>JAWPHD010000758.1:0-402185 GCA_037043455.1 Cyrtodaria siliqua | reverse complement strand
CCCTCCGACGGACGAGGCTAAGGGAAAGTGTCTTGCCCAAGAAACACCGACGAATCCAAGTGGCACCACGGAGGATTGAACCCGGGGCCTCCGGTTACAAATCCGCCGCGCCACCGACTGCGCCACGCCAGCCCTCTTTTATAAGAACACTGGTACAATATTTGTAATTGTAATAATTGTAATATAAGTTTTTTGGGTTGGGGGAAGAGTTTGACTTTAAAAAAAGTGTACGTCACATGGCAAGCTAGTGGAAAAAAAAGTATCGTTCCATGGTTTGTCGCGACAAGAAAAGTACCTGTCCCATGCCATTTTGCACCGGCCCCAACCCCCAATAAATATTGCCCGGTCCCTTCCATTCTTTTTTTTTCCTTTTTTTGAGATATTGGAAAATTAATTCTATTTTATCAAATAAAACGTAGGATACACGTTGATGATACAACGTGAACGTTTCTCTTTGATGTTGTCAGTTTACATCGATAAAGACCGCCCCAGTTAAATTGTGCGTTCCTGTTACAAATAATAGGACACTTCAAAGGGACACAGGGCAATCTTGAAGATTTTGTCGAACATTAGTGTCACAGATTATTAGTCCAATATCATTAATGATTTTCATTTTAAAAATGCTTGCATATAATTAAATAAAATTTAGATTTGTTATTTGTCTTCGTTATTCTACCATAGTTTTAAATATATTATGGATGCAATGATATCAGCACTGAGTTAGTAATATACATAAACTATTTTCTTAATACTATTATTATAATAAATATTAATTATTGAACAAATGCAAGTTATGTAGAAAACTGACTATCGCCCGTGAGTTTTTGAGAAAATCAAGATTGCCATATGTCCCTTTAAACCAGAAGACATTTGTTTAACATGCATTTTAGTAATAAGTTAAATGGTTTATTAGCCTCGCATTGTTTACATGAAAGAAAAACATTCAACTCCGTATGGTATCACACGCCATTCAAGACATATCATATGGCTTACCTAAATATTTTACACTTGCTACAGTAATTCGGTAGTTATAACGCCAGTGCCCAGTGGATTACCGAAAATATAGAATGGTGTTAATGTTCCACTTCCATGATGTAAGATATGTGATAAATCATCCTTTAGAACTAATATATAAAACAAATAATTTTTGGCACAACAATTATAGGATCGACCCCTTAAAAATAGGGTCGGTTGGGCAACCGGAAACACACATCTATTTTTCTGTTTGGCCTAAATTATACAGATATACTATATCGAGAATAATATACAGGAATTTCATATCCCATCCTGTATTGCCCTGATACGCCAGTATCTGCTCGAGAGCTTATATTTGAGCGAAGGCGTAGGGCACGATATGAAAATTTCAATATATCTATGTATGACATATATATACTTTAAAAAATATTTTGTTGATTCAAGTTTAGCGGTGATGGGAGAAGAATGATTAAATATTAATTTCTTGGCGGATATAATAGCAGATCTTACATGATCGAGTGCTGATTTATTATATAATTTATTAAACACCCCCGGTATCCGTATAATATGAACGCGGGTCGGATAAGGCCATACGCGGGTACGGGAAAGACGCGCCACATTACATGTACGCTCAATATTTGTCATTTATTTAAATATTATATTCGTTATATAATTAGTTTTTGCTTTGTTAGATTTCCTGAATATTTTTCTTCGCATCCATATCTTATGTTTTTCATTTTAATAGTCTTTTAGGCAAATTTTATCCGTTTTGAACTGGGCGGATCGAAAAAATCCGTGTCAACAATTGACATTTCGTCGATTTTTCAATTATACAGTAATTTTGACACGATAATAAGGACATGCATATGTAAAACATTCATTATGTTAGTCATTTAGTCTCTATTTGATCCCTTATTACTAATTAAGGGTTTTTAATCTGGCGTTTTGTGAGAGTAGGGTCCCAGAAAGTAGATAAGTCTTACGACGGCCATAGATAAGTACCAACGTTATGTAGTAAAATTGAAGGATAAGTACCAACGCATTTCAGAAATATAGCTCTTTTATGTTGTAACTTCATTAGAACAGGGAATTTAAGCTAAATTTTTGCAACAAAACCACGTCTAACTAGATTTTTTATACAGTGTATTATATACTTTCAGTACAAGTGATATAGAATGATACATAGGGTCCTATAGAAACCACAACGTCCGAACGCTATGGCATCGTAGGTCCGCACTGTACTGCAAACAAGGACTTGAAACTACAATGATAGAGAAAAAAACAACAGAAAGGGTGGTGAAGACAGGGTTACCGACTTGGAACGGTCAGTAGGCAATAAGACCTACTGGTTAGCTTGAATCGATTTTATATGCGCACAATACTCGCTATTATCCTGTCTTCAGCGCCCAAATAGACAAGACAGTGTAAACAAAACTAAATCCCATCAAAAGGAAATCTCTAACAATAAAGTCCACATCCAGAGAAACCAGCTAAAGATATCATACAAAATAATAAACATCTCAGGATGTATCCAGAATCGTACTGAACAACCATAGAAGATGCAGCTAAAGAGAAGACCAATCTAGGGTACGACCAGAAAACCCGAGGGACGAAAGCTCGAGGCTACTTCTGCACTGAAAGATTTAATATTTTATCGAAAATAACTAGTTATAATTAAGTACTAGTATATAATATATTTTTCTGGCGTATGTTTTTTTCTTCAGTATATATGAACAGCCTCTTTAATTTGTAATCTTAATAATATCCTTTCATTATATTATTTTATAACAGGACCTGTGCATCCTTTCATATACGCAAAGAAGAGAGACAACTGTATGTTGTAGCATGGTCGGTGGCATTTCCTTTGATGAATGCAGAGCAATAAATCGTTTAATTTAGGGTAACTAAAGGGACGTGGCTACACCGTACTACAACTACCGGATATTGGAATTTAGAGTACGGTCACTATGACCTCACAGTGTTACTAGGTACACCATGCTACAAAAAAGATAGAGTATGTCTCAGCTCGTTGAGACCAGACTCTATCTATTACTTATTCTACGATAAAATACAGCTGTTCCATTAATTCCCCGGGTATATTTCATCCGTTGAAAGCGCCGCGTTACATGACGTCGCTTGGCAAATATACGTCACGAAGACAAACTCAAGAGTAATTTTAATGAAATGTTAATTACAACAAACTTGCAATGCTCCAAAACCTTGCACCCCCAGTAATTGCAAATGGTAAGGTAGTAATGAATAGTTTCTTTGAGTTTTTTCACTTTGATAACGCACTCTTATAATTACACATGGTAGCAATGAACAGTTTATCTGTGTTGTAATGCACGCTAACGCAAACGCATCCCATACATGTGAGTAATTCTATTTCTGTGCTGATGTGTACTTTAGCACGTCGTGCTACAAAGGTGTATAATTTATGTAATCAATTTGTAAGGCATGTCAAGGATTCGCGTAGCACACATTGGGAATGGAGCAAACCTTGCACCCCCCAGTAATTGCAAATGGTAAGGTAGTAATGAATAGTTTATTTGAGTTTTTTCACTTTGATAACGCACTCTTATAATTACACATGGCAGCAATGAACAGTTTATCTGTGTTGTAATGCACGCTAACGCAAACGCATCCCATACATGTGAGTAATTCTATTTCTGTGCTGATGTGTACTTTAGCACGTCGTGCTACAAAGGTGTATAATTTATGTAATCAATTTGTAAGGCATGTCAAGGATTCGCGTAGCACACATTGGGAAGAAAGTGTCTGGTAAAAAAAAACGGTCATGGCGTGTTTACGTCTCCGTGACAACTCTTTTTTTGAATATTGTTTTAACGCTCGTGACTTGGTCTGTTATAATGTTAAACTTTGTTCCCAGTTCCTACCCAGAAATAATGCTATTTTCTCTCGGCAGCTATTTTACGCTTGCGTAAAACCTTGCTTGTTCTGTTTGATAAAAAAATACATTATGAGCAGTGAACATACTAAGATATAGAGATTACTTAACTGCTGGGATCGATTATAGGGAAATCCTTCATGAGATGGTAGACGTGTGTTTTTTTTCACGAACGAGCGTATGCGAGTGAGTAATGTTTAATGAGTAACGTTTTTTTCACTAAGAAATCCCAATCTTTCACCGATAAAAATGTAAAAAATAAATATTAACTTACTTATCTCAATTATTAACCTTTTAAAATGTTTACAAAAAGACGCAGATGGAGAAAATTAACAAAGGGGAGTAATCATGTAATTTATGAGAACAAGTATATATGTAACCTACTCAGTTCCTAACAATATTCATGCACCTTATTTATCTCAATAACAATTATGTATTGGGCGCGAGCACAACTGCCTATTGATAACTCTTTGGCTCGAATAGTCTCGGAGCCAATTAAGATAACATTGTTCTGATGAGCTTACAATTGATTGAATTGAATGTTGTTTAACGGCTCATCGACACAGTATAGGTTATTTAGAGCCGCCCCAGAGAGAGGGGAAGGATACATAGGAATCCAGGAACCCTGCCCTACTATTATCGAATAGATTCCTATGGTTCTTTAACGTGTTCGGAGGATAGTCCGATATACGGGACCCCCTGGTTTACGTTCCCATCCGACGGACGAGGCTAAGGGAAAGTGTCTTGCCCAAGAACACACCGACGAAACTCAGTAACACCACGGTGGATTGAACCCGAGGCTTCCGGTTACAAATCCGCCGCGCTACCGACTGCCAGAGAGAGGGGAAGGATACATAAGAATGCGGGAACCTGCCCTACTCTTACTATCGAATATTTTCCAAAGCTTCCAATGGTTATTTAACATGCTCGGAGGATAGACTGAAACTGAACCGTTTGTTAACGTCCCCGTCCGACGGACGAGGCTGAGGGAAAGTTTCTTGCACAAGAACACACCGACGAAAGTCAGTGACAACGGCCAGGCTTGAACCCGGGGCCAGTTACAAGTCCAATGCACTATTCACTTGGACCAGCCAGCCCCCGATGCGCTAACACAATTACATTTGTTGAAAAATATAACCGAATATATATGGATATGCCGAGATTTTAGCTTACAATTCCGAATTCCTTTTATTACAGATGTTCTATCTGAAAGCATTATTATTACTTATTCCCGGTGGGGTCACGTCCCGGGGTTTTCAACTGCACTCCCTATAAGTACCAGCAAAGTACTAGGATAGTATGCCATCAAGTAAGGGAAAACACTATCGGTAAGTATCTAAGAAGCTAGAAGCTTACAGGGGTATCAGATAAGAAAACAAATGCGTTTGTGCTGTTATAAACGCCCGCTTTCGTACTTATCCATAGTCTTCGTTTGACCTTATCCGAACAAATGTTTAGCCGTCGTAAGACTTATCCATTTTCTGGGACCCCACCCTCACAAAACGCCAGATTAAAAACCCTTAGTTAGTATTAAGGGATCATATAAAGACAAAATGACTGACATAATGAATGTTTTACATGTGCATGTCCTTATTATCGTGTCAAAATTACTGTATAATTGAAAAATCGACGAAATGTCAATTGTTGACACGGATTTTTCCAATCCGCCCAGTTCAAAACGGATAAAATTGCTTAAAACAATACTAAAATGAAAAACATAAGATATGGATGTGAAGAAAATTATTCAGGGAATATAAGAAAGCAAAAACTAATTATATAACGAATTTAATATTTATATAATTGACAAATATTGAGCGTACATATACTGTGGCGCGTCTTTCCTGTACCCGCGTATGGCCTTATCCGACCCGCGTTCATATTATTCGGATACCGGGGGTGTTAAAGGAGTTTGCAAAAAGATACAATGCGACGGCTTGTCGAGCACCAAATAATGTTTGCTAAAGAGTTTAATAAATAATAGATGGTTTTCTGAGGTTCTATTTATCACACAAAACCCATACAAGTTGATGGCATAACGTGAACGTTTCTCAATGATGTCAATGTACCTATATATTAATAATACCGTATTTCCTCTATTAGAAGCGCCTTCCCTATTAGAAGCGCCACACCTGTTTTAAGAAACCTTACCTTCTTCAAAAATCTAAAAGTTCCTAAAACACACACTGTTTTCGTCTTTACCGCTAATGGATTTGATTACGGGAGTTGTTTGCGTTCGACACCAGTATGGTCTATGACATAAATCTTAAAGGTTTTAAGCACTGTAATCAATACAAATTACCGCTTTTATTTATCTCGTTTCTTTCAATTTACTCTTTAATTTATCTTTTAATATTATTTAATTCATACGCAACCAGCCCGTGTTGTAATCGTCATTTTTGACGGAAATGCATATCATACAGATGCAGAGTGATAACAGTAAAAGATCGCTGTACAGTAATTCTATAAGGAAACAGTCGGGAAAAGGAGGTGAAATATATTGAAAATTTGTATCATAATAGAAGCGCCCCCTTCGCACTTTGCATAGCGCCAGGGAGCTACTATTACAGGAAATACGGTATATACGACAGCCCAAGTTAAATTCCCTTTAAAAATAACAGGACACTCTGTCGATTCATGTGAAATTCCATGCATATATCATATGGCTTATATATTTTTCACCACCATCCTTTTTAACAATTTGTTTTGTTCATTTCAGAGACACATCATCTGGTCTCGAGATGCCCTTCGTTCTTCAAATACCAATACAACCCTGAAAGACGTGGATTTAACCATAAACGTTGACTATACTGTGATCGCAAGATTCTAAACTCCAGGAAATTAAACGCGGTTAATTTTCCTTCGACCTTATCTGTTACAATATATACTAACAAAAATTGCTAAGTATCAACCTAAGAATATGTAAATAATATTCTGATTGTTTTGTGTATTTTGAGCTTGATTAGAGATGCGGTTAAACTGAAAAATAACGAGTGTAAATCGTCTGCTCTGATTGCATGAACATATTTTAAAAATTATAAGTCAATGTGTTTTCTTAGAAATAAGTTATAACACTTATACAACTGGGTATATAGGATTGTATTAAGTACTTCGAATTAGTGAAGCTTTCGATGTTCCTAATTCTAAAATATGCCAGTTAAAATTATTTTGACGTCATGTTTTACTAGCATCACCACTACAAATGCGTTTGCAAATATTTAATGTTAACGTTGAATTACAGTTACTTGAATTTCAAACAATATTCGATGTAAAGGGAGGTAATTTAAGATTATCCATATTTCATTTTTTTATAGACGGAAAATCTGCGATAAGTGGGTCAAATTTTTATGTTTTTTTCTATTATTTCATACCAATTTTAAGAATGTTATATCTTTAAGCGATCTTTGAGTCATGTTATGTGTTTCATGTTTTCATATAAAGGGAGGGTAACTCTCAAAAGATGTAACAATTTAAACAAAAAATAAATGTTTTTACAAACTATGGGTCAAAACAAAATACTTTTCATATATATATTCTAAAATATATTTAAAATAAGAAAATTAGTTAAGATACAAAAGTTGCTACTTAGCAATTTTGTTCAGTGTATACTTGTTACTGCGTTTCCCGCTTGAGATGTGTCCGTCTTATCATGATGGTGACTTCAATTTGGCAATCCCGAGGACTGAGCAGACGTTATTTTTTTAAAGAACCAAAATAAACATAATTATATCTCACAGAGACTATATAATGTGTAAAGCTGTTAAAAAAACACACCAAATGTATACAATGTCATACTGCTCACATTCAAAACACTTTTGGTTTTTTACATCATTTTAACACATTTTAGGCCATATATGAGGGTTGATTTTTTTGTTGTAAGTATGAAGTAAATTTCATTATTGTAGTATTTAATAGATGTTTAGTTTATAAATATAATATAAATAAAATAATGAATTATTTATTCTTTGGTTCAGTTGGATCTATGTAAAAAAGAAAAAGTTTCCATTTGCGTACATGTATCTGAAACTGAGAAGCTGCCTTTTGGGAACACTATTTTATTGATTGTTTATTGAAGCTTTTGAAATAGATATTTTGTAATTAAAGTGAAACATGGCACTCTTGAAGAGTACATCAAGCACTGAAATTAGCATCTAGAAACATGTTTTGCTGTACTTAGCGGTACTCGTCTGATAAAGCAAATGTCACTGGTCTAGCATGGTCAAGTATAATTCATTGGGTTGAAGAGTGCATAAAAAATATCCGCATGACGGATATATTTCTATGAGAACTGAACACTTATGTTTGTGTCACCTGCTTAGGATGGCAGACACTTATCGATCACTTTGTCTGTCGTCGTCCGTCCGTCGTGCTTTAGCCTGCAACCTAACCTTGGCCATCAATTGAAAAATATTTTAACTATGTTCATAAAACTTCACACACATCTTCATCTCAAGGAATGTTGTTACACATGTGCAATACCTCTGACTTTCATTTTGGCAGAGTTATGCCCTTTTTATTAGCCTAACCTGCAACCTAACCTTGGAAATAAGCACACAGCACTGTCAGTAGGCGAATCAAGTGTTCCATGGATGATGGAACACACTTCCAGTTCTAGGTCGACTTAGTGACCGCTTCCAACTAATTACAGTCTGGAAACTGATATTTCCATGTCTATACTAGTTTGACATATTAAGCCGTTATATTTGTTTTGGCAAGTGCAGGTGTAGTGGATAGTGCGGTGCACTTAAAACCACAGGATCCGGGTTCAAGCCTCAACAGCGTTTCCTCAGTGTGTTCGTCATTTCCGATAAGCCTCGTCCATCTTAAGGGGACATAAATGCTTAAAAAAGTTTATATATCGAAGTCTATTCTCCGAGCATGATATAGGAGTAGGGCGGTTTCCCAGATTCCAATGAGACACCTACCCTGACCCGATCCGCTTGTTTATTTTTTTTTATGGGTGGGGTGGGTGGTGGCGTCCGGTGAGGGATAACCAAATAAATTGGACTGCAGCTTTGTTTTAGTATTTTTATGTTAAATATGGCTGCATATGGTGATGCTCGCCAATGAAAAAAAAACATTGACACACCAGTGGGTGGCCAGTTGAGTTCCATAATTCCAGATTGGCCATCTAAATGCACACCGAGAAGTTGAACAGCGGTCGATCTTTTTAAATATTGGCAACAGGCTACTTTTCAGACTTAAGTGTGAGTTCAATATTACACCCTTCACCGAATACGCTGCTTTGTCGCACCTGTATACGTTCACCCGTTATATTTTTTGACCGACAGAGCCGAGTCGAAAATAACATATTTTTAGTATCTCCTTGTATTTCATAAGAAAAAAACACAGGTGTTACCATTTTTAAACGCATTTTAACAATGGCATCTCTTACGAGTTATTTCCCCTCGCTTCGAAATTTAAATAGGTGAATATCGCAATTTCTCGCGCAGTAAAGCTTCTAAAAGTCAATACAGCTGAAGATGACTAAACTTAAAGGGGAACTGAACCTTTAATCATGTAAACTTGTCTTCATGCTATGCTTCCAGATTACGCGTTTAAAAAAAGGAAAATGGCGGCCGTTTCACTTTTTACTGACGTTGACGGAAAATGACGTACTACTTTCCGTTGTGATATGTTGCTATGGAAAGTAGTCAGCGGTAAATAACCACTCTGCTTCTCACCTGTATGGACCTGAAACACAGCTTACGCGCACAACTCGATGCCAATATATGAAATAAATGTATTTCTCAATTTAATAATATAACATTAATAATTTACATTATTTAAGCTTTAAATCTGAACAATCAATGGCCACTCTTGTGGTTTCGGAATAGACTTACCAGCTGACTTGCTTCATCTAATGGCATTGTATCATAACTACATGTTCAAGCTATACCCAGTTCTATTCATTTATGAGAAAACACATATGATTTTTAGACATCTTACTTGAAATAAAATGGTTTCAGCATGACCTTAGACCGTCTCTCGTATCAAAACGCAACGAGTTCAGCTTGGTGCATTGGCGAGACGCAAACCAAAGATGCAATATGTGTTTAAAGGGACACCTGGTAATCTTTATTTTTAAGAAACTCGCGGCGCCCATCGCGATACATTTCCTACGTAACCTGCATTAGTTCAATCATTAATAATAATTATAGGAATAGTTAAAAGTGAATTATTTTTGCATATTATTAACTGTTGATAATATTGCACAAATAATATATTTAAAACTATGCTAAATTAAGAAGAGGAAATAAAAACTCAAAATTGTATTTAATGATATGCAAGCAGGTTTAAAGTTAAAATGATACTGAATTAATATATCGCGAGGCTAATTTCAAGATTGCCGTGTCCCTTTAAGGTCATAATTTAGATTTTCCCGCTTGCACATCAAGAATTAAATCGTGATTATTTTCCAAAAACAGAAAATGCACGTAATTTTAAAAATCAATAATATTCGACTGCGGTCTCTCATGTCCAAACAAAATGCATATATTATTTCTTATTAGTTCCCGCATAATTAACATGTTTGCTTAATGTTTGTTTCAATATTTACACAAACAGAAAGTCGACGATTTCATCCTGAAACCAATAAATAATATATTTTTTGCTGGAAATTCAGGTTTTGGGAAATATATACGCCACTGTAAGCAAACAAAAAAGAGGTACCGATTCGTGCGATTGAACCCACACTAAAATAACACTCGCGAGTAATAAAATATCGTCATAATAGTCCATTATCGCAACCAACTGTGCTAAATGGGCCAGACGTACTACTACTACGTACTCATACTATTTATAAAATATAGTGTTGTAATAATCTCGGTATATATATGTTTTTCAGATACTGTTCCAAATGTTGATTATTTCTATTCTTGATGAAAAACATGCCAATTAGTTGAATTTATCGTGCAATCAAGAGTAATGACACACGAAGACGTTATGTTTTTTTCGGATACAGATCTATGTGTTTAATGTAGGTTTTCGTTTGTTCAGTTTACTCGGACATCAGCTGAAGTGTATATGAAACGCGCGATTTCATTGGTCATTGGTTGAATGTAGTTGATCTTCTCATGAATATTAATTAGATGAACGGTCGATCTGACGTGACCTCCAAGGCAGTGTTGTCAGATCCTCTAGTGGAGAGTATTAAAGCGTAATTAGGATATGGTTTTTATGCGATTGTTGAACAAGTACAGACGAATAATTTACGTCACAGGTGACGTAGGCTGTGACGTATAAGTACATCAACGGTGTTCACGTGACTACTTTTTTTTGGTGTCAAACATTGTATAAAACATCTGTAGAGAATAGACGTTTTTAACGAGGGCAATGGATTTTATGTTCACCTACGGTTGAACGTGTTCGTGTGCGTAAATGCTACTATTTTATAAATTTGGATTCTTGGATCGTGCTGAAGCGTGCATTAATTGTATTATTATGTATGTAAATGTGCGTAAACATTTCGAATAACGGTATTTGTTCATAGTGTGTCAAATGTCGCGAATAAATTCTATACAATCGCAATGCTATAGAAATGTACTATACCGACTAATACCCACACATGATTTCGTTAAACCCATTAATATAGCGTTACCATACATAGATAAAACAAAGAATGGTTGTATAATTAGTAGCACACTTTGGTAAGAAAAGATCAGTTGAAGCTAATTGCTACTTACCGTACGGAAATGATACTCGGGCGATGACCATACATCACTGCGCCCTTCAGAACAGCCAGACCAGCGTCTTTCGGGATGATGATCCGCTTACCAGGAAAGTGCTTACGGATGCTTGATTGTAGCATTGGTGATTCGGAGAACCCTCCCACCATAAGGATTGTTGGAACATCTCGCACAAGATCTTTTTTGAAGAGCATCTGCAAGTGCTGCACTATACCTTCAGTTGCGGCTGTAAACAAATCTTTTGCGACGGATGCTTCTACTCTTAATTTGTCACCATACCATCTGACAAGATTTGCGTATTTTGTCGGCGAAATTGCGTCTTTCATATTTATGCCATGTGTTGCGATTTACGTTTCGTTAAAGGCGAATGGAACCTTAAACGTGACTTTTGTGTCCATCTCAGGTTCAACAATTTTCTTTCTTTTTTCGAACTCTCGTAGAAGATACAGCATATCCAACATGTTCTGTTCCTTACATTGGCGCATGACGTCCTCACCGACGATGTCCGACAGTAGTCGTAAGAAAGCTCGGTCGACGTACGTACCTCCCCAGATACCACCGCTCGACCGGTACAGTTCATCAAGAGTACCGTCAGTTTTAACCTCATGTACTGTAATATCGACAGTTCCACCTGATAAAAAAGATAGTTTTAACCTCATGTACTGTAATATCGACAGTTCCACCTGATAAAAAAGATTTTTTTCTTTTAAAAGAAACAACGTTTGCACGGGAAAAGAAATTGTCTTACTTATATTATAAATGTGTGTAATGAATATTGCAAAAGGAGAGAGAACATATTCTATCTCAAACGTCATTTACGTATATAATTGCAGTGTGTTTTTGTTTGGTTGTACTCACTATGTCAATCATGCATAACTTCCTTTATGTGCCCGATGGCTAAGGAATTGTAAAACATCTTAGAATAAAAACACAAATCAAATGTTTTTCATCGCTGACGAAATTGTAAAGATATGTTTAGTCCTCTTAAATCTAAATACTATACGCATAGTTCCATAAAATATACTTTATATATTACGTTGCGTATGTTGCTTAAGTTGTATTTACTCAATACTATTGACTCACCACCAGCGTCTAAAAGAAGATACTTTGATCCAGGTTTAAAGGGAGATAAACTGCCCATTGTGTCAATCAGCTTCTCAACTTCCAGTGACCTACAGTATACCGAGGCTACATCCGGTTCTAATGCCAGCAAAAGTTTGTCCTCGGTTATTCCAGCCTGTTTAATGATAAAAAGGATGATCATAACCAAACCTACTAATGTGAAAAAGAAATATAACTTATACGAAGCTATGACCATAGAAATATTGTGAGAATAAGTAAATGAAAAATGCATACACCTCTAACGTCAAATCAATCAGATATACGTTTGTATCGTAAAGCAGCTAACTACATTATACTCTTTTTAGATTTACCATTGCAGATACATATTTATACAAGTGAACGTTGTGCTCAAATAAACTGTGCTACCACAGTATAATTTCATGCGGTAGTCACATAGCATGACAGGGGCGTACGGCTAAATATACTGAGCAAAAATAGAAACGTCCAGAACTTTACCCATAGATTTAGACACAATGAAATTACATTTTATTTAATCTTATATGCCAATTGTATATTTCAAAGGCCAGCACTGTCATGAAAACAATTTTCTTTTAATCAAACTTGTGGGCAAACTTATTAGCCTTGATTTGGTTTAAACAGCATTTCCTGGTATTGTGGTTAAAACTTTGAGTTACCACAGTGTTGTTATATTGAAAAAACAAACAGAAAATGACGTCATCACCACAAAAACAGAGAAAAGATGCTGATCATTTCACTCATTTTTGCGCCATACAGCTTTCAAGAACGAATATTTTCAGATTACCTCCCTTTATATTATTAATATCGATCAGACTGATTGAGTGATAAGTATAAAATGATGAAATTGTATCTAGATTGGTGAACAAAGTGTAACAAAGTCAACCCTATGCAAATCACAGCTTAAAAGAGGGATGTTTCTATTTTTGCTGAGTATATATTATGAACGGCGTAAGCTACGAGTGGCTATTTCTTATTGCAAGGTCCCAAATCATGCTTTCTTGTGTATATTTCAGGCCATTGGAGACTGAGTTTCAAACAAAATTATTCACTTGACTGTTGTAAAAAGCGTAAGAAAACTATAAATAACGACACAACAATATTAACTAGTATATACTATACTCGTATATTATTTATCTCAATTTTATTCGTTTTTATCAGTTTATTGTATCCAATTACATAGTCATATCATAACCTTCAGTACTGATAATGTCTCTGTTATATTGGTGAATCAGTTAATTCGTTGTAAATTCGTTGGCAACGCACTTCAAGTGCATACTGTCAATAAGGTCCTTGTGCACATGGATACCTCCCATCAGCCTGGTTTGCATCAATGACTGTCTGAAGTAGGTTTTGATTCTTCTCAGCTACTTAATGACCTTTCGCTAGTGGCGTTTGTTGCGGCATAACCAACACCAGTTGTAACATTTTCACAACTTCGTGAAGCAATTTACAATCGCGCTCGGACATTGACCTGAAGTAGCTCGTGATATCGGCTATTACAATGTCTTATGGTCTCTTATCCGTTTCAAAATTAGCCGACAATGATTTCAACTGATGCTCTAGGTCTTGTTTATAAACTTCATTTCATTAGAATTCAGTTACAGTGTCAAACTCGGTTGGAACCTTCAACACATTTGAGAAGTAGTTTCTCTGGCTGCAAGTACAAGTTGAAGACATATAAAAAGATCGAACAGGGAAAGCAGCATTCAAGGAGGACAGTCAACCACAAAACACAGAAACAAACACGCAGCAGACAAACAAGTAGGCAACAGCAATAATAAATGCAAAAGACATCACAAACACAAAAGGGTTGACAATAGGGCTACCGCCTTGGAAGGTCAGTGGCAAAGTAGGCCACTGGGGGGTTTAAACCGGTTCTAGGGTTCACCTAACCTCCCACTTACCCTACTGTCATCCCAATAAAACAGGACAGCGTTAATAAAGAAATCCCCGCCATGATCTAATCTCTAACCAACAAGGCAGCATCAATAGGCAATCTAAGTAAAACACAAATATGCTCGTGTAAATATAATACAAAAAACCAATAGCCTAGAAAGCCACAATGAAGGTACTCAATGACTCGAAGTCACTGCTATTATATCGATCAGTAATTGCATTGACTATGTTAGTCAACTGCCTCGAAATATATCTGTTTGTAGCAGGTTTTAACAGACGAGTGATATTCTTCTGCAGCATCCCAGTCTCATAGCTGACATCATCGTCGTCGAGGTATTTTTGGTTCCTCCACAGATTCACTTGTAGCTTTATCCGTTACCTTCTCCCAGAACAAATCGAAACATTCATCAGACCTTATCGTAGCAATTGTCTTGATAGTCATCATCGAGATCGACTTTGCTTCAGCAGCTGACATAGCTTTTGTCTGCAGAATTGCGCTCAGATTGTCTGCATTTCGTGGAAGAGTCTCTCCCAGAGTTAAGCCAAACAAGAACTCGAACTTCATCATGTGTGACTCAACACCTCCTATACCTATATCTCCGTTTCTGTCACTCAGAGGAGTTGTCGTTTTTATATGTTTCTATATAACTTTAAGCAACCTTCCCGTCCGTCGTTGAGGTCATTTTGAAAAATTAACAAAAACAAAAATGAAAAAAAACGCAACTAGTATAATCGACAGAGTTCGACTTAGTTTTATTAACACTAAGCAAGCTGTTTCGGTAGATATCTTTTAATTTTGTTTTATCCATTTTAGTAATGGTAACCATTTTGGATCACAAGTGACAGCGAAAGTCAAAAGAGCACCACCCAAGAAAAATTGTTGTTCAGTTGTATTGAAATTAAACAGCAGATTCAGAGTTGTCATTTCCCTATTTATGTGAATTTGACAGCCTTTTTAAATCAACGGCAGCAGCACAAACATAATGTTAAAGAGAACCAACCAACGGGTCATCTAGACTTATAAGTAGGTATAATGGTCGAACAGGAAATGTAGCATTAACAGAACGCAGTCAACTAAGTTCTTATAAATACTGAAAGTACTAATATTGAATGTTTATAAACATTAACATGTTAATAAAACAACAGGATATGTCATATTCATTGTATTCTTAATTTTTATAAATTGTGTCGTTGCATTGAATAAAATGTGCATTTTTCTGCAAAAAAAAAAAAGAATAAAAAATACTAATCAACCTTTTTTGTCGCTTCGCGCATAAACTGTTTTGCTCCTTCATTCCATATCGCTGGTACCGTTACTACCCAAAGAATGTCGAACTCCTTTATGTCTACGTAACGATTTCGGCACGTGTTCAGAAGCTGATCCTTCAGGTATACTATAGATGCACTAAACACGTCGATAGCAGGGAGGCCTTTACCAAGATCGTCTTGTATGGAAAAATGTTCATCAACTGTCTATTAACAAATAAAGAACACTTATGTAATGATTAGACATCTCTATCCATGTCCCTATGCTCATACTGCGGGATTACTAGATATCTTAATATTTTAAATATATTATTTAAGTAGATTTGTTATAGATTATAAAAATTAGTAACTTATCATACTTATGAATGTCAGTTTACTGTAAATTGTTGTTTTAAATACGTTTTCAATACACCAAAATCTGTATTGTAAGCAAGTGGGTGGGGGAAAGTAATCTTAATCGTTTAACTTCATGAGTTTTCGTACATTCTTCATCTTATCACTTCAAACGTAGGATTATCTCCATCAATAAACACTATTTGTATTATAAATTTTGACAAAAATGTTTTTTAGAAGTGGTGGTATTCTACGGGGAAACGAAAAATGTTTTTTATAAAGGAAATCTTTTAGAATGCGTGTCCAAACTGATTTGGTCATATGCAAAGGAGTGTTTAGACTCTCAGGCTTGAAAGGCAATCATAACAATGGTTAATTTACGAAATAGTGTTGGCTACTAGTACTTCGAGTGGATAGAATTATTTAATATGTTTGATACAATGCTTAAACCTATTTACTATATGGGGATACAAATACTCAAAAACGATTGAAAATGTGCATGATCAATTTTGTAGAAAGTGTTTAAAGCTTTCAACAAATGTGTTTCATATTTTAGTCAGATGAGAATCCGCTATATATAGATTACCATTGTAGTTGTATAAGATATTGGTTAAAATTGATAAAAATTAAGCAGAACAATATATCCCAACCAATGTTATAAAATGTTGAGACAATTACATGAAGCTGGATGTATCAATTGGGCGACTCAAATTATTATTTTTTTATTTAAATATGGATATGCTTAGTTAAATGATGGGGTTGGAAATGAAAGCGTGTTTATTCACACTTTCAAGCAAAGAGTTATTGACTGTTCTAAAGAGGAATGGTGTGAAAAGGTGGCAGAATCTAGCAAAGGTAGACACTACAGATATATGCCTTAATTGAAAACTGCAAACTACAAACTACGTTTCTGTTAACAAGCCCTTAAAATTCAGAGTGGCATTTTCGAGATTTGGATGTTCTGCGCATAATCTGGTTGTAGTAACTGGTCGACATAATAATAAGCCTACGTCATGTGTAAGAAGAAAGATATTTCCGTTTTGTGACAGCCAATCCATAGAAGACGAATACCATTTTATCATGATATGTCCATTTTATAGAGATATAAGAAAAAAATATATTACTAAGCTTGACAATTCTTCAACCACAGCTGAACTATTGTATCATGTATTTAACAGTGATGAAAGTCGGTTTTAGATTTATCAAACATTTATTTATTTTGCCATTAAAATTAGAAACGATACTATTAAAAGTTTAAATGACCAGCAAATGTAATACATAAACCTGGTCGCATTCTACGATAATCGTTACTGCTGTACATATTTTGATATAATTTGTAAATATTTGTAGCATTTTGAACATTTTGAACATTGTTATATTTTGTAATTATATGTATGTCGTATTCGTAACAACTGTTTGTATTATGGGTCGGCGGCCAAGATTATTCAATAAAGAATTGTCATTGTCATTGTTATATATAGTATTTGCAGACATCCACTTTATTTATTCTAATATTATTAGGTGTTCATAACGAACAAGAGATAACTTTACAAATGAACAACTTTATCTTTAAGAGTTTCTTTAAATTCTCGTTTAAATGTTCTTTGACAAACTCATGTTTTGTGAATTATTCCACCACTGTGATCTTAACTGATTTTGATCAATAATTAAGTCAGGAAAGCACTCAACATATCATTAATTGCATGCTTCATAATGTAAATAACACATGCATACACATTTGAACCGCAGACCCTCATAGAAAAAAGAATGTACAGTATACTTCATGTTTTATTAAAAGCTCGTAAAAACACAATGTCTACATATGTGTAAGTAAGTGTAAGCTTTAGAGGTAACATTCCATTATGTATTCCTTTAGTCTCTATCATCCAGACACACTCAAGCTGACTGCGAGCGCTAGCGAGCGTCTGGACTCACTGTTCTTTAAAAATGTTGACCGATAGACGGCGCCAACCGTCAAAACTGACTGCGACGTGACGTCATTTTGATTGCAACATCAAAGTGCACGTTGAATTACGCGCAACATTAGTTCCAATGGGATGTGTGTACTTCCTTATTAAATATACAATAAACTTCGTGTTATTGTAGTTTCTCTAAAAACATAATATAATCTTACAAAATGATGTTTAAAATTTAATTTTTGGCATTAATCGTGTGTTTGGAGTAATTTTATAGCACAACATTGCGCGTAACGTCACGTATTTTTTGACGCCGTCGTGACGTAGGGGGTGATTCCCACGGATTTCCATAACAAACTGAAGTTGACCAATCAGAGGCCGGTGATTTTTTTTGTACACACCTCGTTTTGATGTCAAAATTTTTAAAGAACAGTGAGTCCAGACCATCGTTTGGACTTCTTTGAGAGAAGTCTCGCGAGAGGTCTGGATGATCGAGACTAGTATTCCTTGGACTGTTCACACAACCACTGTTTACCCATTTACATCACAAAATATATCGCTAGGCCTTATCCGTTTTTCCTGATGTATTTTTCTGTTGTTTTTTCATGCAAACCAAGCCGAACACGGCTTTCAAACCAAGCCGAACACGGCTTTATTTGTATACTATATTATACATGGGGGTAGGTGTGGGGTGGGGGCAGGGGGTTTAGATTGGTGAACTGTCTTTAAGCATTTATACTATATGTTATGTGTGCGTATTTGTATGTATGATTGTGTAAAACGTATCTAAGATGAAACGGGTGTTTTTTATCACAAAACAGTTCAACTGATAATGTGGAATTCTTTGTGCGTTGTCTAGTAACACATCATCACACGGTAATTATATAGACTATGTTGTAATAAGTGAATACTATAAAGAGCGTTTGGGCAAAATAAGCAAACTAGTATTTACCATTGTATTGAACAGCTTCATTTTGAAGCGTCTGAAGAAGTACCAGTCATGATGTAGGTCATCTTTTGCAAGTTCTACATACATGTCTTCCGCCTCGTAACCAAACGAATGGAACTTTTTGTTTGCATCAAACAACACACATGTTGGTATTTTCGAGAATTGCAAGAAATGTGACGAACACCACCAACATGGTAAAATGTTGTTCGGATCTCTGTCAAAGTCATTCCTCGTGGAAAAAGCATATCCTGAGTAAGTCGTGCCGAAGTCTATAGCGGCAACCAGAAGATGATTTCCGCTCTTCGCCATTCTGAAATTGTGTGGTTTTTAATAATATTTCGATGTAAACGCAACCTGTCAGCGAGACGGACAAGCGAGACAGGCATACGATAGATGCTCTGAAGGCATGAAAGGATGGATGGATGGACATATGAACAATAATTCAGCCATGCCACGTGGCTTGTGTTATACATAGGGGCAGACACAAATAAATACAATTCTATACTGCATTCGAAATTGTCCAAGTAAAAAATGCCAATCATGTTTTGGATTTGAACGTTCTTACTAATCTAGAATGCATAACGAAATATGTATCAGTTTATCATTGACCAAATCAGTAATAAATAGAATGAGCATCAGTCTCGTTCTCTCTCCGCGCTTCTGAAAATAGAAGATGCTGTTGAAAATATAAGATGCTCCTGAAAATATAAGATGCTTCTGAAAATATAAAATATAAGATGCTTCTGAAAACATAAGATGCTACTGAAAATATAAGCTCCTGAAAATATAAGACGCTCTTGAAAATATAAGATGTGCTTGACCTCGGCGTGGCCTAGTAATAGAGCGTCCACCTCGCATGCGGGAGGTCGTCGGTTCAGTTCACGGCCGGGTCAAATATAAAATACTGAAAAGGGAATCCCTTGGAGAGAGAAAAGTTGCAGACTAGATTTTATAGAGTCTGATCATGAGAGGTAATATATTTACAACACCTCTCAGGCCCCCTAGTACCGGCTTAAAACCCTTTCGGCGCCGCAGGCGACTCCAGTCGACATATCGGCAGAGCGCCATAGGCGACTCCATTCGACATCGAATACTGTGGTTGGAATACAGTTATTTTAACAGTGTTAATATTACTGCCACAACATCCTGTTTTTTTCCAATATCAGAACGAGTTTTATGAATGAAAATACACAAACCTTTCCCCGAAAATAGCATATGTGATTAAAATTGTGTACTATTGATTTTATGAATATTGAGTTCAGCTCAACCCAGGGCTAGAGGGCGTGAGCGGTAGCTAGCATATTTCACTACCGCTCATGAACAGTCTCAATCAAACCGAGACTGCAATATTTCGTATGTGTCGTGCTCGGCCGTTTCCAAAGGTCCATTATCATACTTTTTTTTCAGTAAGAACACAAAATCAATTTTGGAAAAAAAATGTAATTACATAATATTTGGTGAAACTTGACAAGTATAATAATTATGTGTTGTTCTTTTACCATTACAATATTATCAAATTTATTATCACTAAAAATTTCAAGTTGATATCTTTATTCTTTCTCAAGTTACAGCGATTTCAACAACCACACTATTTGTTTTGGAAAATTACCAAAATTAATTTGGCGCTGGGAGAAAATTCCAAAAATGTATTTGGCGCCGAAAGGTAATCTGCTTTAAAGACGTTGAAGGCTTCCGCTCCCTTGCTTGACGTTAAGTGTATACATAACTTCGGTTCTCGGGCAGGTGTCAGTACTATGTGACTGGGTGGGTTATAATGTCATGTGTCTGAGGCGTGATATTTCAGTGGGGTAGCATTATAAACTAGTGAGATAACTACAGATGTAAGAAGACACTGACGTGATATGACTAAATTATTTTTAAAAGCAACGTTAATATGCCTAATTATTGTTGATCTGTTTCTAGTACATATATTTACATTTATCCAGAGAAAATGTACTCTCTCTACTTATTTCACATAGTTCAAAAAAGATGTGCGGAGCAACTTTAACATAGATATCAAATTGAAAAAACAATGAATACGCCAATTTTATAGGATTTTTTATAGTATACTATAATATTTTAATATACTATTATATAAATACGAAAGATCTATTCCACTAAGAAATGCAAACTCTTCCGTAAACTTGATTTCCGAGAATACGATCATTTCGTTGAAAATAACATTCATATTACCTCCTGGTCTTAGTTTAACGGGCAAATCGTTAAGCTAATATACATGTGTATATAAATATTTAAATCCTATTATGTCACCATTATGCATTATATAATAAAGCAAAATTTGATGTTCCCAAATATTTAACCAAAATGCAAATGTTTGTTATTAAAATGTGTAGATTATATATTTATGCTTCAATATGCATGAAACTTTAAAAACAAACGACACACTTATCTGCTTCAAATGCGAATTTCTAACAAAACGTCGATAAGTTGATCATTATTTATTTTAAAAGAGGACATGCATACTGCAACATTAACAGATATCTAACCGTATTTATGCAATATACTAAAATGGTCTATTAGTTTACAATACAGAATAAATAAATAAAAACATAATCTGTACATTTTGATAGCAAACAAACTTTATTAATACAAAAGACCCAATGATTTATCAGTATGCAAGCCAAAACAAATGTATATATATATTATTATTTTTTGATACTGATTTACAAAATGGTGTAGGATGTTTTTGTCTAGTTGCATGGTACTTAAAGGTTTAGATGTAAACCCTTTAAATAAATAAAACAAAACACAGCAGACCCATTTAGAAAATGGTACTGTTTTTGTGTGTCATCTTTAATGTTAAACTTTATTTGTCTAACAGAAAATAAGTGGCATCATTGTCATTACCTGTTAAGGACTGAAATTGTATGGTACCCCCAATATAAAAGTATGCAGTATTTGTTCATGACATGTGTGTTTGGTTATCGTGAGATATGTTTTAGTTTAGTCCCAAATTCCAGAAACGATTAACAAATATTTAATATGTAAAGAGAAAATGCATCTGCAGTGACAATGGGTGCACGTTCAAAGAATCTCAATGTCATGTCTTTGTAAAATTATTTCTATTTGACAGCGTACTCTTCACATTAAAAAGGTCTACTAGGTTTCTCTTCTTCAAAATGATAAAATAAAATTACAATATATAACATTGGTATTTGCGATGATTTCGCGCTACCGTGATACCGTAATACAAGGAAACTAGCAGAATACATGTCAAATCATATTATAGGCGGGGTAAAGTGTTACTAAATTAAAAATGGTAATACATGTAACATGTTTTTATAATACTGCTTAGTACATAGTTTATAAACAGTGCATACTTTTAACAAATTAATGTGTATTTTACATACTTTCTTATGCAGTGGGAACAATATGAATATGCTAATGAGTTGCTGAAGTGTGTATAAGAACAAATACAACTCCATTTGTCAGACATCTACTCAACTACTAAGTGGGGTTCGTCTCCTTTTTCCAGCAGTTGTTTACTGCATATTCAAGGTCGATACCGTTTGTGTTCTAACAACAGATGTACTCGCAAATGGAATATCAACTGATCGGATCAAAGACATCACGAGCATTGTATATGTTTTAAATAAGTAAATACATTTCGCACGAATGTGATTTTATTTATCGCACTCATAATTTCACGTAACGTCAGAGAGCGTGTCTAAACGAGACGTCATTGACGTTATGTTCTACAACTATTGGATAATCGAACAAATATAATTATTGTGATAGTACATTCTCGTATCTACGTTATGAGATCAATTAATGACTGAGTATATTATAGTACGAATGATATGTTATTTTAGAAAGCATTTGCTTTAATGTAAGAGAAAATCTTGAACAAGTTGAATACAGAATGAACTCAAAGACAAAGTTAACGTTCTCTTAAAAGTAAGTTCAAAGAATACTAAGTAAATGCATAGTAAGTCTACTCATCTGTATATATTACTTTTAATAAGAAACAATATGTACAATCACAGCAAACGAATACTATACAGCAGTGGAAACTTACATCAATTGGTCATTAAGTACATTCCGTGGTGTCAGTAGATGCTGCTGACTTAACGTAGAGTACACGTTTCCCTTTCTCATCGGTGTTATATGTGACATGCTCTGAGTCTGCAGAAAAAAGTGGTTACAAGTATGTGACTATATGATCGGACTGGCGACAGACAAGTTCTTTTTGTGCATGTTCAAATTATGTAGACAATACAATTTCATCTCGGGATTTAGTTTTAATAAAACCTTCAGTTTCTTTCTTCAGGTCTCACTACAGAATTACCTCCCTTGGGCAGGACGGTAGGGAGATTCCTACACCATAAAAAACTAGGGCTGTGTAAATCGGTTTGCTCTGAACTTGGAAATGTGCAATCATTCTCTTATTTCTGCCTTCAGGTGACAAGATTGGAACATGTTCATGACTTCTGCCAAGTTTGGATGCCACTGGGTGATATTCGAGGAAGATATGATAATTTGAAAATGGGTAGGAATACAGTTGAATTATCAGTGAAATGGAGCTAGTTTAGAGGGGTACTGAAAAAGACTGGAATTTAAAAAAAATTAATCTGGTCAACTTTTAATTTTTTGTGGATATTCTGAGCTTCAGAGGAAGGTTTGCAGATTGAGGGGAGATTTAAAGACCAATGGACAGTTTAAAGTATGTTCGCAGTGGTCCACAAGTGACCAATTCTACATATATTATATAGTGTTGATTAATTCACTAGTGAGACGTTAAACAACCCTCATCTGGATCAGGGAAAAGCTTGACAGACAGCGCCCGTTGTTGCTAGAGTGGATTTTATAAAGTGAAATCTTGATTTTAGAGTAAAACAGTGTATTTCTAAGGCATAATATGGATTTTGATAAGTATTTGATGCTTTTGCAGTGTAAAATAGACTACTTTGCTTCTAGTCGGACCCCGTGCATGCTTTATAACCGTCATTTGGGAATTAATAGACGAATCTGTGGTCAGAAAGTGTCAGAATATGGGAGACAATCGATTGTTTTGGCTGGAAGACATACTCAGATGAACATGTTAGCTCACAGAGTGATGTATATGTGTGTGATGTCTGTTTCTAGTATTCCTAGAATGGACGTGTCTCATCTCTGCCACAACAGTTTATGTTTACGATTTGACCATCTCAGCTTGGAGCCTCATAGCGTCAACATGGAAAGACAAAGATGCATTCACATGATACCAAGACTGTGTTTAGGACATACAGAGTATCCTGATTGCATGCTTTATGTGTGTAGATTGTTTATATTATCCTATTGTAGTGTTTCATGTCAAATTGTTACCCCACCCACTTTTCATATAGCAAAATGTGTGGTCATTGTTTACTTGTCGAGAAGGTCAGTTGAGTATGTTTTATGTTGTCGTTGGTCATCGTTTACTTTAAATTTGTTCACTTTGTGGATAAATCTGGCTGTTTTTTAAGTTTGTAACATGTGTCGATGTTTGTCGTGCGTATTTTTGTCCTGATTTTCTTAAGTGACCGTAACACTTTTGTGTTTTGGGGAAATGACCCTCCAACAGCCTTAACTTTTTCTATTGCTGAATTTGCCCGTCCGTCATTTAACCGTGCTGCGGCACTTAATTTTCTGCCTTTAGCGTTACGTCGAAAGTTTACGTCTTTCGGGTTTGAGGCATTTTTACCGCGGTGTAATGGCTCTAGCTTATTTGTGTCGGCACCTTTACATGTCTTGGTCACAGCGTCTTTTCCCAGTCGAACATTTAAACAGTCGATAAGTTTATTTTTGTCGTCTCCCTGAATCTTTAAAGGTTTACAAGATGTTGGCATAAAATGTTTTCTCCAGGTTGAGATTGGTGGATTACCCCCACACGCCATGGAATATGTTCTACAAGTTTTCCCACATTTGTCCTGGTAGCAGTCTATTATAGCCATCTTCAAATTTTCACAATTTTGTTGTAAACAGGGATATTTGTGTCGCCTATACTCTGCTGTACTTTTTGAAACTCAGTTAGTACACGGTGAGATACGTCCTTTGCAAAGCGTTTCTGAATGTATGCTCGGTCCCGTTTGGTATGTCCAGGAAACATCTTTTGTGAAAACTCAGTCCTCTTAATTTTATTTCTCATTGTTTTAGTCAGATGTACAACATCCGCCATTCTTGACATTGGTTTGCCCGTGATAGAAAGTTGAGCAGCACGAGCGCCCTTGAATGCTTTGCTGTCCCCGTCTGTTGTCATGTTGTCAATAGTGATCGGCGTGTCACTCTTCAATATCGATTCCATCGCTAATCTGGCCTCTCTATGTTCGTCACCTGTAAACGAAGTATGAAATTTGTAACGACTTGACGGCGGTTATTGTTGATTAGTCAATAATGTTTTTCATTAGTTATTTATTCACTCACTCACTCACTCACTCACTCACTCACTCACTCACTCACTCACTCACTCACTCACTCACTCACTCACTCACTCACTCACTCACTCACTCACTCACTCACTCACTCACTCACTCACTCACTCACTCACTCACTCACTCACTCACTCACTCACTCACTCACTCACTCACTCACTCACTCACTCACTCACTCACTCACTCACTCACTCACTCACTCACTCACTCACTCACTCACTCACTCACTCACTCACTCACTCACTCACTCACTTACTTACTTACTATCTATCTATGTATCTATGTATCTATGTATCTATGTATCTATATATCTATCTATCTATCTATCTATCTATCTATCTATCTATCTATCTATCTATCTATCTATCTATCTATCTATCTATCTATCTATCTATCTATCTATCTATCTATCTATCTTTGTTGTGATTGTGAAGTGGTGTGGTGTGATGTGGTGTGGTGTGGTGTGGTGTGGTGTGGTTGTGTTGTTGTGTTGTGTTGTGTTGTTGTGTTGTGTTGTGTTGTGTTGTGTTGGTGTGTTGTGTTGTGTTGTGTTGTATTGTGTTGTGTTGTGGTGTATTGTGTTAATTAAATAATGTTTAATTAATAGTTATGCTTACCTATTTGGTCGGTATCCTGAAGATTTTTGCTGCATCCAGACCTCGCATTACATGCGCTGTGGTCCGAGTGGGAACAACGTTTACTGCCAATGTGCATGCCAATCACTTTCTTTAGATTTGTCTGCATCTCTATGATGGTAATGCTGACTTGAGTGGCTGGCTGCATTGGAGTTGTCTCCCTTGCTGACTTCAGACTGTTGTTATATTGGGAGTCTACCCCACCCGGAACTGAGGCGTCTTTTTCAAACCCACACGCGACGTTGTTTTCTCGGACTTGCTGTCTTGCACGGTTGAAACTAGCATATGCCACCTCCGAAACTTTGTCAGCAGCAATGTTGCTATGGCTTTGCATAGATGAGTAAGATGGTGGTGGAATTTTCAGGCATGTAATCAAGTACCGAAAGTCATTTGTGCCAGATTTTGTGTCCATTAACCCCACTGCTACTGACAGATTTATGTCGGCAACTTTTGGTCCTGGTCGATTGGTGTTCACCGTTTCATAAAGTTTATGTTCTTTGCCAACGAACCCACATTTAAGACATTTCAGTCTCTCGCACCACCCTAACACCATCTGTTTATCAAATTTCAAGTCAAAGTTTAATTTTCCTTGACAGGTGCTATCCCAGGATCTGTGATCAGAGTATGTTTCAAAGAACATGTCAGCAGTCTTCCCAAGGTGAAAGATACGGTATGTACGCAGTTCATTCTTATAACTTTCAGCTTTAGCACTATTCATAAGTGCTTGCTCTATAGGCGTTTTGGCAGCCTTGCTTGGTCTCAAGGTCATTGTTGCTGGAATCTTCTTGTCTACAGCTCCACACAGTAGCACATTTGATTTTTATCCTGAATTAGGAGACTATCATACACGTCTTTAGTCAGTCTCTTAATGGTCACTGTTCGCTTTTCATCGGACCACCTGCCTGAAAGTGGTTTAAATCTATTTTGGTCGACTCCCTTCTTAAAGTGTGATATTTTATGTTTCATTATTCCAAGTACACTCCTTTTTATAAATAGTAAACTTGCTTCCTAGCTAGCCCTGTTCTGTAATAATCTCTTTTTAAGTTATGGCCCTTCAAAGACAAACTCCATTTACTCCCTGAATAACATAATAAATGATGACATCATGAAGATGACGTCATGAAAATAACGTTACGTTTTGGCGTAAAAATCTAACCATATTAGTTTAGGAAGGTTTAGGATTTCATCAATCCGGCTTAGCCATCCACTACAATTACAAGTAAGCTTATCTACCAACAATGAAGTTTCTTTGGACGCAGAAATGATAAGTCAAAGATGATGTACTGTTCGAATAATAAAGTATTTATTCAAGAAACCAATACATTGCCATATAAGGGCATGCATTTTGACACTTGAATTAGGTAATATTACATACACAGTAAATTTGATGCAATGATAAGATAAAGCAATCATAGAACACCAAAACTTAAAAGTTTCAAACATTTTCTTTAACAAGTATAGAAGATATTCAAGTTTAGCGGTTGATATGTCGTGGCAGTTCTGTGCATTTTCAAGTCGTCCGAAACTGACTTGAAGCAAATGTGACCGGCTTCATGTTTTATGCCATTTTGTTAAAAATAGTCCGCGGATAACACCAAGTAAAGTCATTTTATGTTCGTCAATATTATTACTTTGTTTGATAAAGTTTTGAGTCTTATGTCAAAAATATAGTTCAGTTAAAGGTCTCACTACAGAATTACCTCCCTTGGGCAGGTCGGTAGGAAGATTGCTACACCGTAAAACACTAGGGCTGTGTTAATCGGTTTGCTCTGAACTTGGAAATGTGCAATCATTCTCTTATTTCTGCCTTCAGGTGACAAGATTGGAACATGTTCATGATTTCTGCCAAGTTTGGATGCCACTTGGTGATTTTCGAGGACGATATGATAATTTGAAAATGAGTAGGAATACAGTTGAATTATCAGTGAAATGGAGCTAGTTTTGAGGGGTACTGAAAAAGACAGGAATTTAAAAAAAAAATAATCTGGTCAACTTTTGATTTTTTGGATATTCTGAGCTTCAGAGGAAGGTTTGCAGATTGAGGGGAGATTTAAAGACCAATGGACAGTTTAAAGTATGTTCGCAGTGGTCCTCAAGTGACCATTTCTACATATATTATATAGTGTTGATTAATTCACTAGTGAGACGTTCAGTCGCATCCTAAAATAGTTCCACTAAGTCTGATGTCGATGTATGCTTGACATTACTGAGTTCCTGGTTTTCAAGAATTTCATCTAAATAAATATCATAATTTAAAGACCATTAACACAGCTCATTCACTAGATTGCAATACCATCTGAATCGATGTTCTTATTCAGGGCAGTGCATTGATATGCGCAATCGACGACTGCAGATTTGTTGCGAAACATAGACGTTCCCTGAAGAGTATATATAGCGTCCGTTCTTGCAAATGATTGTTCTCAGCTCTATTTGTTTATATTAGTTCCAACCGTCAAACACGCTTATATCCACCAGAGATGTGATATAGGTAATAGCACATTTCAGGAAAGCATATATAGTCCTAAAACAACTCTAAAAACACAATGGAGCTCAGGGCAAATGTATGTTAGAACGTGATCCGTAGACGACAAAGAGCGGGACTAGAAATTGAATGACGGAACTTTCAATATAATGTGTATGTACATATACTTACGGCTATACAATATTATGACGGCATACACCTTGCATACACTGTTATAATTATCCCAAGAGGATTTGACAACGGTATATTGTGTGTGGTTTCTATTTTCCTATTTTTTTATTATTAGCTCTTTTTGGTATGTGTAAGTCAAGCAAAGTCGTCTGAATGTTAATGACAAGACATGATACTGTTTGACATTGACCCGTGACATTGGCAATAAACATAAAGCACCGTTTGTAGGCAGCGTCACAGAGTATATTGTATAATATACTCACATAACGCTTCATCCCATTATTTGAAGCAATTTATGAGATAAAGGGTGGATAAGCATAATGAATGACCTTGCCCTGTAAGCTTAAACATGTGACGCCAGTAATTGACGACACATACACATATCCCATTATATCAAGCCGTCAACGCACACCTTGCATGATCTTGACGCATAATATTGAATATGCGCCCTACATTTGCCCGCTGTATTTAACATGCTGACTTGCAAGGAAAGAAAGGGTTATCCAAATTAATTACAAAGTGAAAATATGCATTACAAAACTTTACACCCTATATGAGCTCGCCAGTATTAATTCATAAATGGTCATAATTAATGGTATTATCTGTATATGCTTACGTTACGAGACAAAGCATCCAGATAAAACACAAATCTTCAAAAATCTGATTAATTTGAAAGCATCGTGAATAGAAAGTATGGCGGAATACTTGTTAACATCGGATCATTGAGCTATTGCAAACTAATAAAGAAAATGACTTAAAGGGAAGAAAAATTCAGTATTGTATTGAACATGAACAATTACGCTCTGTATAATTTTTTGGTCGGAAGAGAATGTATAGTTTTGTGCATGCGCAATTAAAAGAACATTACAATAACAGATCTAGCTTACAAAACAGTGAGGTCCCTCCAAATAACTCTGGCTAATAACGAATATTAGTCCGTAATACGAGACGCAATGTGTCACGTCTAGCAGTGATACATATATATATTATGTACAGTTTCAATATATCGTGACAAACAGTCCAAGAGTCAGAGAGAGGACATACATATTGCATGACCTTGACCAGTGACTTAAACTCGGTTTGGTTATATCCACTGCAATATTCCAAAGTTTGAAACGAAATCCGATACCATTTAGTCAGGTTATTGCATCAGTTGTCATAACTTGCTTACGTACTAGTCAAATATGCTATATGTCAATTCATCCGACATCTGCATGGTACAGTCTTAACAAATGTTGCCAGAATCAATTTAATATCATTATCGCTTAACTATTACTTATTTAAGTAATCAATGGCATGCTATAAAGCTGTCACACAACTCTTACACGATCTCATTAAATCACATTTCAAAACGATTTCAAACGAGCAAACTAGCAAATTTCAATTATGTTGACATACTCATGGGCGGTATATTCATACGCGCTAGTATTTTCATTCTCACACTTGTATGATATTTGATTTAAGCAAACACTCAAATTGTATCAGGCAAAAACAAATTGAAATTTTAGTAGTAAGATCCTTGGTAATGATGACTTTCTTGCAATCTTTAATTAAACATACTAAAAAATTTGTTAAAATAAGTTAATATGCCCCTTTCATTTTGCACCGCATTATATCTTAAGTGATTGGCCCCTTTATAGCCACTATGATTTCCACTTTTACTGTGCAATGCCCGATATATTGTGACCCTGCGAATATGTCTACCTATATCCTTGAAGGGGTGGTAAAATTTATTGTTTCAGTCAATCTTGTTTTGTCGTCCACTTAATGTTTATCATACTATTTTTATATGTGTTGCTCTGGCTTCTGTCATGGGTGTATTACTTATATTGACTATAAGTGCTGCCTAGTTTATAAGAGGATACAACTTGGCGGGGTTTTCTTTATTTAACGTGTCCCTTTTTATAAGGATGACATTAGAGTAACAGTGAGGATTGGTGCACCCTAGAACCTGGTAATACTATCCAGCAGTTGATGCCACTAACCGTTCTAAGACGGTACCAATATTATCAACCCTTTTATGTTTGTGGTGTCGCATACTTTGTTTCTGCTTGTCCGTTTAATTGTTCTGTGTTTGTGCATGCCTGGTTGTTTGACTGTTCTGTGAATACTACATTTCCTTTCGATTTTCATTCCTACATATATTGATATCGATTTATATCAAGAGTTATTTCTGTGTATACTTTGTTTTCTTTATGGGAATACTTAAGGGCGTTGCTAAAATGTAGACGCATTACAGAAAGTAAGATTTCACAAAGTGTGTTGTAAAGTGTGTCAACGACGCCCTCATCATCCATTCTCTCAAATTCCAGTTGTCCAATGGCTGTGTCCATCTGCCGGAGGAATATTTGTATTAAATTTGATAGTTTATGCAAAACAGCAGTTTTCGTTTTACATGCAATAACAAGTACAATACAATATACTTGAATCAGATTTGAGGCTTTTTTTTAAATGATACCCACTAACCACTACCTTGTGTGGCAGCGTCGATGTAAATGCAATACCCCGAAATAAACATGTAAACGTGAAATAAACGCAAACTAAGTGTAGAAGTCACCACATGTCGTGTCCCATCGTATGCAAATGTTTGCACTGTGGACATTTTAAATATTGAGTTCTGCTCAACCCGGGGCTAGAGGGCATGAACATTCTCAATCAAACAGAGACTGCAATATTTTTTATATTTATTTTGTTCGGCGATTTCTAAATTTTCAATTTCATATTATTTATGCTGTACCTTGTAGGAGGTATATGAAGTGAAATATCAAAAAAAAAATATATCACATGGTTTATTAAAATACTCAATGTTGCCCTATTGTCAACCCTTTTGTGTTTGTGATGTCGTTTACTTTTATTATTACTTTTGCCTTCTTGTTTGTCTGTTTCCATGTTTGTTTCTGTGTTTTGTGGTTGACTGTCCTCCTTGAATGCTACTTTCCCAGTCCGATCTTTTTATTTTTCTTGATTGGTTATTTAGTTTTTAAAAATGCTATCAAGTCCTCTGACGTCCTTCAACCGTTAGGGCGTAAATGTTAAAAGATTTTAAACGTCGTAAAACATCTTAAACAAAGATTACGTTAGTTTAAAGCAACGTACGGTTCAAAAAACAAATTGAAATGTTAAAATGTGATAAATCTGTATATCTTCTTCGTTTGGTGCTGCGAGCTGGACATACAATATAAGTTGTGAGAATTTGTTCATATTATGTTCAATCTCTCGAAAAAAATGTGTATAAAATACATACAAATCCATGTCAGATAAACAAATACATTTTTTTCCAGCGGGTTTATATTGTGCGAGATCAAAACTTTGACAACATAAACCCGCTGGAAATAATTTATTTGTTTATCTGACATGGATCTTTATGTATCTTTATGTATTTTATAAAACAAAGACGTTGTGAAGTCTAAACATCATGATGTTACCCATAGACCATTGTTTAAAATTAAATTAACAGCCGATGAATCTAATTACAACAACAGATAGTGAAAAAAAATGAATAGAATGAGTTCAAACATTTGATTTGTAGATGAAGCTATGTTCACACTCACAGACGTTTTTTTCAAAATGGCTTTAAACTTAAACACAGTGCAGGTTCTTATACTTTATAGTCTTTCATTATATTTGAAGATATAGGTTGTTAAATCACGCTTGTAAATATTTAAGCTTTGTTATCAGTTCTTGTCACACATCTTGCTACACCTTGTACGAGGTATATGAAACGAAATTGAATGTGACGTAAAAAAATAATATGTAAATGACTTGATCGGAAGATAAGTGCGTTTTATGAAATGTTTATAGTTAAACTTGGACAATATCCTGCAATGGACAGATCGAAACATAAATAAGAAAGGAAATATATAAAATTACATATAAGTCTAAATATCATGAAATTACCCTTAGACCATTGTAAAACCAATAGGTAGAGCTTCAAGGTCATTGACCTCTTGTTATAATTTTCCTAAACTTTTAATACTAGTTGTAAGGTTTTAGGGGAATAATAAAAGGATGTCATAGTGTTGCAAGCAAGATATGATATAAATCCTACTCAAAATTGAAAAAAAATGCATTAGCGCTGACAAGTAAGACCGCTGAAGGATAACAGCATTTGTCTCGATCATACCTCCGTTTCCTTACCTTTTACTATAAATAGAAAATGGTTTATGCCTAGAAACTTTAGTTCTGGTAGGCATATATTTAGTTGAAACTTCATCAATGCATTTCTGTAGGATTTAGGAAGGTTGGGATTATATTTCATATAACAGGGTCTAAGTTAAGTATTTCTCTGTTTGATAACAAAGGAATTAATATCATGTACTGAACTTAAATGTCAATAAAAATATTTTTCAACTTATTTTGCAATATCCAAGTTAAAAAGCATTCTCCAGTCGATAAATAATTGTTCAAAAACCTATATCTAGTGCTGCTTATTTAAGTCGCTATCCCGCCATCAACAGGAAAATATTGCAACAAATTTACACTGTTTCTAAACCTACTGATGACATGCATATATAATTTTATATAACTTACATATTTTGTGAATCTAAACTCTATAGATACCAGCCAAGCCAAACCCCAAAACTTGTGCATCAAATTAAAGGTTACCAACCAACATATGTATCGCATTTTTCTTCGAAAAGGCGACACAAAAACTGTTTATCAAAACTCTATCCAGGTGTTCAGTTCATATAATAATGCATATGTGCTGATTAAAAGTATAGTTTTATTCACGTTTTCTTAAAATACTCAAGATTGAATATGCTTAAAATTAATTATGGGTTGGTAACCTTTAATTTGATGCACAAGTTTTGGGGTTTGGCTTGGCTGGTATCTATAGAGTTTAGATTCACAAAATATGTAAGTTATATAAAATTATATATGCATGTCATCAGTAGGTTTAGAAACAGTGTAAATTTGTTGCAATATTTTCCTGTTGATGGCGGGATAGCGACTTAAATAAGCAGCACTAGATATAGGTTTTTGAACAATTATTTATCGACTGGAGAATGCTTTTTAACTTGGATATTGCAAAATAAGTTGAAAAATATTTTTATTGACATTTAAGTTCAGTACATGATATTAATTCCTTTGTTATCAAACAGAGAAATACTTAACTTAGACCCTGTTATATGAAATATAATCCCAACCTTCCTAAATCCTACAGAAATGCATTGATGAAGTTTCAACTAAATATATGCCTACCAGAACTAAAGTTTCTAGGCATAAACCATTTTCTATTTATAGTAAAAGGTAAGGAAACGGAGGTATGATCGAGACAAATGCTGTTATCCTTCAGCGGTCTTACTTGTCAGCGCTAATGCATTTTTTTTCAATTTTGAGTAGGATTTATATCATATCTTGCTTGCAACACTATGACATCCTTTTATTATTCCCCTAAAACCTTACAACTAGTATTAAAAGTTTAGGAAAATTATAACAAGAGGTCAATGACCTTGAAGCTCTACCTATTGGTTTTATAGCTAGATCAGCATTCTGTGAAGTGTCATGAAAATCCGTCAAGTAGTTTCAGAGGAGTAGTCGATACAAGATTGTACTATATAACTCTATGTAAACAAAGAAAGCCGCTGGCAGCCATGTTTAATGTCGATTCAAAATAATTGTCAACACGGACCAACAAAATGTCATGCTGATCATTTTAGAAAATGTCTCAATCACTTATAGTTTTCAAGAAGTAGTCGCTAAAAACTTGTTTTTTAAAAATCTATTTTTAGCTGTGTCGGCCATCCTGAATTTCCGGCCGATCTGAAATTGTGCTAGGATCAACTAGATGTAACGAGTAACATCCCAGTGAAGCTTCATGAAATCCGTCAAGTAGTTTCAGAGGAGTAGTCGTTATAAGTTTTCAATATATAACTCTATGGAAACAAAGATGGCCGCTGGCAGCCATGTTTAATGTGTTATCAAAAGATTTTCGACAAGGATCAACATCATGTCATGCTGATCATTTTATAAAAAGTCCCATATCAATATCACAAAGTTTTCAACAAGTAGTCGCTACAAACTAGTTTTTTAAAAATCTATTTTTATCCGTGGCGGCCATCTTGAATTTCACATCAATGTGAATTTTTGTAAGGATCAACTATACATCATGGGCAACAATTCTGTTAAGTTTCATGAAAATATATCCAGTAGTTTTAGAGGAGTAGACGCCCCAAAATGTTTACGGACGGACGGACGACGGACATCGCACCACGGCATAAGCTCTGCTGATTTTTGACCAACTGTTTAAATATATTATTGGTGCAGTATAATCAAGAGTTAGTAATAGTTAAAAACAATTTGCCTTGAACGATTGTAGTAATTAATATCAATGATTGAAAAAAAAAAGAAAAGTTATAGGGCAGCGCGAAAGTTTTAAATATATCAATATTGTTGTGTGTCACTTTACAGATTGTTATAACAACCCCATACAAGGTGGGATAAGCCAATCCAAGTGCAAAAATATATTTTACCTTCACAAGCATTGACATGACATCTTTCTTATCAGAAATTTCCTCGAACACCTTGACCAGACTCTGTATAAACGAGCTTCCATCGTTCTGGTGTCGCCAGCTTACATGGCCTGCAAAATGAAATGAAATTAAAACAGATACATGTAGTATAAATTGTGGTATGATTGGTGAAAGGACAAGGTATATTAAGAGGGTAGTTTTTGCCCCTTAAATATTCAAAATACAAAAGACATTATTTTACTTTAATTTGGAGTGCATGCCTAGAAGTAAATTGTTCATATTCAATATTCAAAAGCTCTTTTATTTTATTTATCTAGAAGATTCAACAGGGTCTCAACAAATGGCATTTTTGATAATATTGTCATATTGTGTAGATTTTGAACTTTTCTTGGCAAATTTTTATCCTAAAAATATAGAGCGCACCTCCGAGCACACCCAGTTTTTACGCTGATGACGTGTCCCTATCAAGTACGTTTTAATAAAAAATTCGATGAGCTCGAGGGTGCGCTCTATATTTCCAAAACCAAAAACTGAGTAAAAACTGCTAAAAATTAACCTAAATCTTCATTTTTGAAAGAAAAGGCCTTGTTTATGAAGCTCATAAACTAATTTAGAGCATTCAAACTTACTTTAATGAGTGCTAAGCATTAAATTGATTAATTCAGAACAAGAGGTCAATGACCTTGAAGCTCTACTGATAGGTTCTGATATCTAGATCAGCATTCCTGTGAAGTTTCATGAAAATCTGTCAAGTAGTTTATGAGGAGTAGCGGCCTTCATGTTTTTACTATAGAACTGTATGTAAACAACGATGGCCATTGGTGGCCATGTTTAATGCCGCATCAAAATAATGTTCAACATGGACCAATATAATGTCATGCTGATCATTTTCGAAAAAAATCCCATGTCCATATCACGAAGTAGTCGCTACAAACTTGTTTTTATAAAAATCTATTTTTATCCATGGCGGCCATTCCCGTCCGACCTGAAATTTTGCTAGGATCAAGAGCAATCTTCATGAAAATCCGTCAAGAAGTCTCATAGTCTCATAGGAGTAGTCGCCACAAGCTTTTCCTATATAACTCTCAGTAAACAAAGATGACCAATGGCAGCCACATTTGAATCAAAATAAATCTTGGTTAGGACCAAGTACATGTCTCATCAGTAAATTTGGTAAAGGTTCCAATTCAATATCACTTACGGTTTTTGAGAAGTAGTCGCCACAATTTTAAAAACTATTTTAGTAGTTGCGGCCATCTAGAATTTCCTTCCAACCTGAATATTTGCTAGGATCAACTAGTCATCAAGAGCAACATTCTTGTCAAGTTCCATGAAATTCCATCTGGTAGTTTCGGAGAAGTAGTCGCCACAAGTTTTACCTATAACTCTAAGTAAACAAAGATGGTCGCTGGCGGCCATGTTTGACACCAATCAAAATGAACTAAAGTTAAGACCAACTACATGTCGTGCCAGTCATTTTGATAAAGGTTCCAAATCAGTATCACTTACGGTTTTTGAGAAGTAGTCAGCAAAATATCGCATTTTTTAAATATATTTTTAGCCGTGGCGGCCATCTTGAATTTTCGGCCGACCTGAATGTTTGCTAGGATCAATTAGACATGAAGAGCAACATTCCTGTGAAGTTTCATGAACATCTGTCAAGATTTTTTTCAGAGGAGTAGTCGCCAAAAGTTTTTCCTATATAACTCTAAGTAAACAAAGATGGCCGCTGGTGGGTATGTTTGACATCCAATCAAAATTAACTTTGATTAGAATCAACTACATGTTGTGCCAGTCATTTTGGTAAAGGTTCCAAATCAATATCACGTACAGATTTGAGAAGTAGTCGCCACAAGGTCGCATTTTTAAAATATATTTTTAGCCGTGGTTGCCATCTTGAATTTCTGGCCGACCTGAAATTTTGCTAGGATCAACTAGACATCAACAGCAACATTCCTGTGAAGTTTCATGAAATCCGTTCAGTAGTTTCAGAGGAGTAGTCGCCACAAAAAAATGTTTACAGACAGACAGACATAGGGACGACGGACGCCGCACCACGACATAAGCTCTGCTGATCTTTGATCAGTCAAGCTAATAACTAAGGGGGTGCAAGCTAATAACTAAGGGGGTGGAGCTATACCTTGCTCTAACTTACAATAAATGAAAGTTAATGGCTAATGACCTTCAGTATTTTACACACCGGATATTTCATTGATTGCAGGGCTTAGTTAAAAGTATACCACTTTGCAATGGTATAAAATTATATATATTCATTACGTGATAATATGAAGTAATAACAAACTTCTGACTAACCGGGTATTGTAGAATATGCGATGAGGAAGTCCTTTCTGTTTGGTATACGGCACCCAGCTTTGAATGGTGGTGATTGTTCTGGGGCCATACTTTTCACATCAAAAGTAACAACACCAGTCTGTTCACCTTGATCATAAGGTAAGCTGCCTTTGTCTTCCGAATCTGTTGTTAATAATCAAAATGACCATTGGATGATACAGACTATCTACGACAATGCCAAAATGAGCAGTCGAGTATGTTCCATTGGTCACTTAACTACAGACTGCCAAACACCCTTGTAAACCAATGACACCAAGAAGACGTATCCCAAACACCGCCTTATATTTTCTTTTACGGAAGAAAGAGTCTAATACATGTACATGTATATACAAATCATTTAAAAAAAAACAACATCAAGGCATATAGTTCATATCATTCCACTTGCATAGTCTAATTTATTGAAATTATTTCAAATAACATTTCAAGGCATATAGTTCATATCATTCCACTTGCATCGTCTAATTGATTGAAATTATTTCAAATAACATTTCAAGGCATATAGTTCATATCATTCCACTTGCATCGTCTAATTTATTCAAATTATTTCAAATAACAACAGTTAACGTCTCACACCACAATTAATATGGTCCCATTGTAATGTTTTTGTTCGTGGCATAGAGATAAAACAGATTTTGCAACATGTATTTATGCTTAAATTCTTCAGTGATCCAATATCTGCAATTTAAAACACATTTAACAAATATTTACCAGATTGAACTTTTTTTAATTTCATGTTTGCGTGACACCTATCAAAATTTAGACAAAAATACAACTCCCAGGTGATTAGACCCATGATGTGTAAAATGAGGCAGAATTAGCTAGAAATCGTATATCAACACACATTTTTCCGTGATCTCTTCCTAAAATGCTGTAGATTTAGAACCTGGTAAAGATAAATCAATATATCCTGTAAAATGTAGAAAAGCGATCTCCTTCATCTGTAGGGCACGAGTATTCAAGGGAGATAATAGTGGTGTGAGTCCTTCAAGGCATATCTGCATGTAGTTCATATCATTCCACTGGCATGTCCTTTGCTTTCTGTTTGCATTTCAACATGTTCAATTGCATTTGAATTGTGTTCTGCTCGCGTTTGATTGGGATACTTTAATGTATTCGGGCTTGCATGTACTAAGAGACAGTTTCCTGGCAGAAATGCTATATATTATTAAACCAAAATCTCTGCCTGTTGGCATCAAGTGTATCCCCTATACTGCTGTGAAGAAATGAAAGAGTTGCAATCCAGAGTTATGGAACCTGTGTGTGTGCGCGCGGGCTTGATGAAGCTAAAGACATACACAAATTTTGAATGAACTGGAACAAGAAATGTGGAAGATATAAGAACTAGAAAACCTTCAGCAGAAAACTTTCATGTTAATATTACCATCGCCACCGCAAAGTACTACCATATAATGCCACAACACTGTCTTTGAAGGTAAGACATACAGTTTTACCCAATGCTGGAATTTCACCAATACCCAAGACTTTCAGATTCTTATATTTCTGACACCATGATCATGATGATGCATAATAAAACTCATAATCATAATAAAGTATACCAAAGGTATACCAAATTAGAAGTGAAATGCATGAATCAATAACAAGAAGGCAACAAATCCAAATGTACGCAAAGTACAAAACTCACAACAGCATACATATGCAGACCAAAGACGACAATTTGATATTCATGACTGAAAGGTTGGACAGGTGTACACCTGTTTAGAGTGTTCAAAAGTTAAGAATAGCTATTTTCGTAGTTGAACAAGAAACAAATGAATTATATACTAAAGAATAATAGAGGGTCACCATGTGACCGCTCTAATCCAATGTAATTCCTAGGATTGTGTGTGAGGTGTAAGAAAACATATTCGACCAAATTGGCATACCAGTGGTTAAGGAACATTCCCAACATTGTGGTGATAAGCAAACAAAAAGACAATTCCCGTTGTCAATCCATATGATATAGCAGGATCGCAACTCGACCAAAATCACACAGAACTGATGATTTAAACTTAAAAAAAAATAACTTAGACTAAAATGTACTTTTAGTGAACTCTAACCATTTCTATGGTGGTGATCGGGGAGGGGGAGAGGGGGCAAGCAAAGATCCTCAATTATTGGGAGGGGTCTGGCCCTACCTGTTCATACGCATACTGGCAAAAAAGCAAAAGTCGTCATGAAAAATAACCTTTTTCTTAGATATCTCAATACAATGTATTTTTAACAATTGATATTTCAAAAAGTAACGGTTACCCCATGTCTAATTTGTAAACAAAATATCAGTGTAAGAAATGTATGCTAACACCTTCTGGCAGTGGGTACCAAAAGGGATATTTTAACGTCGTGAAAAGTCGGCGAAGAAGCAATACTCGGCATCATAAACAAGAGGCCAATGACCTAGAAGCTCTACTGATAGATTGTGATAGCTAGATCAGTATTCCTGTGCAGTTTCATGAAAACCAGTCATGTAGTTTCAGAGGAGTAGAGGCTACAATATTTAAGGATATAACTCTATGTAAACAAAGATTGCCTCTGGCAGCCATGATTAATGTTGAATCAAAATAATTTTCAACAAGGACCAACATCATGTCATGCCTGATCATTTTAGAGAAAGTCCCTTATCAAAATCACTTATAGTTTTCAAGAAGTAGTTGCTACAAATTTATTTTAAAAAAATCTATTTCTTGAATTTTCGTCCGACCTGAAATTTTGCTAGGATCAACTATGGCCATGTTTGACATCCAAATCAAAATGAACTTTGGTTAGGACCAACTACATGTCGTGGCAGTCAATTTAGTAAAGGTTCCAAATCATTATCACTTATGTTTTTGAGAAGTAGTCACCATAATTTTTTTAAAATCTATCTTTAGCCGTTTCGGCCATCTTGAATTTCCGGCCGACCTGATTTTTTGCTAGGATCAACTAGACATCAAGAGCAACATTCCTGTGAAGTTTCATGAACATCCGTTATGTAGTTTCAGAGGAGTAGTCGCCACACGTTTTTCCTACATAACTCTATTTAAACAAACATGGCCACTGGCAGCCATGTTTGACATGGAATCAAAATTAATCTTAGTTAGGACCAAGTACATGTCGCACCAGTCATTTTGGAAAAGGTTCCAATTCAATATCACTTACGCATATTGAGAAGTAGTCGCCACAATGTCGCATTTTTAAAATCTATTTTTAGCAGTGGCGGCCATCTTGAATTTCCTACCGATCTGAAATTTTGCTAGGATCAACTAGACATCAAGAGCAACATTCCTGTCAAGTTCCATGAAATTCCAACAAGTAATTTCAGAGGAGTAGTCGCCACAAATTTTTCCTATATAACACTACGTAAACAAAGATGGCCACTGGCTGCCATGTTTGACAGCCAATCAAAATGAACTTTGGTTAGGATCAACTACATGGCGTCCCAGTCATTTTGGTAAAGGTTCCAATCAATATAACTTACGGTTTTTGAGAAGTAGTCGCTATAAAATCACATATTTTAAATATATTGTTAGCCGTGGCGGCCATCTTGATTTTTCTACCGATCTGAAATTTTGCTAAGATCAACTACACATCAAAAGCAACATTCCTGTGATGTTTCATGAAATTCCAACAAGTAATTTCAGAGTAGTAGTCGCCATAATTTTTCCTATGTAACTCTACGTAAACAAAGATGGCCACTGGCGGCCATTTTTGACATCCAATCAAAAGAACTTTGGTTAGGATCAACTACATGTCGTGCCAGTCATTTTGGTAAAGGTTCCAAATCAATATCACTTACGGGTTTTGAGAAATAGTCACCACAAAATCACATTTTTAAAACCTATTTTTAGCCATCATTTGCTATTTTTTCATGAAACTGCGTCAAGTAGTTTCAGAGGAGTAGTCGCCACAAGTTTTTCCTATATAACTCTATGTAAACAAAGATGGCCGCTGGCGGCCATGTTTGACATCCAATCACAATGAACTTTGGTTAGGATCAACAACATGTCATGCCAGTCATTTTGGTAAAGGTTCCAAATCAATATCACTTACGGTTTATGAGAAGTAGTCGCCACAAAATCGCATTTTTAAATTTCCGGCCGACCTAAATTCTTCAGCTAGACATCAACTAGACATCAAGAGCAACATTCCGGTGAAGTTTCATGATGAAAATCCGAACAGTAGTTTCAAAGGAGTAGTTGCCACAAAAAAAAGTTTACAGATGGACGGACAGACGGACGGACGATGGATGCCGCACCAAGGCATAAGCTCTGCTGATCTTTGGTCAGTAGAGCTAAAAACCTTCTACGATGATGTGTTGTACAATAATAGTCAAAAATAACTTACATATAACGTACACCATTTCTAAATCTACTGATGACACGGTGTATGTATAACTTACATAACAGTATTTTAAGAATCCAAACTCTAACGACACAATATAAACGGCTTTAACCAGCCAGGCCAAACTCCAAAACTGGAGCGTCGAATTAATAGTTACCAGCTAATAAATGGAGCGTTGAATTAAGAGTTACCAGCTAATAATTTATTTTAGGCATATTCATTCATGGGTATTTTAAGAACCCGTGAATAAACCTGTACTTTTAATCGGCATATATACATTATTATATGACCTGAACACCTGGATAGAGTTTTGATAAATGGTTTTTTAATGCAATGTTGCCGTTATGTGATGGGTTAGTTTCTTTTATAGGCAGTGTATATTTATATCTAAATCAGCTGACAGGTAAAAAGATGTTTTCCCAACCTATGAAAAAATCAGGCAAGTGGTTTCAATTCTTAAGTATACAATTCTTACTGAAAAATGTCACCTTGATTGCCATTTTGAATAACAGGGATATGTTATTTGTATTTATTACAAAAAAATGTTGATATGTTTTAATAACAGGTGCCAAAGATGAAAAAAAAAGAATTTTGAAAAATTCCACATGCTTATTGGGAAAGCAGTTACGATTGCAAAGTGTTAGATATTTAGTTATTGGTATTTATAAGCAAAACTAACCATCTTTGTTATTAAAACTGACAATGTGGAAAAAACCATAATTACCCGAAAGGGCCCCAGCCAAGATAGTTTGTGACTCATAATAAAGTAATTTTCAATGAAATCTACCATGTATTTTATAAAAGATTTCATGGTTTATACTACACTTGTTGCACAGACTGTTGACAATGCGCCATTGCCCCATAAGTCTAGCAAGTCCCTAGTTGAGTAAAGCTAAAATTGTTTTAACAGTATAAGGAACAAAACGTTAACAGATTAATGCTGCTTACCATTAAAATGCAGTACATCTATAAATATGACAGACAGACGAACAAAACAAGAGGAACAGTATATACCCGTTCCACTTTTGTGACAGGACATAAACAAATGCACACCTCCAGTGCACATTATCTTACTGTTTTATCGCAAGACAAGGAAACATGTATACTGAAAGGAAAAAGAAACGCGACACCTGAATTTCCGCCATATATTGTATATACTGCTCACTTAATTCCATATTTATTCCAAGGAAATCCCAAGATGTTTTTTAAAAAAAAGTTGCAGACAGTTAGAGAAAGGACACAACTGTGATGTTGTAGACGTTTTAATCACAGTACACGTTGTAACAAGAAATTCATAAATGTTGAAGTTCCTCTTTGAAAAATTGAGCCAGTTAAGTGCTGTATTTAACGTAAAGACTTTGCAAAATTTTGCATCCTAAGTTTGCGCCAAACGCATACTCTGTCAATAATGAAACTTTGCAGGAACACTATTTGCTGTGTTACGTGTTGTTTTATTCTTTTTTTCGAAAGGAAAGATCTTACGTAGCCATGTACTATTCGATTAACAGCAGCATGTTGTACATACAATATAAAGCGGAAATTCCTGTGTCGCGTTTCTTTTTCCTTTCAGTATACTTTTCTCAGATACCAGACTGGCTCTCATCTCATTATATAGTTTCTTTTAATATTTTGCAATCAGAGTCAAAATAATTTTTTTAAATCATATTTATTTTTTTAATTCCTCTGAACCAATGATGTTTGAAGTCAAGAATTCAAAAGGAGATTTAATACAGACTAATGATTTGATGAAAACTTGAGTTGTCTCTAATATTATAAACATGAACAAACACAAGGACATAACCAGAATCTACTATCACCACAGTTAATCCTTAATGAAAGCAGATGTGTCACCTATATGTGTCATTTGTGACTTTCAAATACAAATAATGAATATAAAAATGCATATTATATGCTATACATACCTCCTCTGCATGCATTGATAATGAAGAACTTTGGTTTAAGATGCAGAGCTTGGCATCTGTCCGACGTAAATGGTTCTAAAACATCATTCACCTGCAACATCGAATTTTAGAATCAATGTTTAAATAGTGTTTCATATCCTATTCTTCTACATTTCCTATATATGCTTTGCTAACTGCAGGCTACGCTGTGAATTTTGGAAATGAACATACGTTACATAAAAACAACTTCAATATCAATACATTATCAATCATTGACTGAATATGTCATGCTTAAAACTGAAGACATTGTCCGGAAAATGCAGTAAAATGTAGTAAATCAAACAAAATCCAGGGCTGAGAGGGAGGTGAATGCCAATTGACCACAAAGTAAGGGATTTGCCTCGGGTAAACTTCAGGGCTGGCTAAGGGCCTGCACTGAAATGGCTAAACTGTCCAGAGAGATTTTTCATAATCCGATAGAAATAACTTACAAATTATAAATGTTTTAATGCTGAATTACTTATTCTTCAGCATTCTTTTGAGATATAATTATAAACATGTAGTACTTGTTATTGATGGTGTTTATATAAATTTAATTCAAGATGATTTTCTACCATCATGTTCTGATATGTTTTTAACCGACAAAGTGACTGTGAGAAAACATTCCAATGGTCCAAATAGCTGCGAACAAACATACTTCTTTGGACGCATATCTAAGCTTGTCCTGTTGAAGCACCTTAATCACACTGATAAATATTGTTAATTTTAATAAGAAGTCATACCTCAGTTGATCTTTGGCAATATTTATTTCAAATAGCCTTCAAATTTAGCATTGAAGAAATCTTGCAGAACAACAGACTAACAAATTAGTACATGTTTATTTCATGGCTCTTGGAAAAAGTGTGCGAAAAAGTTGGGTACAATATCAAGGTATGCAGTATTGTAGAATATTGAACTGTTGCTCCTGGAACAATGAAAAAAATGGATATGATGTATACAAAAGTAAGTTTAAATTCCATGAAGTTTTTTTCCCTCACATCTGTCATGGGTAAATTAAAATAAATTATGACAGTTGTGCCGAATTGGGGTTTGCGATACACAGCACAACACAAATGGGTCGCATGGAACCAAATAACGAATATTTCAGATCCCCCTGCCAATAATATGCAGAATGGGCTTAGAAACTGTTCAGCTGCAGAACTGCAGAATTGCTGAAAATTCTGTTGTTGATGCTCCTTTGTGCTGGAACAATGATAATTGTTTATTTCCACCACTCACTTGGCACCAACTTGTAATAAAAGCATTCTAAACGATTTTATGGAATGTACACCTACATCGATACACTGTCCATCCACCCCGTACAGATGTTCCTCGGACCCATGCGTAAGTATGGCCACTGTCAGACTATCCACATCCTGAAGCTGTTCAAGCTGGGACAAGTGGTTTAAATTAGCCAGAATTTCCTTTAAAGAGATAAAAGTATTAATTTAGCTTTCAATGATGTCTTAGTAATCCGAAATTTCAAGTCAAATCCTCAAATTAGATTTAAATATTTCATCCTTACATGTAACCCATTCTCACAATAATATATAGTCTAAAAAGTAAATAATATTAAAATATTTCATGGGTATCCCGGACACCCATGATTGATTCTTTTTCTTGCACATCATTTATATTCTGCACGTTGACGTCGCCAACTAGATCTACTTACGTTTTGTATAGTTATTTACACAATGACGTCATGCATCTGTCAATGTTGATATCAGCGCATGCCTTTTATCTTTCCCCATGTGTAAGATCAGGCTTTCCATCAGCCATGTAAAACGCAGATAACGTTATCCGGTATGCAAGATTTATCTTTCACAAATATGCTTAAAGATGGATCATTCATATAAAACTCTCGATGACACGGACGGCAGCGTTGCATAATCTTGATGTGGGAGGAAACTAAAGAACCTAGGGATAACCCACGTGACCAAGCAGGCGACCAGTGTACCCATCATAATACCGAGACATGAAATCGAACCCGGTTTGCATTGGTAAAAATCGAGTATGCTACCAAATGTTACCTGGATGCCCTACTCCCATATTCGATGGGTTACTCTACCTAACCAATCAGAATAAGTTTATCAATCTTGCCTCAAATCAATCGACCTAACACAAGACTCAATCATCTATCACAATGTAAAGGTCAGATTATGTTAATCAGCTGCTGTGCCAAACAATAGAAGAATTACCCTAATCTGTAATTGGTTCTTATTAAAAGATGCCCCAAAAAATAGTTCAACACCCCTGGACTGCTTGTTTATCTTATCAATTGAAAAAAGCTTCATTTTCCTGCGAAGTTTACATATCAGTGATCATATGAAAGAATTCTATAACTGCTCAAACAAGTAAGATATACTGATGGCGAATATCATCTTAGTGCCTGATCTCATCCAGTTTATCAGGTGAGGCTGATTTTTTTCGTGCCAAACCTGATAAACTGGATGAGATCAGGCACTAACATGATATTCTATTTATCATGTTGATCGTTTAAAATCATTTAATTTACCTTTTTTTCCCATTTCTTTCCGTTAAAAAATACCCAGATGTCTTCAAATATACCCCGTCGTCATCAAAAGAGGTGCTGACGTCATCAAAAGAGTGCACCTGACGGGATAGGAAAGTAACTGCCGAGATAAGGTTTTATCTCAGGCCCCTGTTTCTCGGCAGAATTATACAGATCAACATGATAAAAAATGTTATTACCGGAGCTGTAAGGTTAGTCCTGACATCTACACTAAATCCCAACTTCATGAATAACTTCTTCAACTTTTCACAGTCAACATCAGTGCCTTCCCTGTCAGTCATGCCCGGGCAGAAGTCACGGTTATTAATGATCAGTAACAGCCCCCGAGGATCAGATTCCATCTGATACTCCTGGAACAGAATTTAATAGTGAAATTTGTTTGCAGTCTATGTTCCATTTATACTTTACAATTACACGGCTTTATTTATTTTTCAGTAGTGCGATGTAGTTCAGTGGTAACACGGAGCTACATCCAGGTGTTTGGGGAAACAAAATGTGTACAGTGTGAATAAAGTTAGTATATGGAAAATCTGTGAAATGTAATGAAAACCTACAACATATTGCAAAGTTCAAAATAAACTAAAGGCCAAAGACCTGTCTGGCCAGTAGGGCCAAAGACCTGTCAGGCCTGTGGACGCTCTACTAACTAATGTGGCTCTTTATCAGAGGTTTCTTCAGATTCCCTTCAGTATTTTCAAAGTTTTTATAGCATAGACGCAATTTTGACTAATTTGACCTTTGAGATACACATCCAATTCTTATGCATGACACACTTTCTCATCATGCTGAACATTTTTGTGTAGTTTTATCAAAACCCTTCAGTAGTTTAGGCATTATGACTGAGGCACCATTTTGCTAATATGACCTTTGATTTCCAGTTGCGTCTTTGAACAAGAGGCCCAAGATCTGTCGGGCCTGTTGACGCTCTACTGACTTATGTTTTATCAGGGTTTCATCAGATTCCCTTCAGTATTTTCTAAGTTGTAGCACAGAAGCATTTTGAATCATTTGACATTTGATATGTTTGAGATACATATCTGAACCCCTTCAGTAGTTTAAGAGTTCTGACTGAGACACCATTTTGCAAATATGACCTTTCCAGTTGTGTCTTTGACCTTGAGGTACAGACCTATTCTTATAAATAAAACACCTTCTCAATCATGCTGAACATTTATGTGTTGTTTTATTAAAATCCTTTGAAAGTGGTTTTAAATTAGGAATTACGACTGAGACACAATTTTGACTCGTATGACCGTGACCCCCAAGAGTGACCTTGATCTTTGAGGTACGGACCTGATTCTTGCATGCTACAAACATTATCATCATGCTAAACATTTCAGTATAGTCTTATCAAAATCCATTCAGTAGTTTAAGAGTTATGGCTGACACACAGTTGTGGTGCTAGAGTCCTAATGAAGTAAAATATAGCGTTTTTAAATAATTCGAGGGCAACAACTCTTTTGTTTCCCCTCCGATATGTCTAGTTTTCGATTCCTACAGAAGGTGGGAGGTATACTGTATTGATTCTGTCCAGAAATCAGTGGGTGATCTGCCTCCACTATTAAAAATCGTCTGTCATGCATAGCCTAAAATGTGCTAAAAATGAATTTAATTGCCAAAGTTGAAACAAACATCCAACAACTTCAAAGGAAGTATCTCTACCTCGGATAAATTTCCAGTATATCCCACATTCACCAAAAAGGATGTCGAAAGTGAATTTGATGATTCATTCCGGTTATATTCTTGAATATTCAAAGATGAACTGGAACTTGGTCTTGAGGAAAACCCTGGTTTAGATGCACTTGTTTCAGATTCTTGTACTCCGGTGCATGTAGGAAGAACTGATGAACCGCTACCAAGATCCATATCTGAAACATCCCATGCATGTCATATGGCTAATGGTATTAAAACATTAAAACCTTCTGAAATCTTATAACTTGGGATTATGGAATCCAAAAAAATTTTTGCAAACATATATAATGCCAAATAAGTATATTTAATACCATTTCGTGAAAACTCAAACTAATGCTGTGTACATTGAGCACTGCACTTATTTATAAAACAGACAGCTTGCAGGGTCCAAATGGTTTACTTATAGTACTGGTAATGTGTACATGATAATCAAATGTCAACAATGGCTAACAGAAGTTGCATACATGTACCTTATTAATAAATGTGCACATTTGACAGTAATATTATTTCTCATTAAGTAATAGATAGAGTCTGGTCTCAGCGAGTTGGCTTATTTAAACACCGAGATGGGCGTAGCCCATCGAGGTGTTTAAATAACCAACAAGCTGAGACAGACTCTATCTTTTTTGTAGCATGGTGTACCGAGTAACACTGTGACGTCATCGTGACCGTACTCTAAATTCCAATATCCGGTAGTTGTAGTACGGTAAAGCCACGCCCCTTTAGTTAACCTGAATTAAACGATTTAATGCTCTGCATTCATCAAAGGAAATGTCACCGACCATGCTACAAACTAAATTATAGTCTTATTATCCTTAATAAGTTGTTTTTGTACAACATGATATGGTACATGATGTGCAATCAATATCTTCCAGCGATTTGCGGATGATAACCTGTGCGAGATGATAACCGGGAAGTAAGTGACGTCAACAACCATTAATTAACTGACGTCATTAACGTGCAGGCCGTTTTTAATATCTGTTTAAATTCCATCCCCAATAAAATGAATGCAGGGTAAAATACTTTTAAATCTCTAGCCACATTTATCGAGATCACTGCAAAAATATGTCAACGAAGTGCTCGATTCGGGTATGTTCTTGCTTAATTTCTTAATATTTAACAAATTTTGTTCAACTAAAGTGCACATCCTTCTACAAGATGAGCTCTTTCCTCTGTTGCAAACAGTATTTTGAATCAGTCAATACTTTCTTAGACTAGCCCTTCCAAATGTTCACGGTTATGTACGCTTTTTTTCATTTCGAATACTTTCAAGTTTGGTAGGGCTAATCTGAGTAATCTAAGAAACTCAATATATTATTGAATAGAAATACCCGTTTGTGGTGGAGGAAATTGCCCACTTTGTTGGGGTATGTGCTCTTTGCTAAAACAAAACTTCAATATAAAGAAAGTTATTAATAAGCAGAAACATACTGGAATCGAGCGCTTTGTTAATAATAGCATTTCGTTCATCGATAATCGATAAACTTATAAAATAAAAAATAGATCAATGATGAATGTATTAAAGATGAATGGCCACCCTTTTTGTAGTATTATCAATTAACAAATTTAAATCTTAAACATCATATGAACATTTCTTGATGGTCCCGGAGAGAAACATATATATTTAAAACCGCTACTAAGTTGTATGTAAAAATAAATATTATTTGCATGACGTAGATACTACTTTTACCACTGAGTGACTGCACAGGGAAATGAGGTAAATCTGAATTGTATAGCTGCAAAACTATTGCCGGACAATTGATAAATACATTTACCTGTGGATTAATTTACCTGTTCAATGTTTTCTACGTCATCAAATAAAATCTTATTCTCGCTTTTCACAGATAGTGCAGTGTGTGAATTGTAAATATATATTGTTGTTTATTGATTTCGATTTAAATAAACACAAACATGTTGATGAAACAAAACATGGCCGGAACACTTTAACACTTCATTTCCATATCACACCAGACAGATCTATAAATATTTCAAAATAATCTTTTGTGTGTGAATAGTTTAATGATAAATAAATTACAACTCTCCTTTTCCCACATCACACCTGATATCATCCCTCAAACAATATCAGTACCCCGATATAGAAGAAGGAGAATGATAATTTATAGACACTGAGTCATACATAGGGCTGACTATTGAAGGGACAATTGACTAGTGCGTTAGTATTGCTATTGCAGAAAGTACAATTGCAATACTATTACCATTGAGATATACTACTGCAATACTATTGCAATACTATTGGGCAAAATTTAATTATTACAACTATATTATGAGATACAACTATAACAAAGAAGTAGATGAAATTTCGGTATACTTTTTCTTGTCTTTATATTATCTCCAAATGAACAAGCTGAACTATAAAAACACAGATAAATTATTATCCACAAAGAGGACTTTGCGTTTTTAATTTTGACAATTTCGAACGGTGTGTTCGCGGCCATATGTGTTGTTACTATATGACGTATCAGTGACTTCTAAATGATGGGACATTCAAAATAACCTGCGATATGAGGAAAGATGTCCAGTGAAGTAGTTGATGTCCAAGACAAACAAAATACTCACCAAAAGAAAATTAAAAAAAAAAAATTGTCTTTAAAATAATTCAATATTTAATTTACAAGCATTAGTTTTAGATTCATAAATTGTGCACGTTCAACAATCAATCGTCCCATTTTTTAGTAGTCACCATGAGTTTTACAAATTTGGGAATCCCCATATATATTAAAATCAATACTTCTACCCCTCTAGGTCATAAATGAATCCATACGTGCATCTGCTTAATTTTTCGATATGGCTAGTTTTAGGAGAGGAAAACACAACTTAGAAGATGTAAAAACACACAAATGATGTTATTAATCAAATTATTAAATGAAATATATATCGACTATTGAAACTATTGATAGTTATATCCGTCCGATATTGGTGATAGTAATCGATAGTTCAGGCTGCTATCGATGCATTGCAATAGGGAAGACCACTATTGTAATACACCTCTAGTCTAGGTTTGTTATTACAACACGAACACATTCTTAATGCATACCTGGTACTGTTATTCCTGGAAAATGGAGTGAAAGAAGAAATTCCAGTTTCTCCATCATCTTTGATTGACCTGTAAATATAGATGGAGAGTATACTTATACTCATACACAGGTTAGATATTTCGATCAAAATCTTATCTAATAAAAGAATGTATGTACATTATGTAATAATGTATTTACTAATACTTGTATCAACTTGACGGAAAATAAGAACTTGATGGAAAAAAAGGCAATACGACTGGAACAATATATTCCTAAAACGAACGACTTAACAATCATACATTTAGTCGATAGCAAACTCCAATGTACAGGTCGTTTAAATGAGTAATTTGCTTTACCAGTATCAAATCCCTCCATTGTGTCCACTGTGGGACGCGTCTTTTTGTCTGTCCTTTAGGCACTCTAATTGATCTTCTAAGACAGCTTCACTATCATGCCAAACTTTCAGCACTTTGATGGTATCACCCAAACTAAGGGCTCCGTGTTCTGCGTAATCAACCAACGTATTCATTTCATTGTTAAGATCACGATTGTTGATTGCCTTCAACAATCTCTGAATTATCACTTTTAGCTTCACCAAATACCCTTCATATTCAGCATCTGAAATGCTGGGATCTTCCTTATGACATAGTTTGTTCCGTAGCTTGTTTAACTCTTGTAGGTCCATTTTCATTTCAGAAGTAACGGAGCAAAATCCAAGTAAAATTAAGCATATGAGCTGTATATCCCACTCTTCTATGTCTACTGCTGACCCACCCGCTGGAAACAACAGGCGCATTTGTTTAGCGTTAGGTTTTCGTTTGCATATCTCCTCCTTGTGATAATTAAGGAATTGATCTATGGTCCATGGGTCGGGATCATGACCTACTGGTGTTGATTTTTCAGTTGACTTGATAGTCACGTTGATAGTCACGTTCCTAACCAGTTTCGTACAGCCTTTCGCCAACAATATGATAATTCGACTATATTTCTCCGTTTTGTCAGTTGCCATGTCTAGTTCTTAATGACCATGGTAAGACACGTTAATAATCAAAAAATTGTGTATGTTACGACATGCTTTTTCTCCTGGTTTATTCTGAAATAAAAAAGAGTGCTGATATTTTAAAATATGCAGAACAATATCAGAAAATAACAGTGGGAAATACGGAAAATCCATACTTACAATTTACCTGATGCATTAAGATCTCATTGTACGTCATGAATGTTAAAGCCATCAACATTCTAGAAAATATCATTCAAAATGACATATGCAAGGTAGGATATTTTCAAAATTAAATCGTTTTTAAATATGAATTGTTAATATATGACTTACATGAAGCAAATGCAAAAGTAGATAAAATTTCCTTTATGTCGATCATAAATACACTATGTATTATTTTAACAATGTTTTAACGGAAAGGAAAACGTCCACTGACTAGAAAGAGAAACGTAGATTTCAATGGATTGTAATAACAAGATACCGAAATTGGAAGTCGGGCGCTCAACTAATAGTAGTATCAGTAAGTTGCTTCACACATGTTCCACATAGTACTGTTATTGGTAATGTAGTTTTACAGCGACAGATTCGGCGTTTTATGACCTATGTCTCGTTTTTGATAATATAACAGCCACCAGTTTTTTTTTGCCTAACCAGAATTTGGCAAATTTGCCAAGTAATTCTAGAAGATATACAGTACTTATGTGCATCTGATATTATTCAGTGGGTCATATTTATTACATTCTATAAAATGTTGGTCAACATTTTACATTAAAAAGAGATGATGTTATATGTCAAAGTGAAAAATCCCTTAGGATTTGGGATTTTTCATTAATCCCGATGGATTTTTGACGTTCCATGGATTTTTTAAAAATCCCACTGGATTTTTCAACCTTGGAATTTTAAAATCCCATGGGTTTTTATCTCATGTGGAAAAAAATAGAAAATAAAACAGATTTTTCTTTTTAGTTTTAAGGTGCAATTACAATTCTATCATACGCAGTGTTGATATTTTTGCCATATTTAAGCCAAATTTTAAAGAAATCCCTCGTTTTATATGGGATTTTTCACCCGTGGGATTTTTAAAAAAATAATCCCACGGGTTTTTTGTCCCAAAATCAATTGTGGAATTAATTTTAAATCCCATGGGTTTTTAACCCATATTTTAATGTGTGATTTTAAAATTCCCATGGGATTTACAAAATAAATGGAAAAATGATGACAATGATGATGACGCTGATGAAAATTTACTTTCACATTGTGTAAGTGTTGCAGTGTTAATAATAACAATGAGTGTTTATGTAATGGCCATCATTCTAGACCATTGTATGCAGTTATTATTACGGTTTCTGTTGCTGCTACGACTGCTGCTACGAGTGTCAATACTGCTGCTGCTGCTGCTGCTTCTGTTGCTGCTGCTGATGATGATAATGATGATGATGGTGATTATGATGATAAAAACATTGCTAATGATAATGCTGAGATAATACTAATGACGATGCTTTTGTGCAAGATAATGATATAATGTTATATAATTATGATTATGATGGTAATGATGATAAAAATCATAAAAATCAAAAAATATTCTGATACTATTTCAGATGGTTAAATAATACTGGTGGTTATATTGCTGCCTTTGTTGCTATTGCTAACGTTTCACCTGTAGTTGATTCTGCTGTTGATGGTGATGATGATGATGAAATAATAATGACATAATGTTATTGAACGAAACAATGAATAATGGTAGAGTATGAATAATGGTTATATTTATAAAGGTAATGATGATATCAATTTATTCTGCTATTGCTGTGGTAATATTAATAATAATAGTTGTGTTGGTTAATAATTATTGGGGTAATGTTGCTTTTGCTGCTGCTGTTTTCTGCTGCTGCTGCTACGATGATATTATTATTATTAGTAGTAGTAGTAGTACAAATACTACTACTACTACTACTACCTTTACTATTGCTACTACTACTACTACTACTACTACTACTACTGTTACTACTACTATTACTACTACTACTACTACTACTACTACTACTATGATGTAGAGATACAGTTCATCAGCGTGTTTTGCAGCTATCCTTTTTAGAAAGTAAATGCATACGCTTGATTTCTGTGTATCTCGTCATAGCTAGGCGCCCTGCTGTAGTTCGTCCGAAGGTTGTCTGTCCTTAGTAGTTCACAACTATTTCTCCCTATACATGTTATATTATATAAATACATGATCATTTATGTGTTTTACTGATATTACAGTTAATATTGTCTTGTTTGTTAGAAATTGTAACCTAGAAGGTATATCTTTCTTTACACTATCCCGTTTATTGGGATGACAACAGGCTAAGATTCAGATTTGGTGAACCATAGAATCTGGTTTAAACTTTCTGCCACTGACCGTTCCAAGTCTGTAGCCCTTTTGCCCTGTCAACCCTTTTGTGTTTGTGATACGTATATTTTTATACATGACAGGAATATATATTTTGTATAGTTATGTATTTATATTTTGAACAAGATGGGATAATTCGGATTTTGAAATAAAGCATGCTCGAATGAATATTTATAAATATCCTGTTCTTGTGGTTTGGCAAATGTAAGAGGCATTTTGAAAGTTATTAAGATTGTGATTATAAACTAAGATAAATTCATGGCATGTGGTGGTGGTCAGCAGGTCTCCACTTTGAATCGCATAGCGCGAGAAACACGGTTTATATATATATATATGAGAATTCCAATAAGAGATAGTTGGTATTTTTCTTTGTCTCTTTGTCTGGAAACCCAAAGGAGCTTAACTGCGTCGGGCGGAGGGCAATTTATTCAGGAAGATTCTACTAGCATATAGGTTTCTTTTGGTCTTCACAGCAGGTTTAATATACCAGAGAGTTCACATAGTAGTATTCCATGCTCGAAAGAAGAAGGTTGAGCTACAAGATAGGGTACTGAGGAGTTCATAGTTTGTTTGTATATATAGTTGAACGTACGTTCGAACTACAGGTTGACCAAAGGGACAGGATAGAACAGGTAAAGCTCAAAATTTGATGCAGATAGTTGAACCATTGTAGGCTAATACAAATTGTTCAAAGTGGTTGAACATACGTTGATAGTTTTCTAAGTGTTAGCTTAGGCTAGTGCCCAATTTAACCTGTGAGGCTGAGTCATCAATATTAACATAGAGTTGGTGCTATAATCCCGGGGTAGCTCATTGCAGTGTTCAGCTCGACGTATGTTGCTGAAACACTTAGCCATTCAATGTTAGGGTTTGCAAGATAGTGTTCAAACCGTTTATTTTACTTTATTGCGGATATATTGGTATATAGTTGTAGGTTCGAACAAATACACTTTCGAACCAATTGTTTAGTTAGAAATCAACGGATGTTGATAGGAGCTCATGTTTAGAGCTCATTGTAAATTATTGTGTTATAATCATTGCTTTGAACAACTGTAATGTTGGTATAATCATAAGGCAGGCAGCCTGAGGAAAATTTTATTTAATTAACATTGTTCTAATGTTTCAAACTATATTAAAGCTATACTATACATCAGCTAAAGACAGTTTCACCTTATGGAAGGACCCGTGTTAAAATACAGGAGAGTTCATAGGAATTACTAAGTACGGTCATGTAGTACATAAGGTTAATTTATAACCCCAACGCCCGACAGTGTGTTTGTGGTTGACTGTCGTCATTGATTGCTACTTTTCCTGTTCGATTTGTTTTGTCTAACTGTAAGAGGACTACAAGCTTATTCTACATGCAATAAATGAGAGCTGTATACCTTGTGTTTTCAGAGAAGCATATATTTCAATTATTTGTTTATATAAATATATGTAAAAAAGTGAAACTTGTGGTGTGGCAAAAACTTTGGTAGAGGAATATAAGCTTATACGACATCTAGATATTGTAGTTTCAGGAAAGAAGGTGTTTTTTTATAAAGATTGTCCTATGTTACTCAGAGTCACCATTTCAACAAAATTGGAAGAGGCACAGACGATTATGGTACATGAAATATATGAGAGGTATATGCCATATTGTTTCAGAGAAGATTGTTTCAATTATTAAATATATATCGATACGTCGTTGTAAAATATGAGAACTCTGGGGTCCGTCTAGATTTGATTCTAGGGTCGCCATTTGAACATTCAGTGGTAGAGGACTATACTCTTATGATTGAAATGCAAACTATTTGACCTCTAACTCTTGTATTTTAGACAACATTTTTAATATGTTCCTGTTTAACGCTATATAAGACTGTGACCCCGGGGAACGGGAACAGGTTTGACCACAGAGTCAAACTTGGTAGAACCAAAATCAGCTTACGCTACATGCAATATACGTATCTATGAGAGGTATATGATTTTGATTTTAGAGAAGAATACAGTTCAAGTTTTTCCTTATATTAGTCTTCTAAATTTGACCCCAGAGTCACCACTTATTATAAACAGAATTGAAAAAGGGACATATGCTATTGTGCTACATACCTATAGATCTTGTTTCTAAATCTAAAACTGATTGTTTGCACTTGTGAAAAAGACACAACTTATGCCATTGCTAACGTTAAACTGTGGGTCTTATCTAGTTTGGTGTTTCGTTTAGATAGTGTCAATATATTGTTGATGGTTATCCAATCAATTACGAAATTTGGATGTTTGTTTCCATTTGGATGAGTTTTACAGTCTTCTAGTTGTTATTCATCTTACATTTTATGTTGGGGTTTATATACCCCACGCACTTTCTTCAAATTGAAGTATATTTTATCATCTTTATGTAACACAGTATTGAAAATGTGTCTATTAAAGAAGTTGTCATGCATAGAACAACGTATTTTAAAACATCAGCATAATAGTGTTTCCCTTTGATTTAAGGAAATAGAAATATATACAACTAATATGTTTAAAATAACAGTATGATAATTTTACCCGAAAACATTTATAATATATATATATATTGTCACAGTTATTAACAATATAAATGTTTACAAATGTCATAACAAAGATTTAATGTTCAGACACTGCTGTTTATGAATACAATAACATATATATGTATATAAACATTTATATATATCCAATAATATTTCATTTTCCTTCTTTTGGCGGCCATCTTGGTGGCCATTTTGTTTTGCAAACATTCTAACACGGTTTCAGGAAATGACCATTTTGTTTGTAATCTTAAGACCCACCCCTACAAGAATATATAAACATATATAGGGTACAAACACTTTGAACGAAAAAGTCACGATTGGAATAATAATCCACCAGCCTCTGGTCCAAAAGCTGATTAGGGCTATTTTACCCCACCGCTGTTACAAAAATCCTTATAAATCACAATATCTATATTTTTATCTGTTTATTTTACTTTTCCCCATGCCTAAGGCATGTTTTAAAACCCTTAATTAATATTTATATGATAATGTGTGAAAATCAAAGTTGAAGTTATGAGGTAGATATCGCTTTTTTGCCACTTTTCGCTGTTTTTTTACTTAAAAACGCGCTCCAAAATTTGTTTTGCATTACTGTTTATGATTTCTTTTTTGAAAATGTCAAATACATGTGTAATCAAGTTTAAAAATCACAAATTAAAGTTTTCGATACCATTAAACTATGGAAAAAAAATAGCATATTTTCCGTGCAGGCCTATTTTTCAATTTTGGCGGCCATTTTGGTGGCCATCTTGGATTTAAAAAAATCCTACCATGATTTCAGGAGATCACCATAATTTTTCATAGCCTCTCCTACCAGAATATATATACACATATAGGGTACAAAAAAAATACACGAAAAAGACACCAGCAAATGGACTATCAGTTTTTGCGCATACTATAACCTATTTATGTGTCGACGTGCCGTAAAACACCATTCATTCATTAGATCTTGTAGTTTCAGAGAGAAGTAAGTATGTTCCAATATGGTTCTATGTAAAACTGTGACCACCGTGGTGCGGCTAATTTGACCCCAGGGGTCACCATTTGAACAAACTTGATAAGGAATATAATACTACGCTACATGCAATATATAAGAGGCGCTGTATGCATGTGAACCCTGGGGTGGGATCACCATCTGAACAAACTCAGAAGACTAACAAATTGTATTATATGCAATATATTAGACCTGTAGATCTTGTAGCGTGAAAGGAGGAGTTTTTTAACGATTTTCCTGTATAACACTACTTAAAACTGTCACTCTATGGGCGGGAACATATTTAACCGCAGGATCACCATTTGAACAAACTTGGTAAAGGACCATACGCTTGTATGCATGTTCAGTGGTTCGTGTAAAGAAGATTTTACGTTTTCGAACTTTATATTAATGGCGGCTATCTAGGATATCGTGTTGACCTAATTTAAAAACATGAGAACCATTGACCAAAAGATCATTCAAGTAAAGTTAAAATTGATCATTACAAAAGATTTATGAGAAGATATCGCTTACAGCAAAAGTTATCTACGGACGGATGTTGGATATACGATGAATGTATGACGGACGGACGACGACGGACGAAAAGTGTTCCTGTTGTTCCTATCTGAGCCTTCGGCTCATGTGAGCTTAATATACTTCCTTAGGTAAATTATATTGGGGTGCGCAAGACTAGGATACCGGGCGATGGGGTCAAATGGAGAGGCTGGGCATTATTGAGGTTTTATTGGCGGAAATGCATTGAAGAGTAGGAGTAAAAATCAGATTTCCAGGGTGGGGTCTTTGGTCTAAAGAAATCGTCCTTAGCTAAAATAGGAGGAGAAGGAGTTCTTAGTGGGGTGGGGGTTAAATACGCAGAGATGTTGTGTATGGGAGTGAATCTGTTCAGAAAATAGTTTCGGTAAAAGAGGAGGTGCATTAGCAGGAGTTCTAGGTTAGGGATCATGAAGCTATCGACGTTGGAGGGTTTCCGGAAATAACATACAATGATTATCTTGATACTTGAGATTTCACGGTGTGCCTCAAGTCAAATAAATTCTTCTTTAAGGTAAAATAACATTGGTTGAGGTTGGAAGGCTAGTCTGCAATAATAGTCTTGGATAAAACTGCAAATTCAAAGAAGTAAGGTTCATCGCCTCAGAAGATCCGCCAATGTAAAACATAGTTGATCGTAAAACTCAAAAGAGTATAGCTCCAATATGATTAGTGCGAGTCGAGATATTACTGTTACCTATATATCAATGTTTACATGTTTATTATTGATTTGACCTTGAAGAACAGTTAAAATTAGTATATATGTAAACATACCACAATTTATGCAAATTATTTATGAAAATTCATTTATGATCTTTGGCAGTATGTAAACAGACGCTGGGAGCATCTCAGCAGTTCAGAAGATAAGTATTCAGTAGAAAGTTAATTTCGAATAGGATGCTTTTAAAAATATAAAATATATTTGTGAGAGGATTTACTTATATTGTGCTCATTCATAATAACAGTGAAATTGGATATTTGGTCTAAGTCGGAAATATTGGAAATTAATTTGGACTGAAATGAAAGGACAATTAACATTTGGATTAAAGAGACGCTTACTGTTTTGGATTAAAGAGACATTTACTGTTTTGGATTAAAGAGACACTTGCTAATGTGAATTAAACGAACATTGGATAGTTTTATTTGGACTTAATTTAAAAGTTGGATATTAATGATATTAATGAAACACTGAATTTGTGTATTCTGTAAGTGAATGTGTAAATACATTTGTTAATCATATTTTGAGTTGCTGGTTTTGCTTTCTTTCTCGTTACATTTAAAACTTGTAACATTATGCCCATAGTCAATGACCCCAAGTTTCATCAAGATTGGATAATAAATGTTAACGTTATTGTACTAAACCTCAAAGTCTTCAATTTTCAAAAAAACAAGGGCCATTAGGCCCATTACTCAGGTATAATAAGTGCGCTCAGGCTGGCCATCAAACTTGGCTGGGCTTGGCTGGGCTTGGCCGGGACATTGTGCCCAAAAACGTTTTCCCAACGTTTCATCAAGATTAAATTATAAATGTTAAATTTATTAAGCAAACATCTTCAGATTTCAAAAATCCAAGGGCCATAACTTCCGCATTATAGATGCGATCTGGCTGTTTATCGAACTTGACCTATATATTATTGCAATAAATATTGTCTCCAAGGTTTATTTAGAGTGGATTATAAATGTTAAACCGCAATAATAGTCATTTTAAAAAACAATCAAAGGGCCATAACAACAACTACGGCATGATAAATACACTCGTGCTGGTTATCTAACTATTATGCCCATAAACATTGACCCCCACGTGTAATCAAGATTTGATTATAAATCATGATCATTGAGCGTAAACTGCAAAAAAAAATCAAACTGCTATAACTCCGTCATGATAAATCCGATAAAGTTGGTTATCTAACTTGGCTGAGATAGTATGTCCATAAACATTGACACCAGGTTTCATGAAGATGAGATGGTACATAAGAGCTAGGCCCGTAGCCAAATTCGAACCTTGAACCACAGAGTATAAATTAAAGTAATGACGCCTTTACTTTTACGGCCACCGTGCCAAATTGTAGAATACTCGATAATGAAAGAGAAAAAAAATCAATTTAAAAATAAACAAACAAGATTTTATAATACTAAAAAAATGCAAGTAATTTTACGCATGCAACAACTTTAACATTAACGAGCTTTAAAAGAATTCTAAAAGTTTTGTTTTTTTTATTTCAAAACTGTAATGAATCATGTCACATATGGGTAGGAACAGGGGTGAGGAGTGGAACACATCCCAACATTGTTGTGTTTATTTCAAAATTGCGTGTTGAATCCCCAAAAAGCAAAAAGCAAAATGCAAAAAGCAAAAATGTGCTTGTGTTTGGAAATTGTATTGTCCGCGGATAACATTAGCCATTTGACATTTAAAGTTAGCTACATGTATTTTGTCCATTAAAATATGTGATATGCAAACAAATATAATTATGCATTTGTCCCCCAAACTCCTCAAGTTTACCTTTAATTTTATTTCGGCCGTTGTCGATATTTATATCTACTTTTCGTGTTTCAAAGAAAGCTTTACAGCTATCGTATATAATATTTATTTTATTTCTATCAATATTTCTCCTTAGTTGCTAACCAAAATACCATCGAGGCAACTCCAACCGAGGCAACTCCGAGGCAGTTTCCTCAGTGTGAACTGCCTCAGTGTGCCTCAGCGTAGCTACGGGCCTAATAAACGAGTTATATATTAGGGAAAACATATTTTAAAAATGCGTTTGTCCGGAGAGTATTTGTATGTTTGTAAATTATTTTTAAAAGTGTTGAGTACGTTGTACACGGCTTAGCTTATTTTGTGAGTATGTCATGGGTTATCATGTTATATACTGATACCTCTACAAAATTAACTTAAAAAGCAGAGACTGAAATCAAGCTATAAATGACATAAGGTTCCAATCTAGAATCTGAGTTGTGTTAGCATAACTTTTTGAATAAACAAATGAAACGGAAGAACACACCAAAGTAACCCAATGGCGTCAGTGAGGCTCGAACTAAAAGATATATGCGGATTATTTAAAGTCGAACGTACTATAAGTCAATATAATAGTCAGACTCGTTAACTCAATATAATTGTCGGACTAGACTAACACATGTCAAACAAACACAAATACAATTTAAATTCCGCCACATCGCATATGCCTCAAGAAAACATTTATTTCGTACATTACCCAGTCAACACGATGACGCAGCAATCTGAATAACCGCTTACATCAATAACAAATATGTTTATGAAAGAAAATGGTGTCCGTGCTTGATGGATTATTTAAATGTCTGTATGATACGTAATGAGAAATACAGCGGATTTATAAAAATACTAAACTTACAGTTGGTACATTTACAACATATATGAGACATTGTTTCAGTTTCTGTGCACGATTGTATTGTGTTGCATTAGAAGAAGTAATCGACCCGAGCAACGCGTGTATATTGATACAATTATAAAGAGTAGCGATGTGTTTATATACCTCATGCAGTTAGTTCTTGATTTCAAATTCAAAAGAGCGATAACCGAATTAGTCCCTTCGTATAAATGAAACCACAAGTGAACACTCTATACTGTAAAGCATATATTCAATACCAATGTGTTGTATTGGTGTTTTTACATTATTAAGTAGGGTTTTGTTGCTTTAAGTAGGTTGGATATTACAAGCGAGATAGACAGACGACAGATAAATAGACGACCGAAGGATATACTGACATATGAACAATATGTCAGCCATGCTAGGAAATTAATTACTTATTTTTATTTGCTTAATTAATTACAGTTTTATGCATAAATGCACAGAAATACATTTCACACTGAATTCCGTACGGAAGGCTATTAAAAACAAGAGCGCGAAATACGTCCATCGTAAAGAGAACACTTATCGTTAATTTATATTACAGTTACTCAAGTTATTGAGCAAAATTCGTCAATTTTAACACGTTTAACCCATGAAGGTGCAATACATATTGTGGGAATAAACTCCATCGATACTGGTACAATATGGCTGGCTGGTTATCACAAGACAATAACATATTGCGATCTGGCTGGATATCACATTGATCCAGATATTATGGCCATAAGCATTGTGTCGAAGTTTGGTAAAATTTCTATTAAAATTGTCAAAGTTACTCAGCGACAAATTGACAATTAAAAGCATCATCAATACAGGGGACATAACTTTATGGTTAACGGTGAAAACTGGCTGGTTATCGCGCTCGACCGAGATATTTCGAACATAAGCAATTTTGGTAACATATCACTCAAAATTATATATGTTATTGAGTGGACTTCGAACAGGAAAAGTAGCATTCAAGGACGACAGTCAACAACAAAAAAAATGTAGATATAAAAATCAAACAGGAACAAGACTATAGCCAATCACAAACACAAAGGGGTTGACAATAGAGTTGCCGCCTTGGAACGGTCAGTGGCCAAAAAAGGCCGCTGGGGGTTTAAACCAGGTTATAGAGTGCGCAAAACCTCACTCTTACGCTATTGTCATCCCAATAAACGGGGCAGTGTAAATAAAGACTTCCCGACCAAAGACAATATACCTGAAACACATAAATGACCATGTATATATAATATTAAAAAACAAAAGCATAGAAAACAACAAAGTATGTACTCAATGACTTGGTAGAAGCCAAAGCAACAAGAGAATAAACACACAGAAACAAAGAACAAATTTAAAAATAACAAACAAGATAAGACGACATCACAAATATAAAATGGTTGCCAATAGGTCTTGGAACGGTCAGTGGCAGAAAAGGCCGCTGGAGGTTTAAACCAGGTTCAAGGGTGCACCAAACTTCACTCTTATCCTAATATCTCCCAATAAACAGGACAGTGTAAATAAAGATATCCCCGCCAGGTTATAATCTCTAACAAGGCAACATTAATAGGCAATATAAGTAAAGTACATAAATGATCATGTATATATAATATAAAAAAAAGCCCAGAAAGCCACAAAGTAAGTACTCAATGACTTGGAAGAAGCCAGAGCAACAAGAAAACAAACCGTTACGGGCACGACAAGACAAGTTTAAAGACAAACATCAAAGGATACTGTCCTATAAGGATTTAGGTAGACGTTATCATCGAGACTACAATCTGCCCGGTCATCGCAAACAAAGAGGAAAGCATAGTGGCGAACTGTAGATGGGTCCACCACTAAACATTGCAAAATGATAGGGTCATAACCTCCATTTATAAACTTTTTAACAAGTTTAATAAATATTGTATGAAACTGGTTATGACCAAGGATCTTACGAAGTTTGCAAATCGCATCACCATAGAAGTCAGGTTGATATAGTCCATGTCGCAGAAGAGTTCTTAAATTACTTTTATATTTTAAAAGTAGATCTGGGTTACGAAAATACAATTTTTTGTGTGAAGTTTATGGTAACGGTAGCCCTGATGGAGTATCTTTTTAGTTATACAAATATTGCGAATATTAAAGTCCTCATAATGACTATATGCACAAACTCTAGAGAAACGAATAAGTTGAGAAACAAAGACTCCATAATAAATAGCTCGAGGAACATCCCTATCTAAATGGGGATAATTAACAATATCAAAATATTTTACTAATTATTTAGCCATTTTTACTAGAAAGATGTAAATCAAGAAACTTCCTCCTCACACCAAGGGCAATACACCTATCAAGTTTTTTATAAGAGGTATGTGTTATGCTTTCGTGATTATCGCGCAGAATGAATATTTTCGTATAAAATCGTTGCAACCTTGACCCTTTACCTATTGTTCCTATAACAATATGAAATGTCCTCTCACAAAGGGCAATGCACCTATGAATGTGAGTGTTATGGTTTCGAGGTTATAGTGCGGAATGCGTCTTTTCACATATAGTCATGGCGACCTTAACCTTTGATATACTGATGCCAAAAGCAAAAGGGACCTCCTCTCGTCAAGGGCAATGCACCATACAAAATCATAACAAAAATGATGTTTTATATATTCAATGGCAATAGGAAACCTCCTCTCATCAAGGTCAATGCACGTATGATTGTGGGCGGTATGGTTTCGAAGTTATATTGCGGAATGCGTATTTCCATATCAGAATATGACGGGATTGATCTTTGACCTACTGACCCCAACAATCAAAAATACACCTACTCTACCCCAAGTGCAATGTCCCTATCAGGTTTTACGAGTGTGAATGTTATGGCGTCGAATATAATGCGTATTTCCATAAAATCATGGCAACCTCGACCTTTGACCTATTGAGCCCAGTTACAATAAATGTTCTCATCTCACTAGTGACAATGTACCTATAACGTTTCATGAGTACAGGAACTATAGTTTCGAAAAATAGCACATAATGCTACTTACATATAAGTCATGGCGATCTTGATCTTTAAACAACTGAATCCAAAATCAATACAGTTACTCTTCTCAGCAAGAGAAATATATCTATGCAGTTCCATGAGTGTAGGTATTATAGTGTTATCGTAGTTATCGCGCGGAAGGCGTAATTGATTAAGAAAGGACGGACGGACAGAGGAAAGGCACCATTTCATCATAAGTCCCTTTTTTCAAATGCGAGTATAAAAATGTACATTAGCATATATGTACAACATAATGAAGCTATGGTACTATGACATACAGAAATCGAAACAGTGGATAATGCACAAGATCAGTTTAATCTACATAGAAGTAGTTAAGAATAAAAAGCTAACTAGATAGTTAAAGTAATCGCTAACCACTTATATCACAGAAACACGAACTATACGTGTAATTAAATAATTAGGCAGAATATCGAAACCATTTCGATTTAAAAAAGAAAAGAAAATTGTAGTCGAGAGTTTTAGTTTTAATATTAATAAACTTGATAATTCAGCCTTTGTGGAAAGGAATCATTTTGGCTATTAAATCGGTGGTTAGAGTTCCTGTGGTGAAAGGAGTTGAGAAATAACATTGCGGAGATGTTAAAATAAAAACAGATGATAGCAGTAGGGGTTAGAATACTACAAAAGGGAAAGTATCTCAGTGTTAATAATTTCCAGAGTGGATCTTTGGGCAAATAAAATCTATGTAAAAGAGGGTGGGGGAAAACTCAGGTCTGATTAGAAATTCCTTTAGGAGAAATGAGGAATCTTAATCATTTGAGTAGAGGGGATCTCTGGAGCATTCATTTTGTAAAATATTGGTGGGTTTGGGTTAGCAAGACAAGGATAACGAGCGGTGGGGAAAACAAATTTGGGTGACATGGTAAAATTAAAATAAAATATCTTACTAGTGTGCGTTGATGGTAGCGTTCAAGGGCGGGAGTGTAACTGAGATTCCCATGAGGGGGTGGGGGTGGGTCCTTTGTCACAAGAAGACTTCATTAGCTAAATAGGGGTAGCGCGGTTTCCATGTGGGTTTGTAAGTCCCGAATTTAGAGATGTTGTTTAGGGAAAGTGGATCTGGAAATAAAATACTGTCGGTAAAAGAGTGGGTGCTGTATCATAATTATCTTGAGTAAAACGTCATGAACCTATTGACGTTGGACGGGCTCGGTTCTGGAAGGACAATATACTGAGGGATTTGATAAATAATATTCCATGGCTGTCTTTAGTCAAATGAATTCTTCTTTAGGTAAAATTGCATTGGTTGAGTTTAGGAGGCTGGTCAGCAAAAACATTCGTGGACAACGAAAGCATGGGTTGAAGTGTTGTGGTGGAAGTTTCGTTAATAGATCAGTAAAATAATACCAGCGAAGTGAGTAAGCTGTTGATTATTGAATTGTCCATGAGTATATTTTCTTACAATAAGCCATAATTCCGCAATTTCAGAGAGGGTCATCGAAAACTGAGTTTCTAGGGTAACAATAGAACCCTTTGTTATTTTAAAATATAGGACAGGAGGGACAAGAGCATGAGATTTATTGGGTGTGAGGAGAGTGGTGTGGGGCAAACATGACCCACTCTTGATCATCCATATAAAGCAAATACCGAAATAATTTAGAAATTGAAACAATTACGTCCGATATCGTTGTAAGCATAGCTTATTAAGTTGTAAGTAAAGCATATAATTATTGTAGATTCCACAACCAAAAACAGTAGTAAGATCATCATTCTTTTTAAACAAGACCTATTTATTATTGAATTTTGCCTTATACAATTAGTCACTCAGTGTTGCTTAAGTGTACAGAACGGAGGCGTACGCGTTTCAACAGGAGCCCCAATTAGAGAAATCTGAATGTACAGTAGAGTCAGCGTTTGGTAGATGTTTTCAATAACTTCATGTATAATTTAAAAAGTCGTAAAAACACATTCATATCAAGAACACATACACAGTATGTACATGTAACAAATAAAATACACGTACTTAATCTTTACTATGTTAGTTATTGACAACGGTAGCTGAAATTTAATAACAAAGCTTTATAAATGTATAATTTAAAAATATATTCCATTCATTAAATGATTTTGAAAACAAAAGTGGTTGGAAACCAAAGTTTCAATTCCATATACTTACATAACAAATAAACTTCATGTCGATTTAAACATTTCTATATGTCCATGCTATTCTGACAAAGACCTATAACATATATTAAACCTCTCAACTAGAGACAATATTATATAAATTAAAATAATGAGAGTACCTACCTGAATAGTTTGCTGTTAAAAGTTGGCGTTTCCCATTTCTAAATTTAGCTACCGTTATCAAACATCGTATGATCTGGTATTGTGTAAACAGTACACTGCTCCACTGCGCATGACTTTTTTTGGATATCGGAATTTTCCATCTGTTTTATAACATCTTACGTTAAGCAAACCTGTCATTATGAGTTTATATATCTGCCGCAAAACGATATATTCTCCATTTAATCCTTGTGTATCTGGCAGTTTACACTATGAAGTCGATCTCGTAATCATTTGTGAATGGAGCAATATCAGGGTGAGTCAGTATCAGACGGAAGTCGTGCACTCCACCTTTAGCAGGTGGAGTTATCGTTCTTGGTTTTTGATTTCAATAAGCTAGAAAGAAACAATTTAGTTGTAGTTTTCTTCACATATTTTTAAAAAAAAAGTGAGAGACAGAAGAACTCATAGTCACAAAATGTCGAGTATCCATATGCATACCATTGATCACCATTAACCTGGTAGGCTGGCATATAATATTGATCAATGGTGAATAAACATATCAATGACTTGCAACAAATGTAACGTTTTGTAGCACAACCACATTCTCTGGTGCTTTATAAATACAGACAGAGCTTATTTTATTGTCTACTTTGTTCGTTGTCACTGAGTGTGCTTATTTACCGTTGTTTTTCTCTTGATGATTTAGGGCACTTATCTATTGTGTTCGATCCGACGGAATGTACTAGTCTACTGTGTTCTACTTTGTTATGACGGAGACTGTTGTCTGCTGTGTTTTATTGTGGTTGATATGACGGAGAATCTTGTCTACTATGTTCTACTTTGTGTGTTATGACGGAGTGTGCTTGTCTATTGTGTTCTACTTTGTTTGTCATGACAGAGTGTGCTCGTATATTGTGTTCTACTTTGTTTGTTATGACGGAGTGTGCTTGTCTATTGCATTCTACTTTGTTTGTTATGACAGAGTGTGCTTGTCTATTGTGTTCTACGTTGTTTGTTATGACAGAGTGTGCTTTATATTGTGTTCTACTTTGTTTGTTATGACAGAGTGTGCTTGTTTATTGTATTCTACTTTGTTATGACAGAGTGTGCTTTCTATTGTGTTCTACTTTGTTTGTTTATGACATATTGTGCTTTCTATTGTGTTTTACTTTGTTTGTTATGACAGAGTGTGCTCGTCTATTGTAATATACTTTGTTTGTTATGACGGAGTGTGCTTGTCTATTGAGTTCTACTTTGTTTGTCATGACGGAGTGTGCTTGTATATTGTGTTCTACTTTGTTTGTTATGACGGAGTGTTCTTGTCTATTGAGTTCTACTTTGTTTGTTATGACAGAGTATGCTTTATATTGTGTTCTACTTCGTTTGTTATGACAGAGTGTGCTTGTCTATTGTGTTCTACTTTGTTTGTTATGACAGAGTGTGCTTTATATTGGGTTCTATTTTGTTTGTTATGACAGAATGTGCTTGTCTATTGTGTTCTACTTTGTGTGTTATGACAGAGTGTGCTTTATATTGTGTTCCACTTCGTTTGTTATGACATAGTGTGCTTGTCTATTGTGTTCTACTTTGTTTGTTATGACAGAGTGTGCTTTCTATTGTGTTTTACTTTGTTTGTTATGACGGAATGGGCTTGTCTATTGTGTTCTACTTTGTTTGTTATGACAGAGTGTGATTTCTATTGTGTTCTACGTTATTTGTTATGACGGAGTGTGCTTGTCTATTGTGTTCTACTGTGTTTGTTATGACAGACTGTGCATTCTATTGTGTTCTACTTTGTTTGTTATGACGGAGTGTGCTTGCCTATTTCGTTCTACTTTGTTTGTTATGACAGAGTGTGCTTGTCTATTGTGTTCCACTTCGTTTGTTATGAGAGAGTGTGGTTGTCTATTGTGTTCTACTTTGTTTGTTATCACAGAGTGTGCTTTATATTGTGTTCTACTTTGTTTGTTATGACAGAGTGTGCTTGTCTATTGTGTTCCACTTTGTTTGTTATGACAGAATGTGCTTTCTATTGTTTTCTACTTTGTTTGTTATGACATAGTGTGCATTATATTGTGGTCTACTTTGTTTGTTATGACGGATTGTGCTTGTCTATTGCGTTCTACTATGTTTGTAATGACGGAGTGTGGTTGTCTATTGCGTTCTACTATGTTTGTTATGACGGAGTGTGCTTGTTTATTGTGTTCTACTTTGTTTGTTACGACAGAGTTTGTTTTATATTGTGTTTTACTTTGTTTGTAATGACAGAGTGTGCTCGTATATTGTGTTCTTCTTTGTTTTTTATGACAGAATGTGCTTTCTGTTGTATTCTACTTTGTTTGTTTATGAGAGAGTGTGCTATCTATTGTGTTCTACTTTGTTTGTTATGACAGAGTGTGCTCGTCTATTGTAATCCGCTGTGTTTGTTATGACGTACGGTGTGTGCTTGTCTATTGAGTTTTACTGTGTTTGTTATGACGGAGTGTGCTTGTCTATTGTGTTCTATTTTGTTTTGTTATGACAGAGTGTGCTTTATATTGTGTTCTACTTCGTTTGTTATGACAGCGTGTGCTTGTCTATTGTATTCTGTTTTGTTTGCTATGACAGAGTGTGCTTTCTTTTGTGCTCTACTTTGTTTGTTATGACGGAGTGCGCTTGTATATTGTGTTCTTCTTTGTTTGTTATGACAGAGAGTGCTTTCTCTTGTGTTCTACTTTATTTATTATGACGGAGTGGGCTTGTCTATTGTCTTCTTCTTTGTTTTTTATGACAGAGTGTGCTTGTCTATTGTGTTCTACTTTGTTCGTTATGACAAATTATACTTGTCTACTGTGTTCTGCTTTGTTTGTTATGACATAGTGTACTTTCTATTGTGTTCTACTTTGTTTGTCATGACAGACTGTGCTTGTTTATTGTGTTCTACCTTGTTTGTTATGACAATGTGCTTGTCTAGTGTGTTCTACTTTGTTTGTTATGACAGAGTGTGCTTTATATTGTTGTCTACTTTGTTTGCTATGACGGGGTTTGTTTGTCTATTGTGTTCTACTTTGTTTGTTATGACAGAGTGTGCTTTATATTGTGGTCTACTTTGTTTGCTATGGCGGGGTGTGCTTGTCTATTGTGTTCTACTTTGTTTATTATGACGGAGTGTGCTTTATATGGTGTTCTACATTGTTTGTTATGACGGAGTGTTCTTGTCTACTGTGTTCTGCTTTGTTTGTTATGACAGAACATGCTTTCTATTGTGTTCTACTTTGTTTGTTATGGCGGAGTGTGTTTGTCTATTGTGTTCTGCTTTGTTTGTTATGACAGAGTATGCTTTCTATTGTGTTCTACTTTGTTTGTTATGACGAAGACTGCTTGTCTACTGTGTTCTACTGTATTTGTTATGACAGAGAGAGCCTGTCTAATGTGTTCTACTTTATTTGTTATTACGGAGAGTGTTTGTCTACTTTGTTCTACTGTATTTGTTATGACTTAAATATCTTATCTGCTGTGTTCTACTTTGTTCGTTATGACGGAGAGTGCGTGACTACTTTGTTCGTTATGAAAGAGAGTGCTAGTCTACTGCATTTGTTATGAAAGAAATTGCCTGTCTACTGTGTTCTACTATGCTCGTTATGACAGAGAGATCTGGTCTACTGTGTTCTACTTTGTTCGTTATGACGGAATGTGCTTGCCTACTGTGTTCTACTTTGTTCGTTATGACGGAGAGTGCGTACCTACTTTGTTCGTTATGAAAGAGATTGCTAGTCTACTGTATTTGTTATAAAAGAGAGTGCCTGTCTACTGTGTTCTACTTTACTCGTAATGTTCGTTAAGACAGAGAGTGCTTGTCTACTGTTTTCTACTTTGTTCGTTATGACGGAGAATGCTTGCCTACTGTTTCGTTATAATGGAGTGTGCTTGCCTTCTGTGTTCGTTAAGACGGAGAGTGCCTGTCTACTGTGTTTTACTTTGTTCGTTATGACAAAGGGTGCTTGTCTAATGTGGTCTACTTTGTTATGACAGAGAGCTTGTCTACTGTGGTATATCGCGTTTGTTATGACAAAATGTGCTAGTCTACTATGTTCTACATGTTCGTTATGACGGAGAGTGCCTGTCTACCGTGTTTTACTTTGTTCGTTATGACATAGACTGCCTGACTACTGTGTTCTACTTTGTTCGTTATGCCAGAGAGCGCCTGTCTACCGTGTTCTACTTAGTTCATTATGACAAAGAGTGCCTGTCTACCGTGTTCTACTTTGTTCGTTATGACAGGGAGTGCTTGTCTACTGTGTTCTACTTTTTTCGTTATGACATAGACTGCTTGTCTAATGTGGTCTACTTTGTTATGGCAGAGGGTGCTTGTCTACCGTGTTATGACAGAGTGTGCTTTATATGGTGTTCTACATTGTTCGATATGACGGAGAGTGTTTGCCTACTGTGTTCGTGATGACAGAGAGTGTCTGTCTACTGTGTTCTACTTTGTTTGTTATGACGGAGAGTGTTTGCCTAATGTGTTCGTTATGGCAGATAGTGCTTGTCTATCGTGTTCTACTTTGTTTTGTTATGACGGAGAGTCTTTGCCTACTGTGTTCGTTATGACAGAGTGCCTGTCTACTGTGTTTTACTTTGTTCGTTATGACATATGGTGCTTGTCTAATGTGGTCTACTTTGTTATGACAGAGAGTGCTTATCTACTGTGTTCTACTTTGTTCGTTATGATAGAGAGTGCTTGTCTAATGTGGTCTATTTTGTTATGGTAGAGAGTGCTTGTCTGCTGTGGTCTACTTTGTTATGACAGAGAGGTGCTTGTGTACTGTGTTCTACTGTGTTCGTTATGACAGAGAGTGCTTGTCTACTGTGTTCTACTTTGTTTGTTATGACGGACGGTGCTTGTTTACGCAATTGCTTCATTTGATTTCTATAACTGTTAAAAGTACCCTATTACGACATTTAAAAAGACAGCTACGTGAATAAATGTGTGTGATGTTGATTGGATGGTCGTATCCATCTGTTCATGCCCAGCATTATTTTTATATGGTTATTTGGGATTTCAAAAGTTTCCACGTTATGCCACCGGGGCTATTTCCGCTAGGGTGGGGATGGAACAGGGTTTGATCCTGGTTGGATGGTTGGTACATGTAGCATACCTCTGTTTATAGCCAGTATATTATGGTTAGATCTCAACAGTTTTCAAGTTATGACATTAGGGGCTATATCCTCAGGGGTGGGGATAGACTCCAGAGCCGATCTGTATCGTCTGTTCATGCCCAGTAAGTGTATGACTGTATGGCTCAAGGGTGGGAGGATCTTAACAGTTTCGACCCAAAGGTTATGTCCTCGATGTGAGGATAGACCCACCTCAGGGCCGATTCCGGTTATGTGCTTGTATTCATCTGTGTATGCCCAATAAGTGTATATATGGTTATGGGTGGGGATCTCAAAAATTTCCAAGTAGTGACCCAGGAGCTATATCCCCAGGGTCGAGCGGAATGCGGTTCGATGCTGGTTGGATGGATGGTTGTATCCGTCTGTTCATGCCAAGTAAGTTTATGTATATGGTTACAGAGTGGGGATCTCAACTGTTTCCACAGGCGTGGGTATGGACTCTGGGGCCGATGCTGGTTAAATGGTTGTATGTCCTATTCATGCTCACTTAGTGTATAACTGTGGTTTCAGAGAAAATAATGTTTCGTGTTTTTTTCCTATATAAGGAAACACACTTGACTCCTGAATTTGACACCATGGTCTCGATTTGAACTAGACGTGAGAATCATGGCTCTTATGGTAATATGTACCTACCATAGAGCCATGATTTCTCGTGTTAGAATTATCAGCAGGATCCCGTTTCGACCCGTATACGGCTAAATAGGGTTATCCGGCGAGGTTTCTGACGACATCACGTAATGCCTGCATAAACAACTGCCATATTTCAATAGAACAACCTTAAATACCACACGTACGCGCATACAACTCACCAAAGAAACGAATGACACGCCGACATATTCGATTTTCGTAAGTCACTGTTCATTTCAGATATGGTGTCGGAACGGTATTGTTTTGCTTCCGGGGTCTTAGGCCTGGAAAGTAGATTTTGAAAAAAAATCACAACATGGAGCACGGCATTACAAGGCAATTCATGGCTGGATTACATTGTTTTGGCATGGAAATGAAGACAAATGTTATTTCTAGTGAAAACTGGTAAAATAAATTCAGCTGGGCCACTTTTCTTGTCCCTGCTCCAAAGGTCATGCAGATGTCAACACAAACATGTGATGTTTCGACAGAATAACAAGATTATCGACCCCAGTCTGGATGGTTATCATTATATTGGCGAGGTATGTTTAATAACAGAAATACATATCATTGGTTTCACAGTATGTTGTTTATCTAGTGACAGCTCTCGTTCCTTATTTGAGAACTTAACACCACCCTCACTCACACAATTGACACTTTCCGGTTAACATCGTCGTTGTGTTGTGACATTTGTGGGCGAGTATAAGTTTCCAAATACGGAACAAGACAACGCGAGATATTTTGAAAGATAAACATTCCGGAAAAAAATGTCAACTTTCGCACAAAAATGCCTAGATCGACGAGACATTCTTCTCGTTGGTGGGTTGCATGCACGCTCTATTTATTGAAGTAAGGCGGTTGTTTATGCAGACAATGCTTGATTTCTTCAGAAACTTCTATTAATGGGGTCGACACTGATGGCTACCTATTCTATAAAGGATGACATCGCAGCTCTATAGTAGGTGACACACCACCATAAGAATTATGATTCTCGCAGCTAGATTAGAACAACTAATTAGAGGACAATCAGCTGATGGTACAATTGAAATATTAGACATCTAGCTTATGCAGTTTCAGAAGTGAAGATGTTTTGAAGATATTCCTTTAGTATGTAAAACGTTGATCCCCTAAGAAAATCAAGGGCCATAACTCCGATGTTACTGGTCCAATCTTACTGGTTTTCTGGTTGCTGGTTTTCAAACTTGTCCGAGTTCTCATTATATCAACAGATTTAACACGAAGGCCATATCGTCTTAAAGAGGAAAGAGTTAACGGTCGATGGACGGACGAAGACAGACAACTCGTCATCCCATAAAAACACGTATTCACATATTCACAGCGAATAACCATTTTAAAGATTAATAAACGGAACGCATGCGACAACACAAACATAATAGGATAGACAGGGGTACCGCCTTAGAACGGTCAGTAGCAAACGGCAACTGGTTGTTTAAACGGGTTTCTAGGGTAATTCCCCTCTTACCATATTAGCATCCGAATTACACGGAGCAGTTTATACAAGTTTGTATAATAAGAACATCACCACCAGGCTATATTTTCTAACACACTATTCAGCATAACTATGCGATATAAATAAAAACACAAACCATGATCATGCCCATCTCATGATCTTCACCACTTTTAAATTAGTATGCTTGCTGCATGCTAAATGTTGCATAAAATAGCAAGAGACTTCATAGTCATCGATGTCCCCTGTCGCTGTCTCCACTGTTGCTGTCACTTTATTTTTATATGACAAAATGTTCCCCCACGCCACCTAATTTGTTATATGATAGAATAAAGAGCATACACACAACACATATATGTAAATAAACACCTCTATGTCAATATTTGAAGGCAAGAAGCAAGTATCATCAAGATACCTTGCTTTTTCGTATCTTTGGCTCTTGAAATGAAAATAACTGAATTTAAAGAAACCAAAATGGCAATATAAGACCACTATGTTCGTTACTATGTTGTCTTTGGACACGTTCCGGACTTAAACATTGCGTTAACTCTTGTTTTCACGGAAGTAAACTAAAACCGATATTAGAAAATTATGTATATTACAATGTATTCCAAAACCACTAGGTTGACATGTGTATTTAGGTACATGAAAACACATATTGCTATTCGTTTCTGAATGGTATACTATGACGGTGATTTAAAAGACAAATATGTAAGAAGAAATGCTTCCATTTAATAATACTGGTGACAGTTCGTACAACTCAACAAAGTCCATAAATAGTTCTCGGCTAGAAGTGGTCAAATGTTGATAAATCAACGAGCAGTGGTCAGATGTTGATAAATCAATAATTCGTTTTATAAATTAGTGCGATATGATCCATGAATAGTACATGACGAGTGTGAGTAGTTCACTATTGATCAATTATCAAAAACATCATTAGTTCCATCCGTGAAGTCATAACAGTTTTATGAATCAATGTTGATAGTTCTCGGTGTGAAATGGTTTAATGTTGATCCATTACTAGTCATCTGCATCAAGTGGTTCAATTTTGATTCTGTAACCATCGCCACGCTCCGGTGGCTCTACGGACGCTGTATCGCGTGCAGTTTCGTGATTGGTGGAAATCTGAGCCATAGATTCTTCGGCGTTTATATGAGGACTTGATGAGTTTAAATGCCCTTCATGATTTGGTAAAAACGGCGTATGCATGAGTTGATGTAAGCTGAAATTGAAATAAACATTGTAAGCATACTATTATTTTGATTTATTCATTTACGAGTTTTGAAAAATCATCGTATGTACGTGTAATGCGGAAATTTAGGTAGAACATGGTCGCTTGAAAACCATTTAATTGTTAGACGTGTGGTTATTTAATAACTTACATATACTTGTGCATTTCTAGCGCATCTCACGTTTGTGTAAATAAAACCTTATGATTAGGAAATGGACTAAATACTTTTTTAAAATGAGTTTTAATTGTTGAACAGAGCAAGTCAATTAAGCAGGTCAGGGCCATCAGCGACTAGCGTATAACTCATCGAGAGTATTATCTTAAATGGTTCATGAACTCTCGTCTGTTGAAAAACACTTTGAAAACACATGACGTTGACTTACAAGCATGGAGTGATAGCAATTTATTTTTGGTCAACAAATGACCTAGACTTAACAAACAGGGGGGAGGGGTAGATGGGCTAATGCTATTTGGTTCTGGTTGGTGGGGGTTGGAGTGGACGACTTTTACATATTTTGCTTTTGCGGTGCTATGGGATTAAAGTGTTCAGTTATACATAAAAATATATGTTTTCGACAACAATGGCATTCACTACACACAAAACACTTGCGGTGGTATATAGTTGACGCACAATTAAAAATTGAAAGCATGTGTTTATTTAAGGTATTTTGAATACTCAAAGGCATACATGCCTTCACGCTCAAGATAAGATAAGATATTTTTAATTACTGGCTGATGGCGACGACGACCCTTAGATGATGAAGACAGATATAAACATGCATAACGAGAAAACAGAAAATAGCAGCAGCAGGAGGAACACAATATACCTGTTTTGCAACATTGTTTCACCAATCAATTTATTCTGTATAGCATTTTCGTGCATTTTCCGTCGTTTTAACACAGAAACCCCAACACCAATAGCATCTGCTTCATTCCTAGAATAAACCAGAGGAAAACACATGTTAAAACATTTTTAAAACGAAGCCAACTTAAACAGCAGTTATACAAGTAAGTGTAGGAAATCATCTCGCATTTCCAAAACATGGAGGCTGCAACTTTCCAAAAATGATTATGTTAATACATGGTCGAAATTATGACTGTTAATATCTTGTATTTCGCTAATATAATTATAGCAGTTCGGAACATACATGTAATACCAGAAGACCAATTTACATGTACCATACGTGTTCACAACGACTGACCACTTACTCCTCGAACCGACATATATAAATTGATAATAAAGCAGTGTTAAGTGAACATGTTATGGTATTAATAATAACGTGCCAATCACTACGCGATTTAATAAATGTTGTGAAATGGACGTGTCATCTCTACAGCGCATAAAAAATACATTGATACTCAATGGCAGCTCACACATCCAGCAAAATGTCTGTAACTCTAAGCAAAACACAAAAATAATAAAATAACATTGGCGACAACTGCTCTACTAAATAGTATTTGGTTCATAGTGAAAGTAAACGACCTTTTTGGTAGACAGCTTAACCGCGCCTCACTTTGTTTTAAATTTTACCTGATACAAAGTAATGCCCTTCAGCACTCCAATGACCGATTTCCCTGCTTTAAACGCCAATATCTTTAGAAAATCTATGCTCAATACAACTACAACCAAGAAACATACATAGTGTATGTAGTCACTCAATTGTACAGTCTCGAAAAGACAACAATAATGTTATTAGTTTCAAGGACGACCATTTTTAACATTCGACTACCCTGGTTGCGGGACCAAGTCCTTTATAAAGATGTTGTATTACTTTAAAACAACGATATATTATTTGGTTTACTTACTTGATTCTATCATAATGTCTCCGCGAAGATATTTTGTGTCGAAGTTTATCTCTAACAGTCTTACGCGTGATAGGAGTATCGGTAATATCTGGAAACTCTTCAAATATTTCCTCTAGAGCTGTTTCAAATTTCGGATCTTTCGCACCGGTGAGCTCGTACTTGTCAACAATGTTGCCTATAGCATTCTGAAATTAATAATTCCAGTTATCAATGATTTTATCATGTTTCTTCTGATATATTTTAAAAATGGAGCATGCATAGAAATCTAATTCTGAGATACACAACAATCTAAATATACATAAGAAGAAGTTTCATTTCAGATTGGGTAAATTAATCTACTAATTTACTTGCGTACAAACCATTCTTTATTTTCTTCAACCATAGTCAACCGAAATGGTGGATACAACATTTAATGTGCTTGAACATAGGTAACACTAGTAGACAGTTACGGCACCATCAGTATTGCTTTTACAATTGTTGCATCAGCAAAAACTTCCACAGCACGTAATTATTGCATACACCTATGCGGTTTTACTTAAACAACAATACAGTGACAAATTAGAAAAGGTGTTTTATGCACATACCTTTCTAAAAAAGTGTTTACGTCAAATCAGATGACGAACAATCGGAGGGACAAATAACGGCCGCAATAGCTCACATCGAGCATTCTGATCTGGTGAGATAAAAACTGACTTGTTTACCTGCATTAGAGTGTACTCCGTAGTTGCATTTGTGAAGTAATTCTGAGTATGGCTGTCGAGAAACTGTTCCGTATCAACCTTTTCGTTACACACATCTTTGTAAACAGTCGAAACCCACTGTAGTGGACTCTCCGGCGGACTGTTGCTTCTAGATGTGGACACCATCTGATTATATGAACTTTGGAAAACTTTGCTTGTTTGGTGACCACGTGAACTGGGCATTGCTAATGGCGTTGGTAATGGCTTTGGATGCTTTAGTGGCGGGGAATTGTTTATTGCTATACTTTCTGGTGCCGATCTAGTATACGGTAACGGTGAATGTTCCTCAAATTCGGAACTAAGTCTGCCCGCCGAATGTCTTGAATTAGATGATGACTTGATGGTTTGCGTTTGACTTCGTTGTGTAAAACATTCTGGTTGTTTACTATTGGTTTGTTGGGGATATTTTCTTGCTGGCAGCCATGTTTGTCTTCGTGAATGGTTATAATCTGCGTTAAGAACATTGGATTTAGACAGAAAGAAGGCATGCATGCAGACCGTTTGATTAAGGCGGTAGGTGGAAAGGAAATTTAGTATGTCACTACCTATACGGTATATCATTAGTAAACACAACTATCAGAGTATAATATGGTGTTATGTGTAAACGATTTGTATGGATTGTTGACCTTTTCATTGCTAAAAAGTTTACCTTCTTAAAGCTACAAACTCTATACTCTAAATAATACAACTCATGAATATAATTGATGCACGGGTGAAGTAGTTTCAGTTCGACAAAATCCCAGAAATCGATAAATAAGCCAGAAATCAATGCATAACATATCACATTCGTATCTAGCCTTCGAACAGGTAACATACCAATATACGAATACCTTTCGAATATAGTTTCATCAAAACGGTGCCAGGAGCATTTATTTGAACCAGGAAAATAACAAAATAGCCGAACAGGAAATGCAGCTTTCACAGAACACAGTAAACCCCAAAACACGCAAACGACAAACATGAATGGCAATGTTAATAAGGAATAAAGGCATATGACGTCACAAACACAATAAGTGTTGACAATAAGGCTACCGCCTTGGAACGGTCAGTGGCAACTAAGGCCGCTGGGGAGTTAAACCAGGTTCTAGGGTGCACATAACCTCACACTTACCCTACTAATAATGTCATCCCAATAAAATGGGACAGTGTAAATAAAGAAATCCCCGCCATGAACTATTCTCTAACCGGCAGCATTAATAGTCAATATAAGTAAAACACAAAGATGCTCGTGTATATATAAATACAAAAGAACAATAGCATAGAAAGACACAAAGAAGGTACTCAATGGCTTGGCAGAAGCCAGAACAACAAGGAAATAAACCATTGAGGGCACGAAAAGACAAGATTCCAGACAAACATCAAACGTCTCCGTCCTTTTGGGCTTTATGTAGATGCCATCATAGGGTCCACAGTCACATCATAGGTGTCATCGCACAATTAACCGGGAAAGTATAGTGATGAACTGTAAATGGGTCCACCACCAAGCATGCAGTGCGTTGCAAAATGTTAGGGTCATAACCTCTTTTTATAAACCTTTTAACAAGTTTAACAAAGATAGTATGAAAGTGATCATGACCAAGAATCTTACAAGTTTGTAAATTACGTCACCATAGAACTGGATACAACAATCGAATGGAAAAGTAGCATTCAAGACCGACAGTCAACCACAAACACACACAAAAACAACGTACAACTTTAAAGATGAATAAAAGGCCGAATAAGACATCACCAACACAAAAGGGTTGACAATAGGGCTACCAACTTGGAATTGTCAGTGGCAAAAAAAGACCGCTGGGGTTTAAACCAGATTCTAGGGTGCACCAAGCCTCACACGTATCATACTGTCATCCCAATAAAACGGGACAGTGTAAATAAAGAAATCCCCGCCATGAACTATTCTCTAAACAACAAGGCAGCATTAATAGGCAATATAAGTAAAACACAAAGATGCTCGTGTATATATAAATACAAAAAATCAATAGCCTAGAAAGCCACAAATATTATATTGCCTATTAATGCTGCCTTGCTGGTCAGAGAATAGTTCATGGCGGGGATTGGAGTATACGAATTAGTGCTACTCAGATCCAGAGATAAAACATTGACGTTATGTAGGCGTCAAACAATAATTACATTATTAGCTGCTTTATCAGCAGGAGCTAAAACAAATTTATAATGAAATTCTTGAATTCCCGATTTTAAATTACGAAAGGAAATCCTAGTTTCGGAAGACGTAAAGAGGGGTTAGCATTATAAATGTTAATACGTGTACATATAATTTTAAATTGACTTTTACCAAGTAGAAAGAGGGTTCGGGTCCGCATGTTCCCTACGACACCATTTTATACTAAAATCCTCAATGGATTGGGCGATCTGAGCACGGCAGGCATTAAAATCGATAGTTGAAGGTAATGTATACTTAGAAACTTTAGAAAACAGATGCCGAATACGTTTATCAACAATATCAAAATTACCAGTGATGACATGACCTGCTGGAGCATTGCAAAAGTTTTATGTGTTACAATCACATTCCTTAGGAGGGCTATTGTGATGGTCCTTGTCGCAGAAGAGTACTTAAATTACTTTTATATTTGGAAAGAAGATCAGGGTTACGATAATAAAATTGTGCAAAGGTTTTACGAAGTATATGGTAGCGGTAACCCTGATGGAGGTTTTACGAAGTTTATGGTAACGGTAGCCCTGATGGAGTAGCTTTTTAGTTATACAAAGATTACGAATATTAAAGTCCTCAACTCGATCACAAGCTCTAGAAAAACGAATAAATTGAGATACATATACCGCATAAGAAGTTTCTCGGGGAGCATCCCCATCTAAATGGGGATAATTAACAATATATCAAAATTAAAATCATCTCTCTTGTCATAGATATTGCTAATTATTTCACCATTTTCAATAGAGAGAGGTAAATCGAGAAAAGAAGCGGTAGTATCAGAAATATTAGCTTACCCTCTTATTTGCTCTGTAATAAGTAGCTACTACCATTACACCACCGAAATGTGTTGATACGTTGTAACATTTCTAACACTAAAAGGCGTTTCAAAATAACTAACGCATACACGCGTACATTCTCATTAATTGTTAAATACAATATCTAGATACAATTACGCATAAATGTCGAACAGGAGATGGAGCATTTACATAGTCAACCAAACACACGTACACCAAACAAACAACAATTACAATTACAAAAAATATAGATTGATCTGATTAATGTACTTGGAGATATGTTTTCTATATTTGGCGACTTATAGGCCAACTGGGCCTGGCACTTAGTTGGTTTTGTATATTATATAAATACACATATGATTACTTGTATACGCACTTGTCACAATAATAAAATATTTTCTTACGTTACATACTTACTTATAGAATACAGGTATGTGACACCACAAACGTAACAGGGTTGACAAAATAGGTACCGCCTTGGGACGGTCAGTGCCACATAGGCCGCTTGTGGGGAGAAGGTGAGATAAACAAGGTTTTGGGGTGCACCAAACCAGACTCTTACGCTATTGTTATCCCAATTAAACGAGAGTGTCTTTGTAATATAATTTAACTCCCTGCAAGTTTATTTTAAATGTACAATATACTGATACATCTTGAAGTGAGTTCAAATATGACGTGCACTTCTCGATGTCAATTAAACAAATGAAGCCATGAGTTAAATTTGATCGCTTAAATATCCGAATTTATTGGTCGGGTGAACATGTAATTACAAAGGCAGACACGCCTATAAAGAGACAGGTGATTTAGTTAGAGTTTGTAGCTTTGACAGCTCTTCTGAAAGTTTATACGCTTACCTGTCATGTCATGTTCTGTCATGTGATCTTTCTCAGGACACAATTGTGTGATACTTTCCTCTGTTTGTGTAGATGCAGAAACCGTTTCCTTTGTCTGCAGAGTAATGTATAGTGGTTTAGTGACTAAATGGCATGTTTTCTAATGTAAAAATAAACAAGATATACAATATATATTTTTAAAGGGACACATGGCAATCTAGATTTTTCTTAAACATTACGACTTCCGTTAGTTTTTCTACATAACTTGCATTGTTTTATCATTAATATTAATTGTAAAGCAAATTGTTTTTGCATATAACTAACTGTTGATTATATTGCTCCAATAATATATTCAAACCTATGGTAGACTTAGAGAAAACAAGAGTTCAATGACCTTGAAGCTGTACCGATAGTTTTTTGATAACTAGATCAGCATTCCTGTGAAGTTTCATGAACATCTGTCAAGTAGTTTCAAAGGAGTAGTCGCTACACGTTTTTACTCTATGTAAACAAAGATGGCCGCAGGAGGCCATGTTTCATGTCGAATCAAAATAATTTTAGACAAGGATCGTCACCATGTGATGCTGATTATTTTAGAAAAAGACTCATATCAATATCACTTATAGTTTTCATTAAGAAGTCGCTACAAACTTTTTCAAAAACCTATTTTTAGCTTTGGTGGCCATCTTGGATTTCACATCACCGTGACTCTTTGCTAGGATCAACTAGATATCGTGGACAACATTTCTGTAAAGTTTTATGAAAATCCATCCTGTAGTTTCAGAGGAGAAGTCGCTACAAAAAAAATACGGACAGACGGACGACGGACACCGCACCACGGCATAAGCTCTTCTGATCTTTGATCAGTAGGCCTAAAAAGAGAAAAAAACTCAATATTTTATGTAATTACATGCAAGCAGGTTAAAAGTCAAAACGATACTGTATTATACTTCGAGACACAAATGATAATACTTGATACAAATTTCAAGATTGTCTTATGGCCCTTTAAAATATAAGAGACGCATGATGTAAATGTAATTGTATTAATTTGGAGAATACATGTGTAAATATAGCTTTTTATCAACTAGATAATGTAGCTAATTCAGCTTTGATTCACGATTCGGCGTTCAAACGGTTGAAACGTCGGTAGTAAATGGTAAATTTCACCAATCGCCAAACTGTTTTATAGTAAATTACTACTGGCGTTTCAAACCGCAAGAACATCGAAAAGAATGAGATTAATTTTAATATTACTATTATTTTCTCGTCGTTTTAGTACGAACTATAACGTGCCTTGGGCGAATTATAATGTTAAAAGAAGTGCAGGAGAGTCAAGTACCGTCAATGTAATTTTGCACAGCGAAAACGTCATTTTCTATTGAGACATACTGAATCCAAGCACAGTAGCTCCGCCCCCTTGAAAATGAAGTTTATTCGAAATTCAATGCTATTTTTTCAAGAGAAATAATCAGATAAATGCAAATAAACAATACAGTCTTAAATGATGCATCGAAAAAAACACGTTATTAGCATCTAGACTAATTTTCTTCAGTCAAGCTTGCAGCTTGAGGTGGACATAGCAAATGGTACATACATTTGTATACCGATTCGTTATGCAGAAATAAAAAGAAGCCCCAGAAAATATATAAATAGATAATATAAACATTGTTTACACATTTTAATTGGCACCTTTTGTTTTCGCTCATCTTCAGCCATGTAGCACTCGTCACGTGGGAAGTCTGTCTGTACACCGATGCTCTCTTTAACCTCTTTACACCAGCACTTTCTGTTGTAAAACTGCTGCATGATACAGCATAGACACCCCAGAGGACATATCTGCTCACTCAGTAACTTCTCCTGCAAAACATGTAGAACAACACATAAGATATAGAAAGAAGTCCCCAGGCCACCGACATGTCCAATCGCATCGTGAAAGACATATAGAACCAGGCCACCGACATGTCTGGTATTCTCCTTCTGAGACATGCTGAATCTCATATAAGATATAGGAAAACGTCCTAGGCCACCGACATGTCCGATCTCCTCCTGCAATACATGTAGAACCATCATATAAGATATAGGAAAATCGCCACAGATATGTCCGATCGCCTCGTGCAAGACATATAGAACATCTTATAAGATATAGAAAAAGGTCCCCTGGTCACCGATATGTCCGAACCTCTGCTGCAAATGTATAGTGGTTTAGTGACTAAATGGCATGTTTCCTAATGTTAAAATAAACAAGATATACAATATATATGTTATATTACTCATCATATAAGATTAAAAAGAAATCCCCTGACCTCCAAATGTCAGAACCAGGACTAATTACTCATATGCAGACTGATTTTGGATCATTACAACATGCAACCCTATCCCCTCCGACCCACCCCCGAACGCTTTCCTCGACAGACACACACACACACACACACACACACCGAGTAGAGTAGCATACGAAACCTTTAGTAATATATATTAATATACTTAAAAACTTAACAATTTCCGGGTTTTAAACATGGTTTGAACATAAAGTTACAGTTACACATAAATATCAACCTACAATTATGAGGCGCCGTATTGCTTTTTAATACAATTCAGTATTCACGCATTCGAATAGATGATATCACTGATTCAAATGTAAATGAGTGATATTACCTATTCGAATCAGTGATATCACATATTCGAATGAGTGATATCACACATTCGAATATGTGATATCACATATTCAAAACGAAAAGGTGATATCATCTACTGAATGGGTGATATCACCTATTTAAATGAGTGATATCACTTATTCGAATAGGTGATATCACTCTTTCAAAACGAATGGGTGATATTATCTAGTCGAATCAGTGATCATATCAATCATTCAAATAGGTGATATCACCCATTCAATAGGTGATATCGCTATTGATGATATCACCATTACGTTTTGGATCAGTGATATCACCTACTCGAATCAGTGATATCAACTATTCATATTTACAACAAGAAAAATACAAACTCCCCTCACCCCCACCCCCGAATCAATTAAATACATAACTAATGTATTTAAACAATTCTAAAACAAATACCAGTCCTCGTGTACTTTCTTTAAAACATAATTAATATTAAACAATAGAAAAGGCATAGAAAACGAAATAATATGTTTCATTTGTTAAAAAAAATGTTTTCTTGGGGGATGGGGCGGGGGTGGGGGGCGGCAGCAGTACCCCATCTTCTGTATCGGGCCCTGTAGAGGTGTAGGCTTGGTAGGGGTATATCCCTTCTGCTGTGTGGGGAAGTGGGTTCCGGTCCTCCTCCAAGCAAATTTGAAAAAGTAACCTGAAAATGCTGCAATGTACTGTGCCTCTATAGATACAGTTATCAGTACAGTATCTCTGACCAAGTGACGAATACAGTTGTCTTCTGCACCAATTTGATGCGTAATTAATTCTTCTGCACCTCGCGAAACCCCGTAACGCCGGAACAACAGCATTTTATTTACCTTCTGCACCAAACCTAGTCTAACTGCGAAAATAATTATAAATTAGAGATGGCTTCTGCACCTCGCGAAAACCCATAACGCCGGGATAACGGTTTCCTACCTGAACTTCCTGAAGCCTGCGGTAATCGTGTAAAAGTACGCACTATGCTTCGGTACAATTGTTGTACTGGTTCAAATTCATTCCCAGAAGCTGAACTTGAAGCATTTGTTTCCGCATCTATTGCTGCAAGAGCTGATGCGACCATAACATGAACGCGATTGTGAGGGTTCGTCTATTTAGTTACACGGACCCTGGATGGGTTTTGTCATTTATATCGAGTTTATTTCTGAATTAGTAATCGGTGATATCAATGATTCGAATAGGTGATATCACTTATTCCAAATGAATGGGTGATATCACCTATTGGAATCACCCATTCGTTTTGAATAAGTGATATCAATGATTCGAATGAGCGATATCACACATTCAATAGGTGTTATCTCGCATTCAGAATGAATCGGTGATATCACCTCTTTGAATGCGTGATATCATTTATTCGAATCAGTGGTATCACCGATTCGAATAGGTGGTATCACCAAATGGTATTAAAAAGTAATACGGCGCCCAAATAAAACTATTCTCTCCTTAAGGTTAAATGTTATAAAAACAAACCAGATTTCGTCATATGTAACAAAATAGCTGTTATGGATCTCAAAAAACCGCTAAAACAATCGACAATTCCCTTGCCATTATAAAGATATAGGGAACCAAAGTTTACCATTTGTGAAATTGCCTCCCTTTACATTGAAATAAGAGCGAAATTATCATTTCTGTAAAACATGTAGATTGCCACATGTTGCTATTGTTTTCGCATATTTCTTTTGAGACATATTCCCTTAATATAACTGATAATTATGTAAGTTATATTGCCCATGACCGCTTCTACACATATCCTAGAATCTGGTCAACGGGATTTATATGTTATTTACATGCAAAACTTATGTTTATCAGTATACTTTGTAGATACACTTTAAACGTATAAAAAAATTCAAAAGAATTTCCCGAAACTTAACCTTATAAATAAACATTTTAAAATAGTTAAATAGCCACCGATAAAACAATTATCTTGTCGTGTACGATGACTACAGAAGTGCCTCGGCGGATAATGATCAATTGTTTACATATTTACGATAGAGTATATTATATATAATTATAAACACGATTCTTTCCAAACTGTATTGCTTTGTGATTAGAAAAACGAACAGTGAGCTTAACTATACACCCTATATATGTATGAAGTCTTTTATTTCGTTTTGGTTTTGTCTGTATGGTGTTTTACGTCATTTTCAACACAAGTAAGGTTATATATGACGGTCGATTTTGTTGTGGAGGCAGACCACCCAATTTTCCTCGGTACAAATGATTAATATTTTCATAGTTTATTTTACAACAAAAGTGCATGTATACGTAAAGGCCGTACAATATCCAATTATACATTAAACTCACATATGTGTTGATAATACGATTGTTTTGAATTTAGCTTCATACTCTGAAGTACATATTGTTTAAATGCTGCAGCGCATTACTTTCTGAATACCACACGCATGCATTTTCTTTCAGAAGAACACCGCACACTACCGCGATATGTTCATTCCATTTCAGCTTCCCTCCCCGTGATCCGAGCCTGGATGCAGATAGTGTACAGAAGCATGGATTCTAAATCGCTATTAGCTATCCGTTACAGTAACGATTGATAAATTAACAGTAAAACTAATATAACAGAAGGAAATATATAAATCTTACCTTCTTTGACGAATCAATCTCACTTCCAGCTCTATAAAACGGGAACATATTCACTCGTTTTGCACCGTACTCACTCTACAGTTAATATCTGTGTTAACCTTCAACTGCGTATAACACAGCGGTTTACTGCATACGACGGTCGCTCAATCAATCAATATGCTACACGCGCTGCTCGCTTGAGCTAGTTCAAGCTATTCGACCGATTGTTAACCGCCACGAGGTAATTGAAAACCACGGTAAGCCGTCATGCGTGGGGAAGATTCGTTGTATTGGGTTCAAGGCCAGATAATGAAACATTGGAAGATAGCAGCTGTTAGAGTAGTACTGTACACTAGTCTGTGTTATAACGTCCTCTGACAAGGGGGCGTGATGAATTAATACATACATGTATGCTTACGGTTACATTTCGCTTAACAGGCGCGTAGCTGGGCTTACGCACCTAAGCACGTGCGTACAATTAGTTGTCAATGTCCGAAAAAATAAAAATCGAAAAAATGAGAAAAACGCAATAGAAACTGAAGGGGTCCGGGGCATGCTCCCCCGGGAATTTTGTTTTTGCCAGAAGATCATTGGTGAGTTTTGGCGTATATTTCACAGCAATTTTAAGCTTATTTTAACTGCTATTTTAATAAACATTGAAATCAGAAGACAAAATTAAATCAGGTACGGCATACGGAACTTTAATACAACTCACCCCTCCCACCCCCTCCATGCTATCAGAGGTGCGTAACTCAACACACCGATAGTAATGTAGCACGTTTTTATCGTCCAAAACAGGAAAGGGACTTAGAAAGTTATTGTTGGTTTAAACATAGTTTATTTCCGTATAATACAACATGCATATATAAATAGTACAAAGTTAATAGGATTGGAAAAAAAGAAAACAATCGTATGAAGTTTCCATCTTTGGTATTTAACAAATGCAATTGATGCTGGCGGCTAATACAGTTTAACATCGAAATGGCGATATATTTTTTTAATATATCTTATTTTGCGCAAAATGGATGAAGACAAAACTCGATACAAACATGTCAAAAAGTTATTGTTGTTCGCTTTTATATTATGCACAACATGACGTAATGTGTAATCGGCCTATCTCGAAACATGACATCATAGAAAGTAACAGGAAAACGTTGATGTTCAAAATATAATAATGCATATTAACAATAAATATGTTCTTATGTAGTCTCTCCTGATGTACAGTTTAATTTTATTATTTTCTCATTTTTTTCTAATTTCTTGTTTATTTACTTTTTGAAAGGACATGTTTCAGAAGCGTTTATTTTAAACTAGTATAATAATTGATTAATCCGTCATGTCTGCTATAAAGGTATAAATAAAATAAGGTACTATTTGCCCTGGCAGGCAATCGTTAAGTAACAATATATTAAATAGTTTAATACGTATTTAGCTTAAACAGTGGTGTATTCCAAATGTTTTACAAGTATGCAATACAATATCAGCATGTCATGCATAAATCATCATGTATTTACAGACATAGAAAACTGCATGTCTTACATGCATTTCATACATGTACAGACATAAACATCATCCGCATGTCGTACATAAAGCATCATACATTTACAGACATATACAGCATCCGCATGTCATACATAAGCATCATACATTTACAGACATATGCAACATCAGCATGTCATACACACATCATCACACATTTACAGACATATACAACATCCGCATGTCATACATACATCATCACACATATACAGACAATATACACATCCGCATGTCATACATAAGCATCATACATTTACAGACATATGCAACATCAGCATGTAATACACATATCATCATACATTTACAGACATATACAACATCCGCATGTCATACATACATCATCACACATGTACAGACATATACAGCATCCGCATGTCATACATAAGCATCATACATTTACAGACATATGCAACATCAGCGTGTCAGACACACATCCTCACACATTTACAGACATATACAACATCCGCATGTCATACATACATCATCACACATTTACAGACATATACAGCATCCGCATGTCATATATACATCATCACACATTTACAGACATATGCAACATCAGCATGTCATACACACATCATCATACATTTACAGACATATACAGCATCCGCATGTAATGCATAAGCATCATACATTTACAGACATATGCAACATCAGCATGTCATACACACATCATCATACATTTACAGACATATACAGCATCCGCATGTCATACATCAGCATCATACATTTACAGACATATGCAACATCAGCATGTCATACACACATCATCATACATTTACAGACATTTACAGCATCCGCATGTCCTACATAAGCATCACACATTTAAAGCCATATGCAACATCAGCATGTCATACACACATCATCACACATTTACAGACATATACAACATCCGCATGTCGTACATAAACATCATGCATTTACAGAAATATGCAACATCAGCATGTCATACATACATCATCACACATTTACAGACATATACAGCATCCGCATGTCATATATAAGCATCATACATTTACAGACATATGCAACATCAGCATGTCATACATACATCATCACACATTTACAGACATATACAGCATCCGCATGTCATAAATAAATACCATAAATTTACAGACATATGCAACATCAGCATGTCAAACACACATCATCACACATTTACAGACATATACAGCATCAGCATGTCATACATAAGCATCATACATTTACAGACATATGCAACATCAGCATGTCATACACACATCATCACACATTTACAGACATATACAGCATCAGCATGTCATACACACATCATCACACATTAACAGACATATACAGCATCCGCATGTCATACATAAGCATCATACATTTACAGACATATGCAACATCAGCATGTCATACACACATCATCACACATTTACAGACATATACAACATCCGCATGTCATACATACATCATCACACATATACAGACAATATACACATCCGCATGTCATACATAAGCATCATACATTTACAGACATATGCAACATCAGCATGTAATACACATATCATCATACATTTACAGACATATACAACATCCGCATGTCATACATACATCATCACACATTTACAGACATATACAGCATCCGCATGTCATACATAAGCATCATACATTTACAGACATATGCAACATCAGCGTGTCAGACACACATCCTCACACATTTACAGACATATACAACATCCGCATGTCATACATACATCATCACACATTTACAGACATATACAGCATCCGCATGTCATATATACATCATCACACATTTACAGACATATGCAACATCAGCATGTCATACACACATCATCATACATTTACAGACATATACAGCATCCGCATGTAATGCATAAGCATCATACATTTACAGACATATGCAACATCAGCATGTCATACACACATCATCATACATTTACAGACATAAACAGCATCCACATGTTATACATAAGCATCACACATTTACAGACATATGCAACATCAGCATGTCATACACACATCATCACACATTAATAGACATATACAGCATCTGCATGTCATACATAAGCATCAAACATTTACAGACATATGCAACATCAGCATGTCATACACACATCATCATACATTTACAGACATATACAGCATCCGCATGTCATACATAAGCATCACACATTTACAGAAATATAGAACATCAGCATGTCATACACACATCATCATACATTTTCAGACATATACAGCATCCGCTTGACATACATAAGCATCACACATTTACAGACATATACAACATCTGCATGTTATATACATATCATCACACAATTACAGACATATACAGCATCCGCATGTCATACATAAGCATCATACATTTACAGACATATGCAACATCAGCATGTCATACACACATCATCATACATTTACAGACATATACAGCATCCTCATGTTATACATAAGCATCACACATTTACAGACATATGCAACATCAGCATGTCATACACACATCATCACACATTTACAGACATATACAGCATCCGCATGTCATACATAAGCATCATACATTTACAGACATATGCAACGTCAGCACGCCATACATAAATCTCATACAGTTACAGACATATAAAACATCCGCATGTCATACATAAATCATCACACATTTACCGACATATACAGCATCCGCATGTCATACATAAGCATCATACATTTACAGACATATGCAACATCAGCATGTTATACACACATCTTCACACATTTACAGACATATACAACATCCGCATGTCATACATACATCATCATACAATTTATAGACATATATAGCATCCGCATATCATACATAAGCATCATACATTTACAGACATATGCAACATCAGCATGTCATACACACATCATCATACATTTACAGACATATACAGCATCCGCATGTTATACATAAACATCACACATTTACAGACATATGCAACATCAGCATGTCATACACACATCATCACACATTTACAGGCATATACAGCATCCGCATGTCATACATAAACATAATACATTTACAGACAACTGAAACATCAGCATGTCATACATACATCATCACACATTTACAGACATATACAGCATCCGCATGTCATACATAAGCATCATACATTTACAGACATATGCAACGTCAGCATGCCATACATACATCTCATACAGTTGCAGACATATAAAACATCCGCATGTCATACATAAATCATCATACCTTTACAGACAAATACAACATCCGCATCCTATACATAAATCATCATAATTTACAGACATATACAACATCCGCATGTCATACATAAATCATCATACATTTAAACAACAAATACAACATCGCGTGTCATACATACATCATCATACATATACAACATCCGCATGCTATACATAAAAATCATACATTTACAGACATATGCATCAACAGCATGCCATACATGCATCTCATACATTTACAGATATATAAAACATCCTAAAACATCCGCATGTCATACATAAATCACAATACATTTACAGACATATACAACATCCGCATGCTATACATAATACAGACATATACAACATCCGCTTGTCATACATACATCATCAAACATTTACAGACATATACAACATCCGCATGTCATACATACATCATCACACATTTACAGACAATATACAGCATCCGCATGTCATACATAATCATCATACATTTACAGACATATGCAACATCAGCATGTCATACACACATCATCATACATTTACAGACATATACAGCATCCGCATGTAATGCATAAGCATCATACATTTACAGACATATGCAACATCAGCATGTCATACACACATCATCATACATTTACAGACATAAACAGCATCCACATGTCATACATAAGCATCACACATTTACAGACATATGCAACATCAGCATGTCATACACACATCATCAAACATTTACAGACATATACAGCATCTGCATGTCATACATAAGCATCAAACATTTACAGACATATGCAATATCAGCATGTCATACACACATCATCATACATTTACAGACATATACAGCATCCGCATGTCATACATAAGCATCACACATTTACAGAAATATACAACATCAGCATGTCATACACACATCATCATACATTTTCAGACATATACAGCATCCGCTTGACATACATAAGCATCACACATTTACAGACATATACAACATCCGCATGTTATATACATATCATCACACAATTACAGACATATACAGCATCCGCATGTCATACATAAGCATCATACATTTACAGACATATGCAACATCAGCATGTCATACACACATCATCATACATTTACAGACATATACAGCATCCGCATATTATACATAAGCATCACACATTTACAGACATATGCAACATCAGCATGTCATACACACATCATCACACATTTACAGACATATACAGCATCCGCATGTCATACATAAACATCATACATTTACAGACATATGCAACATCAGCATGCCATACACACATCATCATACATTTACAGACATATACAGCATCCGCATGTCATACATAAGCATCATACATTTACAGACATATGCAACGTCAGCACGCCATACATAAATCTCATACAGTTACAGACATATAAAACATCCGCATGTCATACATAAATCATCACACATTTACAGACATATACAGCATCCGCATGTCATACATAAGCATCATACATTTACAGACATATGCAACATCAGCATGTTATACACACATCTTCACACATTTACAGACATATACAACATCCGCATGTCATACATACATCATCATACATTTATAGACATATATAGCATCCGCATGTCATACATAAGCATCATACATTTACAGACATATGCAACATCAGCATGTCATACACACATCATCATACATTTACAGACATATACAGCATCCGCATGTTATACATAAGCATCACACATTTACAGACATATGCAACATCAGCATGTCATACACACATCATCACACATTTACAGACATATACAGCATCCGCATGTCATACATAAACATAATACATTTACAGACAAATGAAACATCAGCATGTCATACATACATCATCACACATTTACAGACAATATACAGCATCCGCATGTCATACATAAGCATCATACATTTACAGACATATGCAACATCAGCATGTCATACACACATCATCATACATTTACAGACATATACAACATCCGCATGTCATACATACATCATCACACCTTTACAGACAATATACAGCATCCGCATGTCATACATAAGCATCATACATTTACAGACAAATGAAACATCAGCATGTCATACATACATCATCACACATTTACAGACATATGCAACATCAGCATGTCATACACACATCATCACACATTTACAGGCATATACAGCATCCGCATGTCATACATATACATAATACATTTACAGACAAATGAAACATCAGCATGTCATACATACATCATCACACATTTACAGACAATATACAGCATCCGCATGTCATACATAAGCATCATACATTTACAGACATATGCAACATCAGCATGTCATACACACATCATCATACATTTACAGACATATACAACATCCGCATGTCATACATACATCATCACACATTTACAGACAATATACAGCATCCGCATGTCATACACACATCATCATACATTTACAGACATATACAACATCCGCATGTCATACATACATCATCACACATTTACAGACAATATACAGCATCCGCATGTCATACATAAACATAATACATTTACAGACAAATGAAACATCAGCATGTCATACATACATCATCACACATTTACAGACATATACAGCATCCGCATGTCATACATAAGCATCATACATTTACAGACATATGCAACGTCAGCATGCCATACATACATCTCATACAGTTGCAGACATATAAAACATCCGCATGTCATACATAAGTCATCATACATTTACAGACATATGCAACATCAGCATGCCATACACACATCATCATACATTTACAGACATATACAGCATCCGCATGTCATACATAAGCATCATACATTTACAGACATATGCAACGTCAGCATGCCATACATACATCTCATACAATTACAGACATATAAAACATCCGCATGTCATACATAAATCATCACACATTTACAGACATATACAGCATCCGCATGTCATACATAAGCAGCATACATTTACAGACATATGCAACATCAGCATGTCATACACACATCATTACACATTTACAGACATATACAACATCCGCATGTCATACAAACATCATCACACATTTACAGACATATACAGCATCCGCATGTCATACATAAGCATCATACATTTACAGACATATGCAACATCAGCATGGCATACACACATCATCATACATTTACAGACATATACCGCATCCGCATGTTATACATAAGCTTCACACATTTACAGACATATGCAACATCATCATGTCATACTCACATCATCACACATTTACAGACATATACAGCATCCGCATGTCATACATAAACATCATAAATTTACAGACATATGAAACATCAGCATGTCATACATACATACATCATCACACATTTACAGACATATACAGCATCCGCATGTCATACATAAGCATCATACATTTACAGACATATGCAACGTCAGCATGCCATACATACATCTCATACAGTTGCAGACATATAAAACATCCGCATGTCATACATAAATCATCATACCTTTACAGACAAATACAACATCCGCATCCTATACATAAATCATCATACATTTACAGACACAACAACATCCGCATGTCATACATAAATCATCATACATTTAAACAACAAATACAACATCGCGTGTCATACATACATCATCATACATATACAACATCCGCATGCTATACATAAAAATCATACATTTACAGACATATGCATCATCAGCATGCCATACATGCATCTCATACATTTACAGATATATAAAACATCCTAAAACATCCGCATGTCATACATAAATCACAATACATTTACAGACATATACAACATCCGCATGCTATACATAATACAGACATATACAACATCCGCTTGTCATACACACATCATCAAACATTTACAGACATATACAACATCCGCATGTCATACATACATCATCACACATTTACAGACAATATACAGCATCCGCATGTCATACATAAGCATCATACATTTACAGACATATGCAACATCAGCATGTCATACACACATCATCATACATTTACAGACATATACAACATCCGCATGTCATACATACATCATCACACATTTACAGACAATATACAGCATCCGCATGTCATACATAAGCATCATACATTTACAGACATATGCAACATCAGCATGTCATACACACATCATCATACATTTACAGACATATACATCATCCGCATGTCATACATAAGCATCATACATTTAGAGACATATGCAACATCAGCATGTCATACACACATCATCACACATTTACAGTCATATACAAAATCCGCATGTCATACATACATCATCACACATTTACAGATATATACAGCATCCGCATGTCATACATAAGCATCATACATTTACAGACATATGCAACATCAGCATGTCATACACACATCATCAAACATTTACAAACATATACAGCATCCGCATATCATACATAAGCATCACATATTTACAGACATATGCAACATCAGCATGTCATACACACATCATCACACATTTACAGACATATACAGCATCTGCATGGCATAAATAAGCATCAAACATTTACAGACATATGCAACATCACCATGTCATACACACATCATCATACATTTACAGACATATACAGCATCCGCATGTCATACATAAGCATCACATATTTACAGACATATACAACATCAGCATGTCATACACACACCATCATACATTAACAGACATATACAGCATCCGCTTGTCATACATAAGCATCACACATTTACAGACATATGCAACATCCGCATGTCATATACATATCATCAAACAATTACAGACATATACAGCATCCGCATGTCATACATAAGCATCATACATTTACAGACATATGCAACATCAGCATGTCATACACACATCATCATACATTTACAGACATATACAGCATCCGCATGTTATACATAAGCATCACACATTTACAGACATATGCAACATCAGCATGGCATACACACATCATCAAACATTTACAGACATATACAGCATCCGCATGTCATACACAAGCATCATACATTTACAGACATATGAAACATCAGCATGTCATACATACATCATCAAACATTTACAGACATATACAGCATCCGCATGTCATACATAAGTCATCATACATTTACAGACATATGCAACATCAGCATGCCATACACACATCATCATACATTTACAGACATATACAGCATCCGCATGTCATACATAAGCATCATACATTTACAGACATATGCAACGTCAGCATGCCATACATACATCTCATACAATTACAGACCTATAAAACATCCGCATGTCATACATAAATCATCACACATTTACAGACATATACAGCATCCGCATGTCATACATAAGCAGCATACATTTACAGACATATGCAACATCAGCATGTCATACACACATCATTACACATTTACAGACATATACAACATCCGCATGTCATACATACATCATCACACATTTACAGACATATACAGCATCCGCATGTCATACATAAGCATCATACATTTACAGACATATGCAACATCAGCATGGCATACACACATCATCATACATTTACAGACATATACAGCATCCGCATGTTATACATAAGCTTCACACATTTACAGACATATGCAACATCATCATGTCATACTCACATCATCACACATTTACAGACATATACAGCATCCGCATGTCATACATAAACATCATAAATTTACAGACATATGAAACATCAGCATGTCATACATACATACATCATCACACATTTACAGACATATACAGCATCCGCATGTCATACATAAGCATCATACATTTACAGACATATGCAACATCAGCATGCCATACACACATCATCATACATTTACAGACATATACAGCATCCGCATGTCCTACATAAATCATCATACCTTTACAGACACATACAACATCCGCATGTCATACATAAATCATCATACATTTAAACAACAAATACAACATCGCGTGTCATACATACATCATCATACATATACAACATCCGCATGCTATACATACAAATCATACATTTACAGACATATGCATCATCAGCATGCCATACATGCATCTCATACATAAATCACAATACATTGACAGACATATACAACATCCGCTTGTCGTACATAAATCTCATACATTTTCAGACATATACAGACATATACAACATCCGCATGTCCTACATAAATCATCACACATTTACAGAAATATACAGCATCCGCATGTCATACATAAGCATCATACATTTACAGACATATGCAACATCAGCATGTCATACACACATCATGACACATTTACAGACATATACAACATCCGCATGTCATACATACATCATCACACATTTACAGACATATACAGCATCCGCATGTCATACATAAGCATCATACATTTACAGACATATGAAACATCAGCATGTCATACACACATCATCATACATTCAACACATATACAGCATCCGCATGTTATACATAAGCATCACACATTTACAGACATATGCAACATCAGCATGTCATACACACATCATCACACATTTACAGACATATACAGCATCCGCTTGTCATACATAAGCATCATACATTTACAGACATATGCAACATCAGCATGCCATACATACATCTCATACAGTTACAGACATATAAAACATCCGCATGTCATACATAAATCATCACACCTTTACAGACAAATACAACATCCGCGTGCTATACATAAATCATCATACATTTACAGACAAATACAACATCCGCATGTCACACATAAATCATCATACATTTAAACAACAAATACAACATCGCGTGTACATACATCATCATACATATACAACATCAGCATGCCATACATGCATCTCATACATTTACAGATATATAAAACATCCTAAAACATCCGCACGTCATACATAAATCACAATACATGTACAGACATATACAACATCCGCATGCTATACATAATACAGACATATACAACATCCGCTTGTCATACATACATCATCAAACATTTACAGACATATACAACATCCGCTTGTCGTACATAAATCACCATACATTAACAGACATATACAACATCGCTTGTCGTACATAAATCTCATACATTTACAGACATATACAGACATATACAACATCCGCATGTCCTACATAAATCATCACACATTTACATAGATATACAGCATCCGCATGTCATACATACATCATCACACATATACAGACATATACAACAGCCGCATGTCCTACATAAATCATTACACATTTACAGACATACACATACATATACAACATCCGCATGTCGTACATAAATCTCAAACATTTACATAGATATACAACATCCGCATGTCCTACATAAATCATCATACGTTTACATAGATATACATCATCCGCATGACATACATAAATATCATACATTTACAACTTGTAATAGTCAATGTCTATGTACTATTACAAACAAAATATTGTACTGAAACACTGAAATATAGTTAAATATTTAATACGTTCAAGACATGTTTAGCAAGATTGAGAGTTTATGTCTAGGGGGTTAACCTCCAATTCAGGAGCGAACGCTGTATACGGAATATTCTTAAAAATAAGATTTATTGTGAGTACTCGCTCGATTTAGAACCGACTGATTGGAAATTGTCAACTCTAAAACTGACCAATATCATTTATAAGTTAATTGGTGCGCATAAGTGGTGATAATATAGCGTTCAGCATAGACCTAATGCAGCATTCAACGTGGAGATAATGTAGCATGCATTCAGCACTCGACCTCGCGGATGAAGTCCGGCGAAGGAGGCTAAATGATGTGTCTTGCCTAATAGGGGCACAATAAAGACACATCACAAGCGGTTAGGCTCGAACCCGTGACATCCGGGTCCAGAATGTAATGTACTATCCACTGGGATACCGCGGTCCCTTGGTTTGTAATAAAAACGAGAACCCTGTGAATCCATCAACATTTAGTGTGTGTATGTTTTCTACGTAATTGTATATTATTTAAGTAAAAGAGTGTCTGAACATTAACATTATTTATTTCAATAATGAAAAGCATTGCATGACACTTTTAATATTAATTTAGTGTATAGGTTGCCCGTAGCCAGACCTGAAAACTTAACCGAGGCATATATCTTTTTATGAAGATCCGGAGGCATGCCTTCACCGGCTTTTCTTAGTAATTCTACATACGATTTCATACATTTACCGTACACAGTTTTTCAGCAAGAATGACATGATTTTATTTGATATACTATTCAATTAATACTTTAATTTGTGCTACCTTCCCAAAAGTATACCGAGGCAGTTTCTCGGTGTGCTTCAGCGTAGCTACGGGCCTGGATTAATTATTTTAACAATAAAAAGCAATTTTATACCTCATTTGCACATTTCACTCTTTGTTTAATGTGACGTCATCCGGTCCATAAAGTTGCATATTGACCGGGTGCCCGGTCCGATAGCTATATTAACGGACGTGTGAAAAAAAAAGAAGTCAAATTAAATCATAAAACGTATTGATTGAATTAATGGTCAGATTCGGTATAATATAACAAATAATGTATGGTGCTTCGGTCCATATGAAGTTTATGGACTGGGCAGTCAGACATAGAACGTTATATGGACCTCAGATTCGCTTCGGTCCATATAACATTCTAGGTCTGACTGACCAGTCCATAAACTTGTCATATGGACCTCAGCACCATATATTATCGGTTAATTAGGTGACACATTCAATATTGATTTAGTGTATAGGTGTCTTTTAATTAAGTAAGGAACAGAACAGAACATAACATATATTTCATTTAGCTTGTACATACGTACATCGTTATATATACAAACATGCATTTTCATGCATAATAAGTCAAGCGATTTTAGACAAAAGTACATTTGCTATGAGCAATATTAATATTAAATAACGGATACACGAGGATCAAAATACAAAAGAGATAAACATTGTTTAATTAATCAAGATTGTTTTCCTTACAGCTAAAGCTATACTCATATATTTTGCTAACTTTATAACAATATTCTTATCCTGTGTCATACATAGTATTCATCTTCCAAATCAATACCGTGGCAGCGTTGATCATATCTTTAATGTCTAGGTATTATATCACGAGAGCATCTGCCAATTTGTATTCTTAACGAAGGTGCTGATATTCTGAATTTTGTCAAATATGGTATGGGATTACATGGTCATAATTAAAACTCAATTTCATAATTAAAACTCAATTTACAATTATTATATAATTCAAGTACACCACTTGATTCCTTATCTACAAACCATATAAGACAATCAACAACTCTTTGTCTGAACGTATTTATAAAGTAATAAGCATTAACAGAATTTGGGTCATTCCAGACATTTGTAAAACCATATTCGTTTGACATATTTTTTACATTCGATGCACAATGTTTATACCCATGTTCACAATCTTTTAGTGACGATATGTAAATTCTTTTAAGTATTATGGTATCTGTTTCAATAATTTAAACCAGTCTTTAAGTATTCTTACATAATGCGTTATAAATAAAGGATATCTACCTAATTCACCATATACTCCTGATGTAGAAGAACTATATCTTACTTTTAAATTTTGTTTACAAAGTTTAAATGTATTCTATCGATTTGATTTGGTTTTGTATATCCTCAAATTTCCGAAGAATAATTCAAAATTGACCCTACAAATGAATCAGATAGGTGACATAATATTTTTGGTTTCAACCTTATTTTTCTACAGTTTACTAAGAAAACATTTAATGCTTTCAAAGATTTTCCAATAAGTTGTTCTTGGTTCAGAGCAAAATTTCCAGTATAATTAAAAACTGTACCTAAATAGCTGAAATCATTTACTACCGCTATATTCTCTCCATCATAATGCCAAGATTCATTGTTTAATAAACCATCTCTTTTTCTAAAAACCATAATCTTTGTTTTAATCGTATTCACCTCTAATCCCCATTTGTTACAATAGTCATAAAGTAAATTTTAAAAAAAACATTTCTTCATGTGATTTCCCCATGATAACCATATCGTCCGCAAATAATAGTAAAATAAATACAATATCATCAATTTCTAAACCAGTATTAACGTATTTTTGTAAATATAGTTCTAGGTCCTCAATAAAAAGAGAAAACTATATCGACGAGTTTATCTCCTCTTGCCTTAACTCAATCGCGTATTCGAAAAAATCTGAAAAAATTCACATTGTCTTACACATGATTGACTTTTTCATACATAACTTTTATTATGCTTAACAATTTACCCTGTATCCCCATTTTGTAAAGTTTCAACCATAATGCGTTTTTATAAATTGTATCAAAACATTTCTTCAGATCAACAAACACCCAATATAATATTTTCTTATCATTCAGATATTGGTTAACAGTATTTAGCAAGACAAATAATACATCAGTGGTTGAGCGCCGTTTCCTGAATCCAAATTGCACATCAGATAGAACGTGGTTATTATCTCAAAATTTAAATATTCATTCATTATATAATCGCTTTCTCAGTATAGTTTTTCTTTTTTCAGGTTTTTAACTGCATCTAATATTTCTTGTACAGTTATGGGCTTGTCAAGTTCCTCAAAGTTATAATCTAAATCGTCAAAGTTATGAGTATTGCAAACATCCTCGGCTTCATCATGTTTGCATGGAAAATATCGTTAACTAATTCTGAAAAATATTTCGTAAAATCATCAAGCGGGATTTCATTTCGACTCTGTTTATTTTTCTTTTAAAATATTTTCAAAATTCCTTAGGTTTCGCCCGTTTTAGATGTTCAATGTCACATAGTTTTTTTTAAAACAAACTGATTTATTTTTTTACGACCAATTAGTTCATATGTATTCTTTAATTTGCAAAACTGTTCCTTACTATAACGGTGTTTAGCCGATTGGATACACGTAATGCTTCTAAATAACACCTTCTAGCCTACTGGCATTCTGAATCAAACCACTCGGCCTGTTTAACAAAGGACTTATCAAAAAAGCATGCGTTTCTATTTGTTGAATATGTTTTTTAAAAATAGTGGGTCTGTCACCTCTCGTATTATACTTGTGAAATTATTTAACAAAGTATTTACATCGTTTCTACTATTAGTCACGATATTGAATAGCAGATTATTAAACTTAGGAAGCTGTTTAATTAAACCCGCTCTGAAGGCATTTCTGTGTTCATTGTTCCAATTTACATTGACGCTGTGTTTAACACCATTCTCGTCAACACGAGTATTACAGTTAAAGTGAGAATCTAATCACTGCATGGTCTCTCAATTCATTAAATGGATGAATACAAAACGCATATAGTCGTGAATAGTCACATTCTCTAGCCAACAATATGTCAAGCACGGACGCGCCCTGAGTGCTTGCATAAGTATACATACATTTGATGATGGAATTCTTATAATGTATATATATTTATAGTGTAGATATAATGAGATTATTGATTTGAAATATATGTGTTTAAGTGTCTCATAGGTCGTTATTACGGCCGGGTATAAAAGTTTGTTTGTGTAATATTTGAATATGTTTGTAACTTTTATATGTGACACTATAATAAACTATTAAAGTCTAAAGTCTAAGTCATACCACAGTTATAATCACTCCCAAAAACGACCATTTACTCTACGAAAGCATGTACATTTGCATAAGTCAAGTAAATTTACACCAAAACTATTATAAACATTATCACGTTAGGCCCGACATATGGGTATATCGGGAATGTAATCGTCGTCATCAATTGTTATACGTGTCACATGTAATAAAATCATTTATTTTGCCGACCATACTGTTCCAGTCACCCACAATATACACTGCACCTAAATTCTCAAAATCATATATATCACTTTGAAGTGTATCAAATAAATTAACAGTGGCTATATTATAAGCTGGAGAGTCTTCACCCCATATATAAACACCACAGATATAGGTTTATATCCGTTTTACCTGCTCGTGTAAGTAAGTCCAAAGCTTTTTCATTTCTTGCTCAAACTTATCAACTTTTTGCTCTAACGATTCTAATGATTTTAATCGCTTGTCCTTATTATTATATTTTCCATCAAGTGACTTCAGGCATGTCATTAAATCGGCGTTCCGATGTGTGGATAGTTTCTTGACTCATGGCCGAATGGTGGGCGAGTCTGGTTTATCTGCTAACGATTGTTCAAATATATTGTTAAGATTGATGATGGTATCATCACAGTCAAATAATACTGAGTTTGCTTCTTTTAGTACTATACTAACACTTACCCCATCAGAGCTTTTCGGCAACTTTGAATACTTTCCTGCTTTGCACACGCTATTCAAACTAGTATCACTCTTTTTTCACCTTGATAAGGTGACATGTGGTTATCAGCTACCCATTAGGTATGTAGTACCTAATAGGTAGTAGTAATATTGGTGGCAATAAATTACGTACTTATAAGTTATTTAAAACTACATTTGAAACAGAAAGGTACTGTAAACTAATACTACCAAGAAATCATAGGTCGGCTTATTCTAGATTCCGTTGTGGCGTAGCACCAATTAGATTAGAGACTGGAAGATATGAAAGACTTCAGATAAGTGAAAGGGTTTGTCCATTTTGTAATGTTCAGGTGGAAGATGAGTTACATGTTATGATAACCTGTCCTTTATTTAATGATATCAGAGCTAATTAATATGATAAAGCAATAAGCCTCAATCCCAATTTTAATAACTCTACAGATGAACAAAAATTAGTATATTTATTCACAAATGCAGACTTAATTCGTGTATGTGCCAAATCCTGCTACTTAATTCTTATACGTCGATCTAGCTTTTTGTATCGCTAGTCTTTTTTCCTTCTTAAATATGCCAAACAATGTCAATTTTATATATGTAAATAATGTCAATTGTTTTTATCATATCGTGATTCTGTTTTATTTTCTTCTATGAAAATGATGCTAATTAGTTCCTTTTTGAACTGATCAAAGGGGATACATGATTTTTAAATTTTGTTTTAACTAATGCGCAAGAGTGCTTTGTTTATTTTGTCAAATCTTACAATACTCATTCTTAGTACATATTTTATAGATAGATTAGCATCATTTACATAGTCTTAATGTGTAATATATCTGCAAATATCGTTTGAGTTTGATGCTATTAGCTACTTTTAAAATATGTTGATGGTTTTATAACTATAGTCTCTTATAATTCTAATTAGAATGGCATGGCTATCTTATAATGTTTACGATGTTTCATTTATGTTTGTATTTATTGTAAACCATGATGAGACTTTAATAAAGTAATAAAGAAATATGTATCAGAAATTATAGCCAATTAAAAACACAACATTGTCAACGTAATAAACGATTAAATTGGTCAATTAGAAATATAAAACAAATAATTTAAATTTGCGTTTTAAAAAAAGTAGTGCGAAAATGAAGTCGCGCGCTCCAAATTTTCATTTAAAAATGTTCCCCGCACGCTTTAAATTTTAAATTGTAAAAATCTCCGAATTTTACGTTAAAAGGTTGTGGCAGCCTGCTAGTTAACACACCACAACGTTCAGGATATTGTTGATTTTTTATTAGTTTTAGTTTGTATTATGTTATATTTTTTTATTGTTCTGACATCAATAGCATACATTTACATAAATTATCAAACAATAAAAGTAAATTTTAACTGCCTATTGTATGTTTTCACAGATGAACGTACACACATTTGTTACTGTGATCCATTTATCTGTTTTGAGTTTTAATCCGTGTGCAGGAATGCGTTCATGTATTGGCTATGGTCAACACAAAGAAAACCACATTATTTTAACATCTCATGCCTAACATGCCTCATATAATGCATTTTTTTTACAAATAAACTACGGAGGAAGTTAAAAGGCGGTTGAATTTACATACTTAAAAACAGACAAAACATATGTTTTAGCTATACGAATACAGAATTTCTTTACCGATACATTAATAATTAGTTTCTTTTTTTCTTTTTTTTAATTTCTATCAAATTACGTTTTCTCATTAACAATTACGAATGATAAACAATCGTATGTGCATATTTTACAAAGCATTTTAAGCTAAAAAGCAAACAAACATTATATTGTCCCAGATAAAAAATTCTGAGGCATATCATAAACTGAAAATAATGTGTAGTTCCTACATATAAAGCGTGGCATTTGCTATAATTCATAGAACTCTTTTTGATTATTATAAGGGTGAATCATATCAACAACCTCGCAACTATAACGTCGAGAACGTTCAATCATTAGCCTTAGTTTTATTTACCAAAGCCCCGCTCCAAAATCTATGAAAATATAATGTACATAATGTCCCAAGTATATTTAATGACCAAAGGCCAGAAATGCTCGGGTGATGTCACAGTGACTATTGACCATCGGTCCGTTTGTAATATATGTTTCCTCTATAAGTTTAGTAACGGGTTTCGAAATTCCACCGAATTGTATTTGAAGGGTTGTTTTAAGTATAAGACCCAGACGATGTTGACATTGAGAAAAATCGACGCATAGGTTACTGAGTTATTGCATTTTATTATGCCAAAATAACAAATTGTGTCTTTGTTGCAATTTTGCAATGTTTACTTTAAATTGAATTTTCATTCGAAATGGTCACCGTTCCTAAGATAAAAAATAAATATTTCTCTTCTTCCTCCCATATGAATGATCCTGTAGAACATTTATCATGTTTTTAAATAAAATATTTTGATTATAAATTATTGCTATAGCATCACGAATTAAAGAAAGAGATACTGTTACATAATAAAGCGTATTTTTCTATAAAAACAAAAGTATTAGGCTAATTGCAATGAAAATTGACAAATGCTCGTTTGACGGTTCCGTTTCTGATGTGTACTATTTGTTCATAAACTTTGCAAATAGTATGTTAAATCAGTGAAGCAAGAAGAGAGTGAATGGGCACATAATCGAATCTCGCACGATCTCGTATGGCTAAAACGAGAAAGATAAGCGTCTCTGTACATGATCATAAATGTCATCGTGATCGCTGGGCGCTCTTTGAAAATGCTTATAACTGCGACAGGTGCGCGGTTAAAGCTATCAGTAATTTGTTATGAATATAGCGGAATGGGTTCATTGTACCGGTTATCAGATTAGCGTTAATCTAGTTGTAATAAAGATAAACTTGTTACACCTTCGTTGCTATTTTGACGCTTCTATACATACACATATTCCTTCAAGGTTTATTAAAATCAAGGTTTATTTATTGGCAAATGCTGGTTAGCGGTAGATGACGATTTTTATTTTGAGTGTTTGTAAAAAGAGGCGTTACCATTAAGTTAAGCGTACTAGAGTTACGAGTGATTTCTTTTTGTATTTATTTCGAAACATGATTATTAGTAAGTGCAACTGGTTTGTGGTTTATCTAACTTTTTTTTTTTTTTTACGTTTTCAATTATTAATGTTCTCAATTCACACTCATTTTTTTTTTGATTGAATTTTTTTTTATATATATTACATAATAACACATTTTTAAAATACTAGCATCCGTCTAAGTGGAACTTTTAAATATCTTGTAACATGACACAGTAACTCGCAACACCGAATGAGATAATTTTGTGTAAAAAAATAATATCACATGAAAAACTTGTAATTAAACACGTAAGTGGGTTTTAGCAGTGCAGATACATCAGTTTATCATTAGTTATATTTTCCTAATATTGTCATATTAAAACGGCATAACAAATCAATTTGTTACTATGATAATTTGTTAAAGTAAAAATGAAACATTAACACACTTATGCGTGTGTTTTTTTGACAAATCCGAATGGACATAATCTATTTCTTATGTGTTTAGTTTCATAGATGCATATAATATAAATAAAATTGATAAAATAATAATATTACACAATCATGGTATATATTCGATGTCAACACACCACGGGTGGCCAGTGTTTGCCAGTGATTTATGCCCTCTTTGATCTAAACAAACATCCTGCTTAGGACGGCCAATTAGCCACGGGGCACTGTATAATTATGATTGGAGAAACCCTTTATATCTTTTGATCGCAATAAACAACTGCCATAAAACCCTGCGTTAGCGCCGCTTCAGTTAACTGTTTTTTGCATGATTATATATCTATGTAGGTCATATGGGTTTGAGACCTTATAGTAAAGAAAATACTATCTCCAGGACGCATATGGTGAAATGCATTGGAAAGCGCTTAATTGACACAGACATTAAAAGTTGTTGTTCGTTGTTCAACTGCTGGAAAGGACATTTAATTAACCAAAAGAGCACCAACACAGATGGGTTGAATAAGAGTTTTTAAAACATAATTAAAGCGTTTACATAAACAAAAAGTGTACCACTACATTCTATAATCATATTTCTCGACAGCGAGGTGTTTTTATTGGAGGAATTAACTAAAATTAAAAAATCTAAAGCGGATTCCTACAGACTCGTCGTTGGCTAGAATCGGCCATGTATGGTCGTTTTGGTCGACACTCTATGTCGTCTTTAAGACAAAATATTAGACAAAATTAAGGTTTTTTACATAACAAAAAGTATACCACTACATTCTTCAATCATATTTCTCGACAGCGAGCTGTCTATTTTCTAGGAATTAAATAAAACAAACAAATTAATAGAGAAGTACAAAAGGGTGCATTTAATCGGCGTTGGCTAGAATCGGCCATGCTGGTCGATATCTATGCAGTCTTTAACACAAATTATTAGATAAAATAAAGGAGTTTTGCATAAAAAAAGGGGACCACTACATTTTACAATCACAGTTTTCGACGGCGAGCTGTTTATTTTTGAGGAATTAATTAAAACAAACAAATGTATAGCGGATTTGCGCCGAACACGACCGACCAACAGTTTGTGCATTTTATTTTATATCAATCAATTCACTGTAAAGTAACATAAAATACCCAAAATGTCAATATCAACTATGAGTAATATAACAACAAACAAGTTCTGTGAAGTAAGATGACCTTATAATGCAAAACAGTCAAATATTTTACAATTTCACAATGCAGAGTACTTCACCGATGGAAACAAAATGGCGGATATTCAGAAAAGTTTACCGCTAAAACGAGGTTCCTGCCACTTCTCGAAGCCATACGAGATTTCAGTCAGCTACGCTATATCCCATTTCGGGTCACCATTCACTCTCTTCTTACTTCACTGGTTAAATTCAAACGGTGTACATGTTCATGTTACTTGAAGAAAAAATGTTTTCTAGTTGAAAAATGAATTCCATTTCTTACAGTACTTGCCATGGCAATACGCTTTCAAAAATATACTTAGTGGAGTTCAAAAGGTAGTTTTTTCTAAAACAGCGGCAAGACAAAACAAAACGTGTATGGAACATGTCCAATTTATTAAAAGTAAAAAAAAGGATGGAGGAAGTGGTCAATATTTATCAACAATACATATGCATGATCATAATACTCAGCTCAAACACGTATGGAAACAGTAAATTATATTTTATGACAGAATATGACATTTTACACTCATGCCAAAATAACTATACATGATGGCACGTGTACATGTTAGTTCGTCGCTTCTTGTTAGTTGATTCACATCCAACGTCATTATCCTTTTACATTTAAAAAGCTACTTTTTATTAAAATCCACCTATCAAATGAAAGCTTCTCAGAAAAGTACTAAAACGATATGCTGGTCTGTCCGTTCAATACTTCCCTGAAATATGAAAAGTATATTGTCAGTAAATACGTCAAACGTTCTGGTTGCAATAATTATATTTCTTAGTTTCCTAACATAACTTTATATTTTCAATAAATACAGAAAAATGGATCTTTCTGAAGTAGCGAACACAAACAACAGATGAGAGTAGCAGACTAGGTTTTATTGAGTCTGTTCATGAGACGTAATATAATATACAACACCTTTCTCGCACCTAGCAGTGGTATTCATTTTTAAAGCCTCAATGAATGCGCTCGAAATTTCCAAAGGACACGTACAAAAGATTATGTAAATGCTTAGATGCGAATAGCATTTTGAGTGAGGGACAGAATGGCTTTAGAAAAGACCGAAACTGTCAAGATCATATATTTTCTCTGTACACAATTATTAAAAATAGAAAGCTTCAAAGAAAGGAGACATTTGCATGCTTTTTGATTTCAGGAAAGCGTTTGACACTGTTCAAAGAGATTGCCTATGGTATATGTTATATGCTTTAGGTATTCATGGCAAAATAATTCCTGCTATAAAATCGCTTTACAGTTCTGTTTCATTTGCCATTAAGGTGAATCCTTTCCTAACAGACTGGTTCCCTGTCCAAAATGGCGTTAAGCAAGGCTGTAATTTATCCCGGACATTATTTTCATTGTATATCAATGATCCGGCTAACGATATAAACCAAATGGACCCTGGTGTAAATATCAAAAAAATGGTGTCACGGAGACACAAAATATGTGTTTATACCAGTCAATATTTTTAGACTAGTTCTCTAGGATTTGAAGTTGTAATGCATGCGTATTATCAGCTACATGATTCACAGTCTGGTAACCATAGACATATAGAAAACACATATAAGGATAACAAGGAAAAAATAGAAGCGAAGTATGCGACACCACAAACATACAAGGGTTGACAATAGGTTATCTGCTTTAGTATTCAATGACTTAGCAAAAGCCAGAGCAACAATTATAGCATAATCCATTAATTTAATTTAAGGGCACGGATATATTGAAGAGGAACATCAAACGTTATCATGCCTTTCAGAATTTAGAAAGACGTCATCATAGAGACCACAATTTATCATGTCGATCTGCACAACTCTGCCGAGAAACAGGGTGCCTGAGATAAAACCTTATCTCGGCAGTTACGTTCCGACCCCTTCCGGTGCACTTCTATTGATGACGTCAGCACCTCTTTTGATGACGTCAGGGTATATTTGATGACGTCTGGGTACTTTTGAAAGGTAAAAAATGGGGGGAAATTGCAAAAAAAAGGTAAATTAAATTATTTTAAACGATCAACATGATAAATAGAATATCATGTTAGTGCCTGATCCTATCCAGTTTATCAGGCACTAAAATGAAGCCCTCGGCACAGTCTCGGACTTCACTTTTTCTCAGCCTCACCTGATAAACTGGATAGGATCAGGCACTAAAATGATATTCTCCATATATCGGGTCATTGCACAATTAAAGAGGAAAGCACAGTGACAAACTGTATGTGGTTCACCCTCTTCTCTTACGTTTTTATGTAAGCTATGCATTATTCTATAATATATATATACCAAGAACTTACAAACTATTTTTTAGGTAATTTAAGTTCTCATACTTCCAGAATGTATATTGTGAAAATATATAATTATTGCTGTTTACTATGCCATCAATTGTGTACAATTAATATCATACCTAGGATAAGAACATCATAAGTATCTTACTTTCGTTCTAATCCCTTTTCTTCTGTTGTGTACAAATATTATGTTGTAAAAAGATTGTGAAATAAAATATGTTTAAACCAACCTGCTTGCATATAATTAAATAAAAAAATATGTTTTTTAAAAAATGTTCTTCTTCTACCAAAGGTTTACATATATTATTGGTGCAAATTCTCAACAGTAAGTAAAAGATATAAAAATTGATGCAAAAATAATATTAATGATTGAACAAATGCGAGTTATGTAGAAAAACTAACGGGACGCGGAAAAAAACAAGATTGATGTGTCCTTTTAATCTGTGATTCCTTTTGCCTCACTAGCTATGTCACGTTTATATTGATTAGAGTGGTTGATCAAACAAAATTGTGTCGTTTGTTACGTTTATTTTTGCTTGTTTTTCCAAATGATTCACGAATATCTAAGAGAAAAGAAGTAGTACGATTAATGGTATTGAAATATTGAATTTCGTGACGGTATATCAGTCGCTTAAAGGTCGAAAATTGTGTTTAATGGCGACGCGTTAGCGGAGATGTTAAACAAGATATACTGTCGCAAAAGTCAACACTTCAATACTAGTTAACCCGTTTCTAACGCATTTCGGTGTTTTGACCATGTTTCTCACAAACGCTTTCAAATAAGACAAAATGACCTCATGTTTTTGACAGTTTAACGTCACATGACTGGATTTTCGACGGGTTATGCACTATTTAATAGTCGCAAGTTTGTGAACGTCAACCAATTTGTCCAGTGCATTGGAATACAATATTAATTGACATGTTTAGATCTTCTCCACTATCGTTCGTGTATTTAGTTTGTGTAATGGCCATAAAAAGGGAACAAACCTGAATCGCATAAAAAATGTCGTGTGTCTTCAATAACTCCACAATTGCTGCTGGTGACTTTAAAGATGAAAAAAGGCAAGATAAGACATCACAAACATAAAATGGTTGACAATAGAGCTATCGCCTCAGCTCCCAAATTCGCGCAATATTAATACGCGTAGGAACTCGTGTATATATCGCAATACAAATCTAATAACCTATAACTATTTAGTAAACGAAAGCATGTATATAAAGTGTATCAGAACATTTACGAGAGATTATTATTTATGCTATAGGTCTAATGACAATAAACCAAACAGACGAAAGGTGATGACGTAGATTAAGTAATTATGTGTGTAAGGTTAATTAGTTTTCTTGAATAAGTGAGTAACATAATGATATGCTTCCTCTGCAACGTATGATATTAATGACTGTCGGAAATTAGACAACCAACCAAATAATGTTGACCACAAATATCAGATGATATGTTTGTGTCCACTGTCAGATAATGCCACTACGGTTAATTGGTAAGTAATAAGTCAAGAACACAATTCCGTTCCGATATAAAGCCCATACTAGCTGTGATACGTTTGAGGCTATTTACAACAAGTTATATCTACGTCAAATATTTGCTTATAAACAATATGAATATATAATACGAATATTTAGAATGATCGTTACCGTAGTGAATGATATGCTTGTAAAGAAGCTATGAATGTTAAATATGTAAACAACGGTTTGTTTTCTTGTTGCTCTGACTTCTGCCAAGTCACTGAGTACTTGCTTTGTCACTTTCTAAATTTTTTAAAATGTCGTTGGAAGGGCAGGTGGGCGGGCGGCGTCAAACTCAAAAAATAAGAATTGCATGGTTAGTAAGTTAGAATTTCAGCTGTATTTTGGCGAGTGCAAGAAAAGTGATTAATGCAAGCATCCGGCGAGTATTTATCACTTTTCGGCAAGAGCCAAACTACAACTGAAATTCTAAGTTACTAACCATGTAATTATGCCACTGTTTTAAATAACATAATTTACCGGAAAAACAATGGAAATGTACAGTTTACGACTGCTGCCGTCAAAATACAAACGGAGATAGTTTGACAAGGGGAAGTAACTTTGGCAAAAAACGTTTTCGGCGTTTAAGTATATTTAATATCGATACAAAATGCAAATAACTTTCTTTTAATATGTATTGCATTTCTAAATTGATAAGCATACAAAATATTGTGTATATTTGTAGTTTAAATGGCTGATTCCTGACTTTTGAAGTCATCGAATAATAGCGCGTGCAGCAACTAGCATAATACAGCAGTTTGGCGGAAAATATTATGTTAGTAGACAGTAGCTATATTTGTATAGTAGAAACATTAGTTGCATGATAACGTTAGTTATCAATGAGATATTGTGACTAAACTTGATGTGTAGGTATCTTAATTATATCAATTTGGCTTGCATTTGTGGTCACTGGCGTCAAGGTCAAGATAGCTGTTACTAAAAATAGAAAAACGTTCTTCACTCAATAACTTTTGTTAGGAATGAGATATTGCGACGAAACTTGCTGTGCATGTAGCTTTTATGGAAAGAGCTTGGGATTGAATTTAAGGTCACTGGGATCAAGGTCAATGATTCTAAAAATAGAAAAACGTTTTCTGGGCAAACGCTTTAGCCAGGAATGAGAAATTGAAACCAAACTTGTTGTCTAGGTATCTGATATGGAATCCTTGCTAGGGATTGCGTTCGAGGTCACTGTGGTCAAGGTCACTGTTACTACAAATAAATCATGGTTTATGAGAAATAACTTGAGTTAGGAATGAGATATTGCAAAGAAACTTGCCACAAAGGTAGCTTATATGGAAAGGAAGCTTGGGATTGTATTTGAGGTCACTGTGTCAAGGTCATGATACTGTTACTAAAATAGAAAAAATAGTTTCTGGGCAATAACTTTAGTTAGGAATGAAATGTTGAAGTGAAACTTGGTGTGTAGGTACCATAGGTTATATGGGAAGAAATATTAGAACGATTTGTTTGTAATTGTTTGAAATCAGAGGGCGGAGTGTTTGTGTTTTCGAGGTTTTTCAATGAGGCTGGGGTAAGAAAGGGGGCGGGCTGTTTATAATAAAGGAGTCAAAGGAGTGTTTTGAGATGTTTTTCCAGGTCGAGATGTTTTCAGAATGTTTTAGGTGGAGCAACATGAGGTAAAATATAGATATCCATGGGAGGGGGTGGTGGAGCGTGTTTATGAAAACAATTCCCGTGTGTACTAGGGTAACGAAGGGTTTTCCAGGGGTGGTGATTATGGGGGAAAATCAAGTGGGGGATTTTTAGAGATTTTTCAGGGGAGCGGTGTTAAGGAAAGGACTTCCATGTTTTGTATGAAGGAATATTCCAGGGGAGTGTTTTCGAGATTTGTTTTTCACGGGGGCTGTTTTCAAGATTTTCCAGGTGGGGGTGGGGGGAGCTGTGGTAAGGAACGGATTTCCACTATGAGAAGCCTGCGCTATAAAACAATAATCCAATTTTGTTTGTTGTTGTTTTTGCCTGGGTGGGATGTTTATGAAAATAAATTTAGGGAGGGAACGACAATGACAATGGTGAAAAGCAGTTTACAATCTGGAGAACTGGAGCATGGCAAGTTATATGAAGATTATGTTAACACAAATTGCATATTATAGGTTATTAAATTTGTATGCGAAATATTACTTGGAAAGTATGCGTTGGCAAAGGACAACGAGCTTACAAGTAATATTTTCCATTTGATATGAAAGTATACAAAACAAACTTGTTGCTTTTTTTCTTTTATTTTTCACAATACATAATCATAGCACACCTACTATTAACATTACAATACATTACGAATGATGCATACTGTAATGAATTAATACCTGTTTTATCATACTATTGGTTTGAAGGAAAGAAGAGAAAACTTCAATGGTTTAACGTATTAGACAGATAAGATGTTGAAATAAACAGGAAAAGAAAATCAAAAACGCAGTCGCCAATGCCGCTACGTTGCATTTATACACTGTGACATGTAAACAATATACCAGTAGTTTAAAGTGATTTCTTTTTGAAAAATCGTCTTATGTTTTAACTGAGCACCACTATTACCTTATCCGATAGTTTTAAAATATTTGCTTTTGCTATTTCATATATGTATATTCCACGGAATATATTGATTGTTAAGGTAACATTTTCAAGAAAAGGCCTAAGGAAAAAGCTTGACAAATTGCCTAGTGTCATGTAAAAAAAAGATGGGTGTGGGTGGGGGGCGGGTGGTGTGCGGGGTGGTCGTTGAAATATGTATGAATTAAAATTATCATAATGAAACTTATACTAGGGCATTGATGCCAAGCCGATCTTCACGTATTAGTATTAATAAAAGTTGATTGCTTGTGATAATTAGATGCGAAACAGCAATACATTGGTTTAAGAAATGGTTTGAGAAGTATGTCTAGTGACATGCAAAAAAAAAAAAAAAAAAAAAGTATATGAAATGAATATTAAACTGAAATACAAATAATAGCTAATTTGTTCTGGTCCTCATTTATTGACATTGACCGGTATTTATTTAAGAGTTTAATATATTTTATCTGCGTTCATTGGAATATTCTTTCACTGAGAACTCCCAATCGTTCAACCCCAGAACTGTAATAATACCTTTATGCACATGCAAAGCATATATTTTCGTAATTATACAACAATACATGTTCGTGGAAATGGCTTAAAATCTATGCTATGTCAGAAAGCGGCCATTCTGAGAGCTATGACATCACGGTTCTAATTGACCATATATGGAATATTTGTAAATATGGAAATTTGCTGATTTATAGTGAAAAAATGACAGCAACTGTATGAAAAATATGTAATACTTAATGGCCATAATGCTTTATATGACCAGTAAAAAAACTCCATTCATTTGCAGTGATTTTCTTCATTTTAAATGATATTTATCAATGTTCCATACATGATAATATGGAACTATGACGTCATAGTTCTAAAAATGGCGGCTCACATGTTCGTTTTAGAACAACATTTAAATGGTCATAACTTTTTTGTTTATCATCCGATTTTGATAATTCTTTCACCTTTTACCAAGTTTTTTAGAACTCTCAATAACAGAGCTTGGTTGGCTGTGTCGCTACATTCCCTTTAATAAATACTGATAATAAATATACATATAAAATGCACATACAGAAACTCGTTTAAGCTCGTTTACTCATATACGTATATTATTATATACCGACATAATGAACACAAATAAACTCCATATCTATATAAAATCCCACGCAAGAAAACCTCACGCACACAAGAGCGCGCGCGCAAGCACATATGCACACATTCGCACACATCATCAATTTAACAATATACTAAAAGTCTTTAAATATATGTTTTACTGTCAACATGCCATTTTCCCATTTTGATTTTCTTACCAAAATGAAATATAAGACGACACATTTGAAGAATATACAGTGGGTTTTCATTATCAAATATACTGTATGTTCACGTTTTCCAAAGTTGTACTTCCGTGTCAAAGAGATCGCTCCCATGCCACATTATCGGAACCAATCAGATTGCAGATCGTGGCATTTGTTATATGCTATTTAATACGGCAACAAACAATAATAATAATATTTAACGAGAGAAACCAAGTCGGTTAGAGCGTCGTCTACTATGTGTCTACTGAACCGAAGGTTCAGGGTTGGAGCCTTATATAAGGCAACATTTTTTAAACCATACAATGTTAAGATATTTCAAATATATTATATGAAACAAAAGCTTCCGTGTCAAAGAGATCGCTCCCATATGCTATTTAATACCGCAACAAACAATAATAATGATATTTAACGAGAGAAACCAAGTTGGTTAGAGCTTCGTCTACTATGTGTCTACTGAACCGAAGGTTCACGGTTGGAGCCTCATATAAGGCAACATTTTTTAAACCATACAATGTTAAGATATTTCAAAAATATTATACGAAACTAAAACGGAATAAAACTGATTGGTTTCGACAATTTGGCATTTGAGTACTCTGCAAAACACAAACTATAGGAATACACATGAGAATTAAAATGATTTTCCCATATTTGATGTTTAGAGGTGTACATTGTTAACATAGCAACTAAAATATATCGTTGCATTAAAATTTAAAAAAAATTAAAATACATTTGCAGTTTGTTTTCTAACAACAATATGTTGATTTACTACATTCGACAATTAATATAAAGGCAATGATATAATACATTTGGTTTGCCTGTACTATATACACATCGTACCTTAAATGTGTTTCAACAATTAAAAGACTTTACTTTCTCTTCAACTGTATCTCTGATAATTTTAATATTGTAATGCAAATGGGCTATGAAACTGTGAGTGTACAAAATTATTCACATGTTTAGATTTCTCTCAACGTAGATTGTTTACTTTGAGAAGTATGAGAAATTGTAATATTGTAATGCGAATGGGCTATGGAACTGTGAGTGTACACAATTTCAATGTTTAGGTTTCACTCAACGTAGATTGTTTCCATTAGATTAAGGACCTATATCCCAATGATAGGCATGGAAGGCTTGCTTATTTACTGCCCACGTGCTACATGACCGATTAGCGTAATTATATGGAAAGCCTCGGCTGCCTTCTGTTGGCCTTTTCCATTTTGTGCAGTACGCTTTGTAAAGTTGTTATGTGCATTTCGTAAGTTGTTATGTGCATTTTCGAAGTTGTCCTGTGCATTTTCTAAGTTGTTATGTGCATTTAGTAAGTTGTTATGTGCATTTTATATGTTGTCATGTGCATTTTCTAAGTTGTCCTGTGCATTTTCGAAGTTGTTATGTGCATTTTGCAAGTCGTCTTGTGCATTTTCTAAGTTGTTATGTGCATGTTCTGAGTTGTGATTTTCGTAAGTTGTTATGTGGATTTTGTAAGTTGTCCTGTGCATTTTGTAAGTTGTAATGTGCATTTTGTAAGTTGTCCTGTGCATTTTGTAAGTTGTTATGTGCATTTTATAAGATGTCCTGTGCATTTCGTAAGTTGTTATGTGCATATTCTAAGTTGTTATGTTCATTTTGTAAGTTGTCCTGTGCATTTTGTAAGTTGTTATGTGCATTTTATAAGTTGTTATGTACATTTAGTAAGTTGTTATGTGCATTTCGTAAGTTGTCTTGTGCAAACTACAAGTCGTCGTTAAGTAGACTTTTTGTCGAAATATATTTTGAAGGAAACACCGGTAGAAATGGCGGCTCCAGGAGCGAACGCTATGCTCTGCATACTTTAACAAAATTGGGCTAGGGACATTATGCAATAAATTCTTAGAACAGAAAATTGATTTCAAAATGTGTAAGGGATTGTCTGACGTGGAGTTAATAAATCTTGGTCTGAAAACAATAGATCGGGTCACAGGTGGCAGTATCAGGAGGTGTGGTACAGGCGGCCGTGGGTACGGAAGATAAGAGGCGGGGCCGGGAGACAAGGGTGTGGGCCGGAAGACAAGAGGACGGGAGTTGGAAGAGAAAGGGGCATGAGGTTTTTAAAACAGCAAGTTTGTAAACACAATGATGAATAATTATCATAGTTTTAGAGTCGTTTTGGGTAACACAGTCTATATCCTATCAAAATCCTTACTTGACCTTACTTGGAGAAGGGAGATAAGGGAGGGAGAAGGGAGAAATGGGGGAGGGAGGAGGGAGGAGGGAGAAGACGACCTCACGTGTTGGGAACTAACACATAATAATGATAATAAATCGAAAAATATATTTAAATAAAAGTAATATTAACGTGCTATTTGTTGAAAACAAACGTATCTTAAGTTTTCCTGAAAAAAGTCCCAGAGTATTTAAAATATGTTTGTTTTCAACAAATAACACGTGAAGTACAGACTCTATTGAACCTATACCTTTCGGACGTCCTATTGGTTAAAAGATGGAGGGCTATACACCTTAGGACTACACACAAAGACAAACAAATAACACTTTCTTTTTTTTTCAGACCAAGATTTATTAACTCCACGTCAGACAATCCCTTACACATTTTGAAATCAGTTTTATGTTCTAAGAATTTATTGTATAATGTAACTAGCCCAATTTCTTTTATCAAGGCAGAGCATAGCGTCCGATCCTGGAGCCGCCATTTCTACCGGTGTTTCCTTCAAAACCTATTCCGATAAAAAGTCTACGTAACGACGACTTGTAGTTTGCACAAGACAACTTACGAAATGTACATAACAACTTATGAAATGCACATGACAACTTAGAAAATGCACATAACAACTTAGAAAATGCACAAGACAACTTAGAATATGCACATAACAACCTACGAAATACACATAACAACTTACGAAATGCACATAACAACTTAGAAAATGCACAAGACAACTTAGAATATGCACATAACAACCTACGAAATGCACATAACAACTTACTAAATGTACATAACAACTTACGAAGCGCACATAACAACTTAGAAAATGCACAAGACAACTAAGAATATGCGCATAACAACCTACGAAATGCACATATCAACTTACTAAATGTACATAACAACTTAGAAAATGCACAAGACAACTTAGAATATGCACATAACAACCTACGAAATGCACATAACAACTTACTAAATGCACATAACAACTTACTAAATGCACATAACAACTTAGAAAATGCACAGGACAACTTAGGAAGCGTACTGCACAAAATGCAAAAGGCCAACAGAAGGCAGCTGAGGCTTTCCATATAATTAGATAAATTGATGCCCAAATAAGTTCTTTCTGTGAAAAGCATTGTTATATTGAACAGTATCTAGGTTATAGCAGTATATAATACTTTAAACTTCACTTTTATGAAGAAAAAACCACGAAAATTAGCAAGTTAGCTGTACTAAAAACAAAATTGTTGATAATTCTTGTTTTAGAACAAATCTAAAACCAAAACACAAGCAATGGAAAGAAATATAAAAATATCGGACAGGTAAAGTAGCATTCAAGGAGGACAGTCAACCACAAAACACAGAAATGAACACGCAAACAGATAAACAAGAAGGTAAAATTAATCATAAATGCAAACGACATCACAAACACAAAAGGGTTGACTATGGCGCTATCGCCTTGGACACTGTTTATAGGATTTAATATGTTGACTTTATACATAAACTGTATTGGGAGGAACTCATCATCTGATACAAATTAAAAAACACAATTTCTCATGCAATTGTATATGTCTAACAGTGATTTACAATTTCCTATACAAATTCTCTCCTTAAAAGACTCTGGCAAAATGTTTGTCTTTCCTGTGCTATGTCGATTATATGTTTTTACGTACGATATGGTATTTATCTCACAAAAAAGAAAAACAAAATATGAACCAACGAAGTTTTACTTACAATACATGTATTTCGTCGTAATAGGTCATTTATTTAAAATACCGATGAACCAGTTAAAAGACATGTGTATGTAATAATAAAGAACAATCGTTTGGAATTCAGCCATATGTTTAAATAAGGGTTTAATTAAAACACCTAATAATATAAAACATGAAACACACATAGACCAATCAGTTAAAGTGGTGGTAGTAATAGGTTTCTGAAGATTTGGTAATGAAAGTACAGTAGGTAAGGAATTTAGAATCATGCGGTTAAGCGTCTTACTTTAAAATGAAAGGAATATGTCTATGTAGTTTCTGATTGAGATTTACTCTTTTAAAATGTCTGAAATTTATGAATTTGTAATAGTTTTTTGCTGTTGTTTTTTCACCAATATATACATTATTTCATTGTATCCTTAGAAGTGCCAAACTTTATTTGATGATTATAACAAACTTTATTTGATGATTATAACAAACTTTATTTGATGATTATATTTTGACTCTTGTCCCTAACATTTGTCATAACAGCAAACATTTATATCGCAGTTTATCATGCCTGGACATGTTTAAAATTTTCTAAAATACATGAGCTGAGGAAACTGATTTTTTACTACCGATGACTCTTTACTCCCCAATGCACTGTAGAGATGAGGAGGAGGAAGGGAGGAGGTGAATAACGAAATTAATGTAAATTCAACCACAGAATAATGTTTCCTTTGTTCTGTTTATATTGCAAAAAGCGTCGTTATGTTAATTAGTAAAATAATATTTTGATTGGTGGCTATTAACTGACATTGAACTGATTGGTCCATGCTGGAGATCTTTTACAATGATCAAGTACTTATAGATGTTTTCCCTTATCATAATTATGTTATGAATATCATAAAAAACACTTATGGTTAAGGAGAAACTGGGTTTCTGAACATGTCTGCAAATTTGAAGCTCGTTTGGCTAAAAGAAACAACTAAAATATGAATTGTCGTAATAAGGCATGTCAAGTATTTGAAATACCGATGAGCAAGTTCAAACAGTAATGTATGTTATAATAAAGAGGATTCATTTGGATTTCTGCCAAATATGGGCTTATCTAAAACGCTAAACATCACGTATGGTAAAACTTTGAGTTTACCAAACCTCGAGAACGCCCATACATAAATGTGCAGCTTTATATGTTTTAAGAATAAGAAACTCGCCGCATGAGTCGGTCAGGGACACTGGTTACATGATTGTAAATCAAAGAGCATTTAATACAAATTAAGTATAAATCCAAATGAGCTGGCATCCGCTGCATGATACAGTCGAGAAGTCGAGAAGTCATAACTAATACTGGCATTCAGACACTTAGTGTCCTTTAACTGTACCTGGTGCGTAGTCACACAGAGTCAGGCTTTGCTGAATAAGACAGTCAGCGCAACTCATTATTTGAATCACCGCATGAATGGTCGACTATAGCCAATGAGACAAATTGTCAAACATATACACCCAGGCAAAAAGAATAAATATTATATATAAGAATGAGAAAATAAATATATCTACAAAATACCTTTCTAATAGCACTGGATCCCCGAGGGGATACGAAAATGTTAAAATAAATTAATAGATGGGGAGTATATTTTGATATATATATATATAAACAATAATATCACAAAACAAGTTTAAATCATATATAATGTATGTATTTACAAAGTAGTGATAGCTTGTATAAAAAGCTCCTCCGATAATGGTTTGAGATGCTGAAAGTCAGAAGAGAGAGAAAAACCCGTTGTTGCAAAGTACACGAGTAAAACGGGGAGTCACAAGACAACAGTCGCTAAGTCTGGCTTTTTTTTGTAATTTCAAAAAAAAAATATAACCTTTTTCTCAAATATACAGTTATGATGTGAACACATTTATAATATAAAAGTTCATATAGTATTTTGCAATGGAACACTTTCTGTTTTAAATCACTGTAGTATAGTTGGTTAGAAATTAAATTATAAGAGGAGTGTGTTGTTATTACAGCCATCTTCCCAATGCCAAAACATTTATTTTTTTCAATTTTGAGACTTAAAGTCCCAATTGAAAAACAATAACTGATATAATCTCCATTAATATTTAGGTAGCAATAATATCAATATGTTTGACAGTATCCATAAAAGGGGTTAAAACGATGAAGTATACACATATGTTCCTGCTGCATGAGACAATCAGAAACACCGGTATACATATGTATCAATAAAAGATAATATATTAAATTACGCACAACTTCGATTAATTTCTGATAGTAATACTATCAATGTTTGACAATTTCCATAAAAGAAAGCAAGTCATGATCGGATAACCATTGTCAAGCTGGTTATATATAATGACAAGTATAGACTGAATTAGGACTTTTCTAATATCTTTGACAGAATGCAACAGGCAAGTCTCTTGTAAAACGAACAAAAAGGGCCTGGGTTACCTGGTCAATCCATTCGGAAGCTGCCCAAGGCCAACCTTTTGAGAGCTGACACTAATGCTGCCCGAATGTTTTTAAAATACTTCTTATGGCCAATGAATGATAGGTGAAAACCGTCCTGTGAGAATACCTGGGTCTGACATGAAGGGTCCCAGAATCCTTTATGTCTCCAGAAGCATGCTGAATCACTCAATACCTTTAACTTATCATTCAGAAAATGATTAGTCCAATCAACGCGTTGATTAAACCAGACGGTGTCCACTGGGTTGTTCGTAAATACTGTAGGGGGTATTCTATGCAAGATCTGCATTGTCACAACAAATCTCACTTTAAGAGTACTTATCAACGTTTTAACCAAATCAACAATGTCGTCCGACACGTTCTCTGGCGTGAGTAACGGATTGCAGAGTTCGTTAGACCCAATCTGCAAAATAACAATGCCTGGTTCAAAAACCTCTACACCAGACATACTGTTATGCCTTAACAAATTTACCGTTCCATCAGGTAAACCCGAAAACTTTATCATAATGTCCTGTGGTGTCAAATTCATTGAATCTGTATACTCTGAATTGCTGTGTTCAATGAAATCCTTAAAATGTGAAATAATTGAATGTCCTAAAACCATCACTTTGAAAACCATTGTCATGATTAGAACACTGTAATGCCCAACTGCTCATAGCATATTGTAAATATACTTCAGGGTGACCGCAATCTTATTTGCTGGATACAATATTATGTAAACAAGTCCATGTTTCCATATATCCCGCGGTAGACTACCGTTAAACATCCACGTAAACCAAAGTACTGGTTACTGATACATCATATGTTGATTGAGAACATTTATAGTGTCGATAGATAATGAATTAAACGCCAATTCTATCACCGAATTAGTCAAAGAAGATTGTGTCTGGTCGCTTTTAACTGGTCTTAAACTGATTGGTCAATACTGGAGTTGTTTCTTTTACAATTATTAAAGAACTATGATGTTCATGATGTTTTCTTTACCATCGGTTATTTTATGAATGCCATAAAATTAAAATATGTTCAGCTACAGTATTGTTAAATTTGATTAGTTTAAATTTGGTATAGTGTCAATACATGTTCAATCATTTCATTTTCTATAATGTTGATTTAATCGACATCAGTGCTGACATTTACTCAAACATTTATCTCAATGGTGTCCAGAAATCACAATTGTCATCGGCAGAAGAAACAGCTTTTAATTCGTTTCTGAATTTCGATGCACTGACAAAATACAGCCAGAAATTGTGGGCCGCATTAAGGCTAGAAACAGCTTTCAGGACAGAATACCAGTATCCCAAATACTCATCTGGTACTGATTTTTGTCCATTGATAACCATGACGAATATTGTTATAGTTGCTAGCGTAATCATGAAAGCAATGTTAAGCAAAACGAGTGACAACGTAATCGATGAATTTCCTTGTCCAGATGTAGTTGTCATAGAGACAATAGAGAAATACATATAGCTACCTAAAAATGGTCCTTCTTTTATCCAGCACGTTAGTCCAAGTCTTTCACTCATTCTAAGTTGAAATCCTATTAAGATTGGTAGGTTAAAGCAACAGATCACAGTCCAGATTGAAACAACGACGATCACGGCTGTTTTGTTGATACAAATCGGTTTTATTTTGTGTGGCCGTATGACGCATATAACCCGTTCTATGGTTTCAGATACAAGTAGTCATGACAATATTTGGCGACTAGAAGGTTACAGAAACGGAAACAACTTTCATAAAGGATCTCCCGTCAGAGTGACATCGACTTCCAACGTCTCTAGTAACCACGTTGTGAAGTGATTGGTGGCGAGAATCAATGTGTCGGATATAGCAAGTGCCGTTAAAAAAACGACTGTCGACGACTTCCGGAAACTGCTGCGTTACAATGTGAAGATCATCATCAAAACGTTTCTTATCAAATCAAATATTGTAATTAAAATCAACACTACTTGGTTTGTAACGGAAATACCGGAAAAAAATTGACATTCGAACAGTTGCCCACTTCTCTTGTTACATTGTGTGCAAGACATATGCTTCTGAAATATTTAAGTTCGCCATATTTTCAAAACTGTGACATTATCTCCGAATACATTGTTTTACAATTTCTCAATTTATGTCAAAACTACTTAATTCTACTTTCCTCTCCTGTTGAGCGATGTAGAACACCTTTTTCTGCCTGACAATGTCTGACAATACAAAGTTGTGGTAGCTGACCTTTTATACCGTGTGAGAACGATGGACATCCATAGACAAGTTTACCAATATCTATAATAATATTATAAATGTGCCGACGGTAGAGATTATGGGAAATATCGATTCAGAATGCCCAGTTAAATCATAAAATGCAATACGTTTTTTCCCTACAAATAATCACTTTCATATAATATAACTGAACATTCCAACAATCGGTGACTGAATAAGTGTCCGTTTCAGTAAACAAATTAGAAGAAAGAAATTTACTTAAGAAATAGAACATCGTTTACTGTGAATTATCGTTTAATATATCACGGTTTGGAGTTCAATTGTAAACAATAATTTCACGAGCCGACAAACCGTGATATATTATAGATAATTCACCGTAAACGATGTTCTATTTCTATTCTAATACCCTTAAAATGTGAAAATAACGCACACATCTGAAATCTTTCGCATTGCTTTGCTTACTCTCCTAACGTTGCATACGTTATAATGCGCAATGCGCAATGCGCAATGCTTATTCTCCTAACGTTGCAAAAATTACAGTGATATACCGTTCAATATAACGAGATATTTTAAACTAGGCTATATAGTGCGGGTGTATTATAATACTCATTAATGCAAACTAATATCTGCATTTACTTTTTTAACTGATATAATCACTGTCGTAATCGAGTTACGCAGGGGGCCTTTCCAAGATGGCAGAACAAAAAAACGACGGAGGTAAGTGTTATATTTCGATGCTCAGATTACTTGACAATTTGCTTTTCTAAACAAGAAAACTGCATGTATAGATAGTATTATACACTTTGAATTACACTTTATGAACTGAGATGGGCAAAATTAGCGCCAGAAGTCACGACTGACATATGATTAATTTTTGAAGTGAGAATGACCCCCACAAAATACATAATGTTCTCTGCACATACATACAACAATATCAATGTGTATACGTACATAAGTCGACTATGTCTTCCGATAACAAGCGCATAACGATTTGGCTATGATAAAGCCTTAGTTCTTATTTAAAATGTGATATTCCAAAACATGTATTCTATGGGTGATTATGGAGGACACACACACACGTGTCAGTAACATTGCTCAGATGCAGCATTTGCAAGCATTTTCAGCACCAACTTATCGTCGATATGAATGACATTTAAATTGAATTTGTATTTTATATTTTCAGTTTCCAAACACTTGAAGAAACTGTCCATGAATTGAGCGGATAATCTTGCTCTGCTTGCGATCAGGCGTTCAAAACCAGAAATGAACTTGGAAAACACATCATCATGAAACACGAAGACAGATCAAAAATATTAATTTACTGTACACACAGTGGAGAAAATGTATGTCAATAATGTATTTTAATCGCTAGACTGAAGTCCAGTATTTATTACATAAGAAAGCAGATAAAATGGAAGTAGGAAATATGTGTAGGCAGAGACAACAAAAAAACAACAGGGATTGACTATGCGAATTATCATATACCGGAAGCCTTGGACTGTTCTGTAAACGCGTCACTGCATAAACTGAAATTAGATTAAATCTTGTTTTGTCGTGTGTTTTTTTTTCAAATCTAGAGACAAATGTAGATAGACGACAATACGTAAATATATATCACAATTTTGGCAGAGTCGCGTGTATAATACTAAAAACAAATAAACATACATATATCGAAACAAAGACACGGGGTTTGCCCTTAATGATTTATTCACTTCTTGTTATTGAGTACTTGCTTTGTTGATTTTATTTTTATATTCATCTATATGGACAACAGGACAACCAATTAGTGTAATATTTGGACAAATAGTATATTTTATATAAGTTTTTCACTAAAACACACAATATTTCACCTTTAACACTATATAAAGTAAATGCAACACATAGTGGATATATACAAACGAAAACGTGGTAAATAATATTTGATAACACATATGTACTTTCATAGTTATATTTGGCACTACAAACTCATATGATTTGCAAAATACGAAATGCCATGAACATCCAAACTATTAATGCCCATGAAAACTATCACTGCGACTATATTCTCCCCTCTGTCATTCGCGAATGGAATAACTTACAGGAAGCTTCATGTAACGCCGCAACAGTTTTTCATTCAAAAACTCGCTTAATCGTGATACATGTAGTAACAACATTTCATTAAACTGCTACTTCCGACAAAGAAACCTTCAAATACTGCTCACTACAATGCGTTTAACTTGCAGTTAATCGCCATTGTGTACCTGTGGACTCGTAAACAACGTCGAACACTTCTTTCTTTAACTGCAATAAGTACACCGATATAAGAAATGTATTGCTGAATTCAATTCCTAGTCTACCAACACAACACTAAATAAACATCTCTTTAGAGACGAAAACGTACAACCATTCTTATCTTCAGTGAAGTACATAAATATATATAAATATATACTGGCTTCCTATGATATCAAGGGTTCTATGGTATCACGGTAGTGTCCAATCTATAAAACAGTATGCATCTCTGCTAAAATATGATAATTATTTTATAGATGTGATTACTTTAGGTACATATAATAAAATAAATGAACACAATAAGTATATTTATCATAATAAAAGGTTATTTCAAAATAATGCAAACATTTTGACAATTACCTTATGATCTTTAAAATGCATCACCCCTAGTCTCCATAAATGCAGTTTCCATTACCTTGAAGGTTATACAATTCATTAATTTTTTGTCTGATGAGTATGTTGTACATTACTGTTTCTAGCAATGGTCACTCATTGAAACGTATGCCAGTTTCTAACAAATGCAGGATACACAATATGTGCATACCTTGATACCATAGAACTTTTAAAATAATAATCTCAATGAGGGTACCCTTCTTTTCAAATCTTTTTCTCACATTTTTATGTAAAACTGATTACATTTTATATCATATCAATTTAGTGGAAGGGTCACAGAAAGCATTTGAGTTTCCGTTTCCTTTAAATATTGTTTACAGTTTATTTCTGTCGTCAAACCATTTAAGTACCGTGATACCATAGAACACCATGCTACAAGAAACACAACTCAAAACGATTTATCTAGTAGTTCGTTTCATTCACTCTGTTGCTGTACGATCCATAACTGCAGCACCCTCTTCCGTGTGTTAATCCCCATTTCCCCCTATTTCAAGCAACGATGATAAAATGACATATAAATAGTATTCTTAATTACTTGATTTACTCTAAAAGAAAATCGTTCACTTTGAATGCCTTATTACTCTACTATCTTATGTTTCTTTCATTTAACTATTCTGGAATACGTATAACCTATTTTAGTTATCATTATTCATTGCTCCTACCTTCAGAATTTATGTTACAAACATATAGAATTACTGCTGTTATAAAACATGCCATCAATTGTGTACAATTAATATTGTACCTAGGAAAAGAACATAATAAGCATTTTACGTTCGTTCTAATCCTTTTTCTTCTATTGTGTAGAATAGTGTAAATATATGTGAAATAAAATATGTTTAAACCAAATCAATCTCGATAACCATACTTAGGCGGTACACGTCATTTTCTAAAAAAAGTGTACACTGTGGTGAAACTTGGAGGCAAGCATACATTTTCAAATACAAAAATATTATGTGTTTTTCTTTCTAATTATAATCTGCAATTTGTAGAATTGCAATTAAGAATACGTATTCTTGTATCAAGATACAGAAATGTAGATGAACAACGAAGTTCTGCATAAAATCGTAAGAGCAACATATCCTTAAAACTATTTAACAATGTGTCTTGCTATAACTTGCAAAGTTTGAAACTCTGAGACTAAACATAAAACAACTTTTCTTATTTAAAAGAACAAAGATATATAGAAATGGTCTACATCTAAAACACACCAAAACTCCTCAAATATAGATAACGCATCGTGCATTAATTTTGTCAAATATGTGTAACGCACTGTACACGTTTGGGTTCTGAACGCACCGTGCAGAAGCAAATTTGAAACGGTAACGCACCGTACAGCCTAATACTTTTTAATCAGATTTTTGCTTATTTATTGCATAGTTTACAAGAAATAAGTTATCTGGTCATTTAGATAGCATCACAAAGTAAGTAATACAAGTTATTTCGCTTTTATCCGTGAAGAAAAGTAATGGTTCAATACAGGTGCGACTCCTCGCTTCGATTTCAGATCGACAAAAATGTACATGATTCATCGATGATTTTTTCAAAAAGTAGTAAATATTTTGTTACATACTTTGCAGCCGAGAGTAAAGGAATCATTTATCTAACTGTCAGCATACATATCTATGCAGGCTGAATTGTCAGCAACGAGCAAAAATGTAAGGCACTTACTTTTCGAATGTTGACATGTCCGCCATCTTGAAAATAACAAAATCGGCTAGCCGTACAGTAGCCGTACTGTTTACACGACAGTGAAACCGGACCGTGTAAATAAAGTTATCCCCGCATGGTTGTACTCTCTAACAAACAAGGCAGTATTAATAAGCAATATAAGTAAAACACATAAATGATTATGAATATATAACATTAAAAACTAAAGCCTAGAAAGCCACAAAGTTAGTACTCAATGACTTGGCAGAAGTCAGAGCAACAAGAGAACAACCGTTAAGTGTACGACAAAACAAGATTAAAGACAAAAATCAAACGCTACCGTCCTATAAGAATTTAGTTAGACGTCATCATAGGGTCCGCAATCTGTCCGGTCATGGCATAATCAAAGGAGAAAGCATAGTGGCGAAATGTAAATGGGTCAACCACCAAACATGCAGTGCGTTGCAAAATGTTACATAACACCTTTTGATAAACTTTTTAACAATTTTAATAAAGATTGTATGAAAGTGATTATGACCAAGGAGCTTACGGAGTTTGTATATCACATCACCATAGAAGTCAGGTTGTGATAGTCTTTGTCGCAGAAGAGATTTTACATTACTTTTATGTGTTAAGTAATTCATGGTTACGAGAATAACATTTTGCAAAAGCTTTTCGAAGTTTATGGTAACGGTAGCCCTACTGGAGTAGCTTTTTAGTTATACAAATATTACGAATATTAAATTCCTCAACACGACTACAAGCTACTTAGCCTGTTGACGTGGCGCATGCATCTTTAGCCCAGCAGATTGACAGTCAATGTCACACAATTAGCGTATGCTAACATTGTCGACCTTTTAATGACGTTGAAAGTTTTCAATGTGTAGAAATCATTCAGCGTAAATCATAAGCACGGCTTCAGCCAAGACAGCAAAATCGGTTTGCAATGACGTGGCTCTGTGAATGCAATGTACATATGTACATGTAATATGTTAGTTCTTTGAATAACATCAGGGATAGCTCATGCTTTTGTCATCATTGAGGAAGTTTCAATTTATTTCAAACGCTGACATACATTGTTTGAATACATTATCACTTACATAATAGTATATACTTATATAAATGGGACATAGTAGTTGGTTGCGAAAAGAGGTCCCGGTACTACGTAATATATTTCTTTTGGATATTATCCGTACATGAATAACTTTGCAATTTACTTAGTGGTGGGAAACTAGGGGCCTTATTCCGCCAAAAATAATGTGTGCCATCAACAGTAGTTATAATGTCGAATAAGAAATGTTGCATTCACAGAACACAGTCAACGAAAACCACAAACACAAAACAAACAATAACAACAAGGACAAACACAAGCACAATCCGCAGGACCACAAACATAGAAGGATTAACAATATGCTACACCTTAGAACGGTCATATTCCTGGGTATATTAAACCTCACTCTCATCCTTAAATTGTTTTGATAAATGTAATAAAGTCGGGTAAAAAACAACAAAGAATCAGTTGTTTACTGTTCTTGAACAGATCAGGACGTATGGCTCTTTGACGAGTTCTGAAGGAATGATGTTCATTTTAAACAAACACATGTACGTTTTATATATCTTATTCCCAGTTAAAACGTTTCTAGTTGTGTTATATAATCCTAATATATATATATATTTAAAAGTTGGCATCAATTATGTATTGTTATAAATGTTCGACACTTTTGTCAACATGTGTGCCCCAATTGTTGTTTCTGTTGGTGTTAAAGACAATGCGATAAAATATGTTTAAACTAACTAACAGGGTCATGAGTGTTTAGCCCTACAAGTATGACGACGGAGTTTCATCCCGATAACGAGAAAACAGGAATGGATTCTAAAGTCAGTTTGATAGACGAAAAATAAATACGACTAATGTCATATAAGATCATTATTTTCCTTTCGATTCGGTTGTCTATTTTGACATCGAAGAGTAGTCAGATGTTGGTGAAATGTTCATGTATAATTGATAGACTAATGTACAGAGTAGATAATTAGATGCCTTTGGTAACTTTCAACATGTGATTACTGTTATTTAATTAATGTTCTTCTTCAGATCGTCCAGTTTCGTATCATGAAATAGTATCATAATTGTTAATGGTATGTCACGTCAAAAGAACTATATGAACACAAAGGCTAGTAGAAAACAAATACATTAAAGGTTATTAAGGAGCTAATGTGTACGAGGGACGTTCAAAAAGTAATGTTATTTTGGAAATAAAATGAAAACAAAAAATGATATCGTGATTCGGTTTATTTCATACCTTCAAAGTAATCTCCATTTACAGAAATACACACTTTCAGTCGTTTCAACCATTTTCGGAAGGCGTCTTCATAGTCTGTTTTAGGGATATCCGCTAGACACTGATAAACAGCTGACCCGAGTGCTTGTCGCGAGGTGTAACTCCATCCAGATAAATGTTTTTTCAATCTTGGAAACAAGGTAAAGTCACACGGGGCCAGTTCTGGTGAATAAGGTGGATGTGGAAGAACTGTCACCTTTTCTTCTTTCAAATATTCCGTCACAACAGCCGACTTGTGTGCAGGGGCGTTATCATGCAATAGCTGGATATGACGCATTCCGGTGGCTGGTTGGCGTTTCCTGTAGTAGGATTTTAGTTTCGTTAGTACAGAATGTTTGTAGAATAGTCCAGTGACCGACCTTCCTCTTGGAACTGCGACCTGAATTGCAGGACCTTGGCTGGTAAAGAAAACTGCATACATAACTTTTTTCGTACTTTGTGTTCTCTGAGCAATACACGGCCTCCGTCAGTGTTTTGTGGCCCAGATCTTATTATTGACCTTTCGCTGTGGTTCAAAATAGTGCACCCAGGTTTCATCTCCTGTTATTATGTCTGCAAATTTCCGTGTGTCGTATTTTGGGTACATTTTTAAAAGTTTACGAGCAGCTAAAACACGGTATCTCTTTTGCTCTTGTGTCAGAAGATGAGGTATCCATCTGGCTGAAATACGTCGCACTTTCAAAATCTTTTTAAGACTATTATAAGTCGTTCCTGATGAGATCCCTGCGACTCGTGCTATCTGATGAGTGGTCAATCTCGAATCTTGCTTTAATATGTGCTTGACTCTTTTAATGTTTTTTGGAGTGATGGCGGAGCGTGGTCTGCCAGATTTCAAGCCATCCAGAATGGATTCCTGGCCGGATTTGAATTTCCGAATCCATCTAGTAACAGTCATATACGATACTTCGTTATCTCCATAAACACTACATACCTCTTTGAAAACTTCTTTTGCACGTAATCCAATTTTGCAACACGCCTTAATGTACCCTCGTATTTTAATACTATTTTCAGCTCTCTTTCCAACCATATTTTACTACAGTGTATATGACTAGGTGTTTTCACGAACTGAAAATATTTATTTATAAAACTCGCACACACGTGTATTCGGTATCATTGGATTTAGAATGAATAGATTTACGAACCCGTGAAATTTCACGATTTGCACGTGCGCAGTTAAATAAATTTAGGACGAATAACATTACATTTTGATCGTCCCTCGTATGTTGCAAACAAGGGGTTTCGCATAACTGGTTTGATATAAATTCAGCGCGTTGTTAGTTGTGTTTTTCTGGAGGCAGATTTTAATTTCCTCAAAGAAAATGTTAGTTACTACTATTAATTTATAGAATATACATGAAAAAGAACACGCCTTGTCATAGCCTAAAGAATAGTTTAAAAAATGGTACATGTAGTTACTTTACTACTTTTAACTAATATGTACATGAAAGAAAATATACCTTGCAATTATAAAATTGTCAAACCCTAAAGACTAGTTTTGCATCAGTAAATTATATGTACTGTATAAATATATGTAATTATCAACGGAAGGTGAGTGTTTTTGCTAATAGATCAAACATAAAAAGTCTAGAAAGTCATAATGCAAGTACTTAATGACTTGGCAGAAGCTAGAACAACAAGTAAAAAAAAACCTTAAGGGTAGACAAGACAATATTAAAGAAAAATATCAAACGCTACCGTCCTTTGAGATGCATTATGAAATGTCAGAAATATCGCTTTCTTAAAAGGTAGCAGACAACAGTGTTTAGCATCAGTTTCGAGCTGGCCTCGGTGAAATTCTGAAATAAGGGGTAAATGTGAATATTGAATGCTTATCTCTTCTTGAAAACATTTGCTATGCTTTATTTCTGTTATGCCTGGTGAGAATGGAGTTTGAGAAACAATTTGACAAGCTTACCTGACACCCTGGCTGATTCTCATAGAAATATATAGGGTTGAAATGCGAAACTGAGGTTTTGTGAAAAATCTATGATTTTTGTGTTTGTTTTAAAATATCAACAAACAGCTTGAACTACTGGAACTTATCAATGGATGGTGGTTATCAATGGATGGTGGTTATATTGGTATTGATTTGTAGGTTGTACTTCATGTTGACAGCAAGAATAAATGCAGCACGTTGTGATATAATTTGCGCCTAACCTGTGTGTGTGTTTTGACAAATGTCCACCTTGACTCGGAATAGCAACAGTTTTCGCGACTTTGTTAGACGAATTGAGTGCGTCAGTATGTTGTCAGAGCTGTGGTTCAATGTTTCTTATATCTGATTTGTAAAGCAGTAGGTGTTGTAGATTCATTGGTGTGCTATTTTTTTCAGGTGTGTGACTAACTTGTACAGAGGTAGATAGTTGAATCCGGAGCAATCCGCTAATCTTATGCGGAGAAAAAACGGTTGTCCCCAAAGAACGCCCGTTGTAAGGAAAAAAATCGACCCCATAAAATAATGAAATCCCGGTCATTTTGCTATGTAGTAAAATGACCCCCGGTAAAAATTCTATGTAATAGAATGACACCGCGGTCATCGTTTATTCTGTCGTGGAATGACTCTTTCGAGAAACCAATAATAGTACAACCCCTCACACGTAGAAATATGACCCTTGTACAATATTGACTCCTACCTACATGTATAGCCCTGAGTTTTTTTTAGACCTCAATAAGTTATAGACACGTTTTACTTTTGTTTTTTGGCGTTGTTTGTACGTTCGTTCGTTCGTCCGTCTGTTCGTCCGTTACAAGTTTCGTGTCCGCGATATAACTCTCACATGCATGGACGGATTTTGAAATAAATTGGCACATATACTTATCTCATCAAATGGACGTGCAGAACCCCAACACCTGGATCTGTATCATTAAGGTTAAGGTTATAAATGTCATCATAAAGGTCATATACTTCTTAGATGCATATAATAATGTCACCTTCGTGTCAGCAAAATAACTTGTCCATGCATGGGGTGACTTTGAAATAAATTGGCACAAATACCGATTTCATCGAGATGACGTGCAGAACCCAAAACCCGGGTCTGTTTCTTAGAGGTCAAGGTTATACAGGTCATGCAAATTTATACGTGCTTTATATAAGGTATTTTGTGTTCTCTCTCAAACGCTAATGTCTTCAAGGATTTTTTAACGAATTGACACAAATACACAAATACTCAACCCATCAAGACATGCATGGAGACCACCATGCCTCTTTTATTTGAATTACTTTTTATTATTTTATTATCCCCAACGAAGAGGTAAATAGTTTTGGCGTTGTCCATCCTTTCGTGCGTCCGTTACAATGTCCGTGTCCGCTGCATAACTCTCACAAATAAATAAACCGGCAGATATACTCAACTGATCAAGACGACTTGCAGAACTCAACACCTCATTTTTTTTGTTCGTCTGTTTTTGTTTTCCGGCTATGCTTCTACCCAAAAGACAATTAACACTTCATCGAGGGATATCAATTCGCAAAAGATCTTGTTGTGTTTGTTTTTAACGTCATTTATCAAAAAATGGTCATTTTCGGTCAGTTATCTTAACGTGGCTTCTGTTACAGTACTAACCAACATTATCCACTTGATACTGTACTAATAATTGGCGTAATTGTGGCATTAAAGACCACTTGGATCGTAATAAATAAATAGGAAAGCATGGATAATTCTTTTGGAAGAAACAGAATACAATGTTCGCCTTGTATTCTCACATAAATTGTTAATTGTTATCAGAAAACCTTATCTATATGAAAAGATACACACGTCAAATTAAAATAGATAGGACAACATATTTTCTTTATGTTTATGATGTCTATAGGAAATATAATAATTCGGGATAATAATTCGTGTGCACGAATTAATAATTCATACACACGAACAAATAAATCGTGCCCACGAAATAATGAATCGTGCCCTCGAGGTAATAAGCCAATCGTTGACCTGAACGCCATCGGTGGTATTGACACCCCTTCCCATTGAGTACTTATACTCCTCCCCATTGAGTATTGATACTAGTACTCCCACGTTATTGAATATTGATACTCCCTTTACATTTAGTATTGATATCTCCTCCGGATTGAGTATTAATACACCCACCTCACTGAGTATTGATACCCACTCTCGAATAAGTATTGATACCCATCTGCCGATTGAGTTTTGATATCCCCTCCCGACTAAGTATTGATACCTCTCCTCACTGAGTATTGATACCCCCTCCCGATCGAGTAGTGATATCCTTTCCTCATTGAGTATTGATACCCACTCCCGATTATGTATTGATACCCACTCCCGACTGAGGTTTGATACACTTTCCCCATTGAGAATTGACACGGCCTCTTTATTGACTCTACAGTCAGTATCGATGAGTATCGATATTCCCTACCCATTGAGTACTGATACCCGTCACTATTGAGTGTTGATACCCCACGCTATTGAGTTTAGGTAACCCTCCTCATTGAGTATTGATATCCCAACCACATTGAGTATTGATACCCTCGTCGTTAAGTATTGATACCCCCTTCACATTGAGTATCTATAAAATCTCTCCATCGATTATTGATACCCCTTCAATACTCAAAGTGGAGGGAGTATTTGTATCAATACTCAGTGGAGAGGTATTATAGATACGCAATGTGGAAGGGCTATCAATATTAAATAGGTAGGAGTATCGATATCCCTCCTCATTGATACCCGTCATTATTGAGTATTGATACCCCACGCTATTGAGTTTAGAAAGCCTCCCCATTGAATATTGATACCCCAACCATATTGAGTATTGATATCCTTCAAAAACGTATGAAACTAAATGTGTTTTAAAGGTATTATAGATACGCAATGTTGAAGGGTTATCAATACTAAATGAGTATCAGTACTCAGCGGGGATGAGTTATCAATTCAATATTCAACATAGGTATCAATATTTAATTGGGAGGTTTTATAGATTCTAAATTTGGAGGGTTTATCGATAGTCAATGAGGAGCAAAATCATCTCGTGCTCACTTAATTAATATTAAATATGTGTTCAAACATGCCCTTCCGTGGTTCCGTAGATAACCGTATGTATACATGTACAAATACATATACATATACATATGTACATGCATATATGGCCAATATTTCTAACTTTTAAGCGTCACTTATTCAGCGATTATCTTATTAAGTTAATACGATAATCGCTGGATAAGTGACGCTAATAGTTATTGGCCAATAGACTCATGTGTCAGAATAAATCTAAATTTCTGCAAACTTAAGAATAACGGTATCAACGGATTCTTGTTTCTGATGCTACCCTCCGATTAAGGGGGCTGTTACCTAGGCAAATAAAAGAATGAGAAAGGTCAAATTCATATCTGCAACTTATGAATGTCTAAAGTAATAAAAATACAAATAAAATAGTATGTTATAATTTGAAATGTCATTTTATTACCCACTTTTAAATACCCGTAGTTACGCTCCCCGTATTTATGTGATAGCTGATTCACTCCGCATGTGGGTCATTACAATAGTATATTATTCTCAGACAAATATCCCCTTGATGCTGACCTGAAATATAGAACGATATGTGTCACGTGAGCCTTTCTTTAAAGGTGATTATGTTAGTTTAAGATTTTTTCTCAAATGTTTTATCGTTTCTCTAAATTCTAAATTACACCTATACAATTTATTATACTAGATGACTTTTGATAATATGTGATGCTCGCTTAAAGCTTCCAACAGAGTGTTTGTATGCATGTTGCAGCTGTTTTATGCAAACAGATACACCCTGGAATAGTTATAAAACCACCAGTTAAAACAATATTAAGAATCTGATATTGTTTATATTTAAATAGATTCCCGCCACTGAATAAAAAGAAAAAAACATATTGAACTGAAATATGCTACCAATTTTTCGATGGAACTTTATTTTTTTTAAATAGAACATTGACGCACAAAATGCTTACCAACTTACTATAATGTATGTATTCGCACTTGAAGAGAATGTGCTAGAGTAGCTCACAAGCCTCGAATTTATGTTATTTTGATTCAAAATGTCGTATGTATTGTACTTTTGTTTAAGAGCTGTCATATTTTTTTATTCATGTATAAACCATTCATGACGTGGAGTAATGGGTCATTGACCTATATTTGCATGATTTACATTTCATTGTTAATGTTTTAACAACTTGTATCGTTTAAAATCTCGAAAATGAAAATATTTTAAATACATTTAATTTGTTCCTGAGTAAACTATAATAGCGAGCACAGCTCGCGTCGCGAAGCGACGCGAGCGCAAGCGAGCTCCTATGGTATCATGCAGGCGAAAAGTAAACATACCATCCATCCTTTTGAAAAGTCTTGGGTCATTTACGGCAGTTTATGGGCGACTTCAACCGTAAAGTAGCATATTTCGTTACGAAATTAACAAGATAAGCATTCGTAGAAATCATTAAGAATGGTGGTTTCCAAGCAGAATGAGTTGAAAAAACATTAAAAACCTTTCTCGAACCCATCCAAAAATCACAATGAAATTGCATTTTTACCTATGTCGCCAAAACGGCCATTAACCGGAAGCATTGCCCAAAGTGTTACCTTGCGCGTTGTTCATTGGCGAAAATTCGTCAACACGTTTCACAATTTAATAAAAGTAGATTTCGTGTCGCAGAAATGTATATGTCTTGCTAACCGATTAGGATAAGCAAATGATTTGGTTAAAAACTATCTTTCATTTGTTTATTTTCCCGTAAAACCATAAATGCAATCGGAATTCTTCGCAGATTTCCGTAATCGTTCGTCTACTATTGTAAGCCATTGACGGAAATCGACGAGGTTATTCCGTGTTCATTCGTGTCAAACACGAACAATCTGGCAATTTCCGGAAATGTTACGGAAATTATAAAAAATGACAAGACGTCATTGATTTACGTCATCATCGTACGTCGTCACATTATGACGTATGGTTAGTACAATTAGTGAGCAATTAAGGTGCTTATTACCGATCCATCTTTCTTTCTTTCTTTCTTTTTCTTTCTTTCTTTCTTCCAATACTATTGACGTATTATACACATACATTACTTATGATTATCACAGTTTCGTTTCTGTGGATGAGTTTACATGCAGGCTTTTTTATGATATTCACAGAAGTTCAGCGAGATTTTAACATGAATAGGGTATGTCTCTCCCTGCACAGGAGACCAACGGCTTTCGTGCCACTATTGGTGCTTCATCCCCTTTTTTTAGTTGTTACTTTTAACAAAGTTTGAGGTTTCCACTGGACCCCCATATAAATGAAACGTTCCTATGCCAGTGTACCTGTAACCGGTCATCCGGTTTGGTCTGATGCTACGGAGTAGTTCAAATTTGAAGGTGATGAAAACACCGTTTGGAAACTTTACCTGTCTTCTGCTTCAATCGGTCTATGCTTTTCTCTGTCCTATCAATTCACTATTTTTGTTTTTCTACCACCGACAGAAACATTAGGGTCAAATAGGACACTAAGTTTCTTAAAATGTAGATGTAGAAACTAATAAGTATCTTGAGCACTGCTATTGCTAAACGTCAAGAACAGTGAAACAAACCAACGTCTTTTCTACATAGCATTTGATGAATTTGGTGCATTTTCAGAATATATTGATGAAAAACGTCGGACCCGGTGTCACAAATTCCTATGTTTTAAAATCATTGTACTTTTCTCAAACATACATCATCATAATGATTAGACAATATTCAAATAAAAAAAGCTTAAATCATATATATACATTTTTCGTAATGACATAACGTTGAAACCGTAATTACATGTTGTACGGCAAAAAAGTATACGCGTGAATCACGGTTTATGTATATATAGCTTACATACACTGATGTAGTAGCAGCTTTTATGACGGTTGGTGATTCAGCCAATGTCGATCCAGACTGGATCATGACTAGATAGCCGTTCGAAGTTCGTTCCATGCCATATATGTCCTGTCTGGGATCGAATTGAAATTTGACCGAAGCATTGTGGTGTACTAGTAGGTAAGAGCGGCTGCCTTGCATTCGGGAGGTCGTGGGTTCGAGTCTCCAGATAATTTAAAAATGGAACACTTGCCTGACGAGCAAATAATGGGTAGTGCTACGACTGATTGACCAGTGTCAGAATAATGTGACTGGGGGTATCATGTCTACTATGGTGTGGTATTCCAGTGTGGCAGCACTATAAAAAACCCATTGAGTTCGCTGCTTCAAGTAGACATATCATCACATCACACACAAACACACAGATAAAAGTCCAGACTCAATTGTGCCTATAATGGTCTATAATCGTCGTGTACGACGCCTGTCTTAGGCGGACGGATTATAATCCTTAGAAATACACACACACACACACACACACACACACACACACAAATTGAAATTTGTTGGGGGTGGATGTCACGATTCATAAGACACGTACAGGTAGATTTGCACCAGACGTGAGAACCATGGCTCTTATGGTGGTATGTACCTACCATGGTATAGGTACACGCCATAAGAGCTACGATTCTCGCAGCTAGACTTGCACATACCGAAGCATACATACGCAGCGGCACAATCAAACATGAACTGTGCTCGCCCTATAGGTTTAACCTATTTCATATTAATGTATATATTAAGTTATAGATAGTAGCCCATCGAGGTGTTTAAATAACCAACGAGCTGAGACAGACTTTATCTTTTTTGTAGCATGGTGTATGTAGTAACACTGTGACGTCATAGTGACCGTACTCTATATTCCAATATCCGGTAGTTGTAGCACGGCATAGTCACGCACTTGTAGTTACCCTAAATTAAACGATTTAATGCTCTGAATTCATCAAAGGAAATGTCACCGACCATGCTACAACTTACGAATATGTCGCTTAATATGTATCTGGTCGGCAACAAACTCCATTGTCACAGATGGCCGGTAGTTTAAATTGCATGTGATCATATCAAACGCCGACGTTTGTATATCCATACCTGCATATCATTGGTGGTTCAAAAACAATAAATACATTGAGAATATCGTAAATATATGTCTGAAAGTAGATAAAAGTCTAACAGGACATGTGACATTCACAGAACGCAGTCAGCCAAAATAACGCAGTCACAACAAACAACACTTTAGACAAAAGACCAGTAGCTGAGCTACCTATTAGGCCTAAAGGACAGGGCCTGCACATACTTTTCACATTTATGGTTAACAAATATAACAATGTTGAATTTTTGAAGAGTGATTTTGGTGAAATTTGTATCTAAATAATCGACCAAACGCACCAGAGACGTTCTACGTTTTCCAAATCTTCCGGGGAAGCACGCCCGGACCCCACTAGAAATAATCGTGCCTACACATAAAAAAGGTCTAGCTACGCCCCTGAAAACAATAGAAACAAAATATGCGACATTGCAACGGCTAATGTTATTGTTTTCAAAGTAAAATTTAAATGTTATTTAATATTATAGAAAAAAAAACAATTCTGGAAAGCGTATTTATATTGCTGCACCGTCATAACAACTCATCGAGATTAATATTGATCTGGATGATCATGGTCACGTGGTCTGGGTCGTTGTTGTTTGGCGAGACGCTGTTGTCGCTGTTGGGTGTTCGAAAAGTGTAGCTTATAACATGCTAGAAAATTATAAGCTCATAGCTCCAAATGGCTCATTAAAGGTACATTTTTAACCATGTGTATGATTGTCTACACTAACGTACCAATTAGTATGTTATTTCTACAACAAACGCCTTTGATACAGGAATAACCAAGTGTGATTTTTTCCCCCAATCCTTGAGAACAATATGGACCCTGCAGTGCATATCCTACAACAAAGGAAATATATGTATTAAAGTAGATATAACTGTCGAACGGGAAATGTAGTATTCACAGAACATCAATAAAAAAACACGCATGCAGAACAAACAACAATTACAAGACACAGATCGATGCAAAATATACGACACCTCAAACATAAAAGGGTTGACAATAGGGTTACCTCTTTGAAACGGTCTGTTTCAAAAATATCACTGCGATTTTAAACTAGGATTACGTGGTCCGAGTATTAATGTTCATTCCCCATCCAACCCCTTCTTTCTTCAAGAAGCGAAACCCGGGTTGGCTGGGATATGAAATAAAACCTTAATTTCGGCTTAAAAAGTTGGAATATTGTAAAATTAAAACATTAAATAGGTAATTTTAAACAGGTTAACGCATTTTTTGACACACTGCAATCCTGACACACGGCAATCCTGTTATTTTTTAAACACGCGGAGTCCTGTAAGCAGGCCTAACCCTTAGCCCCCTATAAATGTATAATGGAAGGTCCTTTCTTTAAATTTAGACCATTCCATTTATGTTACAAAGGGGTGTTTCGGAGAAATAACTGATGAGCAGCCGGACATTGTAAACCCTGATCAGACTGCTCGTTTACAATATACGCAAAGGCTAGTGTAGTCGTCGTTAGCAGGCTAAGGGTTCACGTCAAAATAATGACTGGATTATAAATCAAGATGCTCATTTAAATGCTTGAAACACGTTTCAAGATTGCCGTGTGTCCCTTTAATCACTGTGGTAATTACTGCACTTAATATTGTTATATTTCTTAATGGTTTTAAATGCGTCCAATGGATTCCTAATGGTATAAACTTGTTTGTAATCATTCATATTAGGTGTTCATGTCTTACAATATAAATTAGCATAGCTATAGAATACTCCCCTGTTACACTGTTATAGGTGAGGTTTGGTGCCCCCAGAACATGGTTTAAACCCCCAACAATTGTTTTGCCACTGACCGTTCAAGGGTGGTAGCACTATTGTCCTATTGTCAACCATTTCATGCTTGTGATGTCGTGTACACCTTGCCTTTTAATTATCCTAATATTTGCTTTTGTTTTCTGTGCGTGTTTTGGTTGTCTGTGTTCTGTGAATGCAATATTTCCTGTTCGACTTTTGTTTACCTATTTTAAAATAAAGTGACATTTACTCAGGGTTTAAAACCATATTGTTACACGAAAATAATTTGCGGGTTTGCGGTATGAATCAATTTGTAATAGCTTAAAGAGTCTTCAAAACTACTTTCGGGTTATTGAATTGTTTTACTAAGATTCCCGCTAAATTCGCAGATTCGTCGTCGATTCAGGTAAGATTAATGTTAACTATGTCCTTAATAAAAAGAGACACACGGCAGTCATGGTGTATTTTATCAATCCGCTAATTTTACAAATAATCCAGATTGTCGTGTGTCCCCTCAATACTGGACAGAAAGTGCACATACTATGAATATATGACCGAAACCTTTAAGGATCTATTTGGTCATTGACAAAGCATGACACGTTTTGCAGATGTAAATTTAAACTACTACAAGAATGACAATATATAAAAGAGTCTGAGAGTGGACCTTTGGAAACGGCCGACAACGATAATTACGAAATATTGCAGTCTCGGTTTGATTGAGAGTGTTCATGAACGGTAGTGAAATATGCTTGCTACCGTTCACGCCCCCTAGTACCGGGTTGAGCAGAACTCAATATAAAACGAGGCCCGATTAAAATGCGTGTTTTTCAATAGCATTGTTTTATTAAATATTCAGGGTATATCATATCTAGGGTATAGCTGCACTCCTAGAAACGTTCTGCTACTGACCTCAAGCCATTTGCAAATGCACAGCAAACGACCGTAAAACTGATAACATGTGAATCGACGTGTTAGTGGTTCTCTATTCAGACTGTAAAGCGAAAGAAGAAACTCAAAACCTGATGTTTGCTTAGTTATCATGCCATAGGTTTATACATGCCATAGATATAGTATTGGTGCAACATAATCACCAGTTTGTAATATGCAAAAACTGTTCGCTTCATACTATTCTGATAATTAATATTAATGATTGAACACACACAAGTTATGTGAAAAATTAACGGGACGCCGCGAGTTTTTAAAATATAAAGATTGCCAAGTGTCCCTTTAAAATGATAGTATAATAATGTTCAATAGCATTTTCAAAATGATATTACATTGAATATATTTGGAAAGCCTTAGGTTTCCCTGCGATTATAATTACTTTTACTATATGTTTAACTGAACTATTGTAATCACCACTTTTCTACGATTTCGGTAGTTTATAAAAAAAAAAAAATCCCGCAGAAAAAGTATTAATTTAACCATACATTAAAATCTATTCAACGTTTTCGATAGGTTATAATAAAAGTATAACCTCTGCAGACACATTATTATTTTAACCATACAGTATAATTTACTTAACACTTTTAATTATTAAAATCACCGCATTGAAATCTGCTCGAACATTTTTTTAGTATTATTATAATCGCCGCATGCAATAGAGATTATTTAACTGCTGGGATCGATTATAGGGAAATCCTTCACGAGTGGTAGACGTGCGGTTTGTTTCACGAACTAGCGCACGCGAGTGAGTGAAAAAACAGAGCACGTCTACCATCAAGTAAAGGATTAACCAATAATCGATCCCGGCAGTTAAATAATATATTTATTACATTTTAAATTACGTTTTTGCAAACAAATATTCGCTTTATTGAACGTTATCGGCGGATGACGTCGACGTCAGCAACACTTTATTGACGTCACGACTCAACGTCGCAACGTGAGTTATTATTGTGTTCTGAGTTAACAACGTTAGTTATTATTGTGTTCTGAGTTAGTTATTAATATTTAGCGATTATGAATATTCTTGCACTGAGAAATCCCGATCTTTCACGCATAGAAATGTAATAAACATTGTTATTATAATAACCAACTCAGCGCTTTATTATAATGTTCGCCACATTATCATAGCCTACCTAAAAATAAAAATAAACAAAGTCGAACATTATTATAATTATAATAATCACACATAAATAAGAATTCTCGCGAGAAGCATTTATAATAATGTTTGCCTATAAAATAAGGATAGTTGCTGCGGTTTAAGAAATGGGGGTTGGGCGGGAGGTTTAATGTATATGGGTGGGCAGGATGGGATGGGTAGGCCGGGGCGTAGCATGGCCTGTTTTCATCATACTCCTAATATGCCGTGCGAAGCGCAGAATGTGGAAGGGTTTGGGAGAAGGTGCGAGTTCGGGGGTCCTCCCCCGATACATATTTGTTTCATTTTGAAACCAAAATGGTGCTCGTGCAAGCGATATTTGTCAGGAATATAAACATTTTATGCTGGTAAAAAATGGTAACTTTCCACCCTTATCCTTACCCTCGGCCCCATCCCATCACTCTGATATTGCATCTGTAAACTGTTTAGGATTTTTATTTTTGTTCGTTTTATTTTCCCAAGTTATTTCCGGGAGTAAAGGAGTATGCCACATTAGCTTCCTGAATTCGCCCCCACCTCCCCCTTCCCCCACCAACACCCCAAACACTCACATACGCATATATTTCTTCTCTTAAACCTCCTGTCTACCTGTATCCCTTAAGCTTCCTGCTCCCTACTCCCCACAAACACATATTTCTGTTCTTAAACCTCCTGTCCACCCGCATCCCTTAAGCTTCCTGCTCCCCCACCACAAACACACACTTTTTCTCTTAAGCCGCCTTCCCAACCGCATCCCTTAAGCTTCATGCTCCTCCCTCCCCCACATACACATTTCTTCTCTTAAACCTCCTGCCAAACCGCATACCTTAAGCCCCTTGCTTCCCCCACCACACACACACACACACACACACACACACATTTCTTCTCTTAAACCTCCTGCCCACCCGCATCCCTATACTTCCTGCACCCTCCGCCCATCCCCACCCCTAACACCCACTTCTTATCTTAAACCTCCTGCGCCGGCATTCCCATCCATTATTCCTCCTGTCCAACCCGCTCTCTTAAAACACCTATGCTGTGATTATTATTATTATTATTATAATCCACAACATTTTGCCAAGTCTCCCGGACATAATCATTATAACCGACACAGCTAAAAATAAACATGAGTCGAAGATAATAAAAATAATTATCCTCGACACAGCTAAAAATAAAATGTGTCGACGATTTTTCAGAATAATGATAATCGCACAGAAGCATCCGGGTATTTTGCGGGTTATAATAACGATCATAGTACTGTACACGTCTGGGTTTTAATAAATAAAATCGTAGGGAGTTGTTATTATTTTGGACAGACTATAATAATAATTATGTGTGGGATTTAATAAATAAATTCCTAGGGAGGTTGTTATTATTTGCATGGGATTATAATAATAATGTATGGTAATAATGATGTGACTGCAGAGATTTGAAAATAATTATAACCTACCGAAATCGTAGAATAGTGGTGATTGTAATAATTGAGTTAAACATATAGTAACAAAGAATTATAATCGCAGGGTCCCCTGCGGCTTTCAATAATTATAGGTCTTGTGCTTATACATGAGTATAGCATTTACGAGAAGGTAACGATTTAATGACGTTACTAACTAGTCAATGTTGCGGGATTGAAACTTATTTTTTACGAGGCTTTCTTTGTGGAAAAAGGTTTAAACTTAACATTAAAGAGTTATAGTGTCCTAAACAAGACAAGAGCCATTGCAGCATTGGATATAAAATTTAATGTTTACCCAGCATTTCAACATTTTATTTAGCATTACTTTATAGCTAAACCTAAAACATATGAAGCGTACAAATAAACTGTGTGCAAATCATTATGACAACCGCGTGAGTTGAATAATAAATATTGTTATTTTCAAGTAGGAGTGCAAAAACTGTTTATATCGAAGGAAAAGCGCTTAAGTTTTTTAAAATCAATAAACGTTAAGTCGTTAATAGAGCGTTCTTTCTTCATGTAAATGTTGTAATCCGAGCAATAAAAGCATAGAACGCGTAATACATTCGTCTATAGATTCTGCTTGTGAAATCGGTTTTTATTCATGTTATTATGATTAAAAAAACACCTATTTATGAAAACATATATTATATTGACATTTGAACCGCAGTAAGTATATCTTTAACATTTTTATTGAAAATATGAATGTATGCCTTGTGATCTCGGGTAAAAGGATAATTTTAAAATAGTCTCTGCCGATTTAAAATGCTTCAACTAATATATTGGATTTTTTATCACTAGTATGAATTAGGTTCATGTCTGTTGTAATGAATTTAACTGACAATGTGTGTCTGATATATGTTTTCTCTTTACATTTTTAATGTGTGTTATTATATTTTCAATTAATAATGGTATAGTGATAATACTAATAAAGTCAATATTAACGAGGTTTAATGTGTAGTGTGGCACTAACCTATAAACCGATTGAAAATAAAACAATCGAAGAAGAAACAATACAAAAATATAGGGCATGTTATCCACACAAAAAAAAAGTATAATATAATATATATAATAATATACAACACGCTGATGATAAAACAACTACATCACAGAGGTTACTTAAACAGATATGGAGGAATACTTCATCCACATGTATTGTAGATGATACCTTGATACCTGACAGTGTATTAAATTGGTTGGCAGACTTGTCTATTTACAAGTCCAGTGCTGCTGGACCAGCACATGAGAGGATTTTTTTCTAATCTGTGTATGTTTTTTTTTAATTAAGTTGATAGATACCATTGAATACAACAAAAGCATTATACAAATATCAAATCAAATTATTAATTATTATGGATTCTCCGGCAAAACATAGAGTAAAATCATGTATGCTTACATGTATACATTATATGTATCGTTTAATTAATGTTTGTACTCGTTTGAATTTTATTTAATTTGAAACACACATGATATGCTACACCGTACTACAGAATCATTTTAAAAAAGCATTTTCTTTATTTTATACGCATGTCGTTAAAATGTAAAGTGCATTATGTGAGCATACCTAACCACGTGTTATACTGTGCAAGACAGCTTACACTAACGCAAGAAAACACGGTAGACCTTTCATAGACTTGAACACCAGCATCGCTAATAACGTAGCTTATTAACACACGCAAATATTAAGACAATAATGAGTCTGAAATATAAACAATTCATGTTATCAGCTACACTAATATACACAATTGTGTTGATAATATTCACTGTTGTTCTTAGACAAAAAATGTTTTGAATATGCTTACTCAGTACATTTAAAAACGCAACATATATTTCGATTATTTTTCAGTCCCCTGGTTTTTTGTTCAAATCAAGATTGTATTATTTGTTTTATTAATACACAAGTCTCTTTGGCCCAAAGGTTACATATGGCGATAAACAATTGCATACGATTTGTTCTATTTCTTTCAGTTAAAACTCATTTTGCACGTTGACTCTTTAATATTTCCAGAAATTCAAAAAAATACCAAGTGTTCCATTTTCAAACGTATTGAGTGTATTTTATTAGAAGGGTCTCATCATCCTGAGCTGAATAACATCATTGCCTCGTGATATATTTACAAAGTCTCTCTAACCCACTACCCTGCTTCCCGTCACAGATACATTAGGCTGGAAATATGTCCTTAGCCGATTTCTCCGTAACATTTCGTTGTTGGAGATTATTTCGATTCTGAGTGAATCAATTTCCTGATCGTTTACATTATTTAATAGTTGTGTTAGCTATTACTTTTCAGTCTGTTATATAGACTCATAAATTCACGTATTTTTTTTTAAATATCATATTATTTACGTCAAACATAAGGAAGGGACAGTGAATGATAGGATGCACACATACATGTCAACTAGGCATGGCTAACGACAATTAATATAGAAAAAACCTACACCATGGAAAAGCTGCATTTTACTTTGCGAACGTTAAAAATGTGTGGAATATATTATATGTTTCACAACTTATTCATTTTTCAAGAGCTTGTTGTGTAATATAGCGACGTGAAAATATCTAACTCAAGAATAGTCTTTAATATGTATTTTATTAAACTACTATCTAATTATATTTCACAATAAAACTATACACAGTTAAAAACCAGAGTAAATATTCAACTTTGATTAAATGTACAAGTTACAATTCGTAAGCAGTTCTAACGTTCACAAGTGCGAGCTTAGCCGTCAAAATGAATCTGAATTAATATCTATCAATCTGTAAGTATCTCTGACCAGTCTATAAGAATCTGCCGAATGAAGGCAGTCTCGTATCTTATATAGCGTGACTATGTCCCACCTTTGAACTGTCACGTGTACCCTCGACCATGAACTCTAACCTCTGAAACTGGTTCTAGGACGCCAAATTTGGGGTCGATCGTACAAATCTCCTCTTTTTGGAGTAAACAAAATATTTAACTTACTATCCAAAATGCTGATACAGGGTATTTATATAATTATCCCAAAGTTGCACCAGTCATTCCATTGTTTCAACAGACAAACCTCTACTTAACTAAAGGTTATTGTCATACTGTTACTAAATATATACTTAATTGGATTAATTAACTTTCATGCGCATCAGTCATGAACTTTCAGAGGAAATGGTCAAACCCAGGCCTCTACACAAACAACGTTATTAAGCTACTTCTGAGACAAATGACAGAGGCCGTGAATGAATGTTGGTCACCTAGTTTTTCATGTACATGTTATGATCAGCCTTGGGTGCAATATAATATCTTACTTTAAGACCCCCGAAGCTCACTATAACACAGTTGTAGAGGTAATTTCTTAAATATTCGTAACCGTTGTAATAATTAAAAGCAACTTCATCAGGGCTTCCTCTACAAAAAATCATTTGCAAAATTGTATTATCTTCTGCGACAAAGACTATAACAACCAGACTTATATGGCGACGTGATTTACAAACTTCGAAAGATCTTTGACCCATGATTACTTTCATACAATCTTTATTAAACTTGATTAAACTGTCAACAAAGGAACTATGACACTTCCAGTGTGCAACCCACTGCATGTTTACTGGTTGACCTACATGTATGTATGATCTAAATCCGGAAAAAGATGGTAACGTTAAACTCTGTACTCGTGTCTTTCGTGTCCTTGACGGTTTCATGTCATTTCCTTCCCTATCCTTTTGCAACGCACTGCATGCTTGTTGGTTGACCCATTTACAGTTTGCCACTATGTTTTCCTCTTTAATTGTGAGATGACCGGAGAGGCAGTAGACTCTATGATGACGTCTACCTAAAGCCCGAAAGGACGGTGACGTTTGATGTGTGTCTGCAATCTTGTCTTGTCGTGCCCTCAATGGTTTATTCTCTTGTTGCTCTGGCTTCTGCCAAGTCATTGAGTACCTTCTGTGTGGCTTTCTAGGTTGTTGTTGTTTTTTTTGTATTTATATATACACGAGCATCGTTGTGTTTTACTTATATTGCCTATTAATGCTGCCTTGTTGGTTAGAGAATAATTCATTGCGGAGATTTCTTTATTTACACTGTCCCGTTTTAATGGGATGACAGTAGGGTAAGTGTGGGGTTTGGTGCACCCTAGAACCTAGTTTAAACCCACAGCGACCAGTTTTGTCACTGACCGTTCCAAGGTGGTAGCCCTATTGACAACGATTTTTGTGATTTTGATGTCATATGCCTTTATTCTTTGTTAACATTGCCATTCATGTTTTTATCCTTTCGCGTGTTTTGGTGTTTAGTGTGTTCTGTGAAAGCTGCATTTCCTGTTCTACTTTTATACTATTTTATTCTGTTGTTGCTCTGACTTATGCCAAGTCATTGAGTACTTGCTGTGTGGATTTCTATGCTTTTTTTTATATTCATACAAACAAGATCCTAGTTGAGTTATATTTATATTGCATTGTTTATTGGCGGATATAGCCTGGCTGGGATTTCTTTGTTTACACTCTCCCGTTGAAATTGCCTCCCTTGTTGTTCTGCAGTAGTTTCCCTAAAGAAATGGTTGTAAAATCATAAAATAAAAAGAAAATTGCTGCTTTGCCGTGAATAACATATTCATGCTTATACATTATATGTATCGTTTAATCAATGTTTGTTCTCGTTTGAATTTCAGTGAGAAAACATATTTTCACTCGACCTTCGCATTCGTGAAAATATAAAGTTTTCTCACTTCTCGATGAAATCAAATATGTTATTCACTCCAAAACAACATATATCCTTTATATCTTACAATATATGTCTGTGGTGTCGCTGGGCGGTTAATAAGGAAATTTGAAAATATGTAAACAATCTTAAATGTTGTCTTAAGTAATATATTCTACTAAAGTTGCTTTATGAATACGGATCCAAAAGTTATAATTGAAGTTGTACACCGGAATATACAGACGACTATTAACGTGCACAATGAATGCACTTGTAATAGTCAGTTTATACTTATTCATTATGTTTTGAAACTGGCAAGAAAATTGTAAATAGCTAAACAAGTATTCACTGGTGGTTAATACGTCCCCTGGATATGTTTATACATATAATTTAACTGCACATTGAACTAAAAACAGCTACAACTTTCGGGAGTATTTATTAGTTAGTGCTATAACATCAACTATTTTGTGAGTAAATAACTGTAAATAACTGATGTAATAGTGCGACTAATTCATAAAACAAATGAAATAGTTTGAAAGTATGTAATGCTTAAATTACATTGGCCCAGGTACAAACGTGCCATCTGTAGTGCATTTATATTATTATATATAGCCCTGTAAGGGCAGTTATATCATATCATAAATCTAGCGGCATCATATCACACCACTCCAGCACACATTATAGCAAGCTCTCTTTAACTGACCAATTGTCAATCAATATGATACATCCGACACACATTTAGCACGCGCAACTTCATTATAATACGAAATGTTGTAATTATACTCCGACTATCAACAATAGGGCGTAGTTATCTAAGTACTGGCGTATACAGATCAGTATCATGTCGGTGAATAGTTGACAATGATGTTCCTCAAGTCTGTCACACCTATATTTGAACCACATACAACAATTGCCACCTTTTTGCCTGCAAACTTCTGTTGATTGTTCATGAAAGCTGCAATAGCTACACCTGCTGATCCTTCAACAATCTGTAATGAGGAACACAATGCAAGTCTTAATGATAGATACAGTGGCTAGCCGTTTTTGAATAGTTTTTTTATGGCTGTGCGAACTCATTTTTCCAGGTTGGTGAGGGGAGAACTCCTTGGGTCACCTGTTCCTACGCCTATGATTTAAACAAAATGAGGGTTGATTTTGACTGTGTTCTGTAAAAGGTTTTCATTTTTTGTTAGACGTGTATAGCTCTTTTTAAGAACATCTTTATTATAAAACTTAAAGCCCATCAATGAAGTGAGATAAATCAGGATTTAATTAAAACAAAAACAATTGTAGCGCAGATGCATGAACATTCCAGGTCATGCGTCCATTTAATTAAAGGCAGAATTTGCTTATTAACACATAAACTGAAACAGTTGACGAAGCACTCGGAAGCGTGACAACTTAAAGAATTACGCTAACAAATAAACTGAATAAAATTAAACTGTACACACTATGCTGTATAAATATGTGTGTACTAATTACGCTGTATCTCCTACACGCTGCGCCGACTCTAAGCACAACACAGGAAGTGTGCAGATCCAAATGGTTTATTTATAGAACAAGTAATGTTTATATAAACACAAGAGTTAAAAAGTCAGCGTGCCTTTTTAACGAAGTGTACGTTTCTAATAAGTTATTTCTATTAACGGCAGGGTATATCGGGGAATTACCGGAATATTATACACAAACACTTGACACAAAGTCTCTGTCATCTCCGTTAAGGTTAACAATACGCATATTCTGACTTTTAGAAGCAAGTATGTAGAATAGGCATAAAATCTACACTCCTACAGAGTTACAGCACAATGTGTTCAAAACGATCCATTTATGCATATTTTAACTATAATAATGGGAAAATATATAGCAATAAAGTTACCTTGTGATGTTTCTCCACCATGAAGTAGACTGCCTCTGCGATTTGGTCCTCAGTCACTGTTATCCAGCTGTCTACGTAATCTCGACACAGAGGGAACGTGATCTGTAACAAAAAAAAACATAGACATGAATTACCCGTCGATTCTGTAATCAGTAAATAACCGAGTATAAAACCGAAAATGCCATTTTCAGTACTGCGTTTTACAGAAGCAAATATGTATCTAGTTTAGAGACAGACTCCATATCACTGAATCCATTAAATGTAGCTTTATAGCTAATTGTATTAGTACTAGCCTAGCGTGTTCTGGAAGCTTTTTCACCTCCACGTCCCAGCCTTCATTAGTTACAGATCCGTCATCAATGTATCCAGCCCGCCATACTTACAGATCCGTCCTCCTTACAGATCCGTCATCAATGTATCCAGTCCGCCATACTTACAGATCCATCCTCCACGTCCCCAGCCTTCATTACTTACAGATCCGTCCTCCACGTCCCCAGCCTTCATTACTTACAGATCCGTCCTCACAGCCTTCATTACTTACATATCCGTCTTCCTCGTCCCCAACCTTCATTACTTACAGATCCGTGCTCCACGTCCCCAGCCTTCATTACTTACAGATCCGTCTTCAACGTCGTCAGCCCGCCATACTTACAGATCCGTCCTCCACGTCACCAACAGTCCCATCAGATAGCGTGTCTAGCGATTCCTCATGTACAAGTTTTCCCGCCTTCACTGACTCGTACATGACCTTGGAGTTGCACGGCTGACATCCTATTATCTACGGATAGTAACCAGAACCATTATCATGACCGTCATTTTAATGGCAAATTGTTAAGTACATATACATTATTAGAGGCTGACACAGCGTTTCAGAACATAAGACCAAAGAAAGGGGATTCACAAATCAGAAACAAAATGGGTATCGATTATTTTAATAGTGTGGCTTTAAGTGTAGGAAATCGTTAAAAACTTATGGAACGCAAAATTAACATAAACTGAATTAACTGAACGTCTCTTCAATTGAAATCCCTTCAATTGAATTGAAAAGATTCTAATTCAATCGGAGAGAAATCTAATTCAGTATTGGAATAGGACTCTCTTCAACTGAATTGAACCTTTCCTCAATTGAATTGAACCTCCTTTCAATTGAATTAAACCTCTCTTCAATTGAATTAGACCTCTCTTCAAATAACTGTAGAGCGGTTCAATTGATTGAGGTTATTTTATATATGGCGTTCCATAAATACAATAACATGTATATTGTGCAAACGGGAGGGGAATCGTTTAATTCCGAGTATCCAGCTTAGTATTTGGGAAGAAGCATGCAAACCAGTTCGTAATTATGCATATTTTATACGAGTGGGTATCGTACATGTTAACTCTTAGCTTAAAATACAATTAAAGACGGAAGAGGGTTATTTTTCACACTCGAAGCTTTAAAATAGCGCACAAATGTACAATCTTGTAAAAAAAAAAAGCAGGGATGTTCATACTGCCTTACCTGTATATTTGTGTTTTGATGTTTGAGGTATACCGCAATCCCTGAGATCGATCCCCCGCCACCTACTGCCACCAGAACACAGTCTACTGTAGGCAACTCCCTATATATCTCTAAGCTGCAAATATAAAAAAGAGCTGTCGGAGGACAGCGCAGGTCGCCTATTCGATTTTTCAGAGTATAATAAATTGTACAGCCAGTATATATATATACCCTCAGAAAACAAGGCTAAACCAATGTGCGGGTAGGGTTTGGGGGCGGGGTGGCTATAGAAACTCGGGCCGATATAAAATTGTTGTTAGAATATTATACAAATTATAGTAAAATTTGGGCCAGGGTGTAAAATTTTACTATTTTTATCAGTTTTAATCCAAAATTGCTGTCACTTTAAAGAATTGTGTGGTTGAAAGGCAACTCGGGGAGAGACGGGATGAGAATCTAGCAATTTTTTTAAAAAAAAAACACATTCGGGTGGTGGTGATGGTGGAGTGTTGGGATGGTTGGGTGGTGGGGTCGAAACATATTGTTAAATTTATTAAACAAAACAACACAGAGATGGGTTAAGAAAACATAAAAAACATTCGGGCGGTGGAGATGATGGGGTGGAGGGATGGTTCGGGGATGTGGGGTGGGGCTGGGCGGAGGCGCATCATAGCTATATGTGTAAGAATTTACCAAAACACAGAAATATGTAAATATGTCAAATTTGGTTGTGCTAGGATAAAAATGTAAGAGACATAGACGTGTAAGCACAGCTTACACGCAAACCTTGATGTGGGATGCCGACGCCGACGCAACTCCGACGCCGACGCCGGGGTGATTACATAAGCTAACTTATTCTTCGAATAGTAGAGCTAATGAATACGATAGGGGACTGTTCGAAGTACGTTTCAGAATATAAAGTTTTCAAAAGAGCGCATATTCATGTAATTGTTGTTTATAGTTGTGCGTGCTGGGCATCTGCAAATTAATGCACTAAATTTGACATGTGAAACGGCGCAACGCAATTAATACTTGCTAAATCTTAGAATGAATTCTTAAATTCCTTCAATTCGTAGGCCAGTTTTGACATTACTTTTATTTCTGTAACTGTCGAATACCATCTATTTACACAATACTTCAAACCTTATATAAACATAGGTATTTCGGGGTTTTGTGGAATCTAGTGAACATGGTCAGTTATTTTGAAGGACCTGGGTAACATTGACAATTACTTTAAGGGTTACACACATATCAAATGCCTAATTTTAGAGATATAGAGAACACTGTCTTAATAGAAAATGGATCCGGAGAACAATGATCTTAACTTTATGAGACCCGAGGAACGAGGACATCCCCTTTCCCTCCCCCACGCACTTTGGAAGGACCTTAACATACTCACCCAAGTGTGCCCTGTCCTGCAATGATATCCCAGTCAGAAGGTGACAGATAAATCAGTCCTCGTTCCTAAAATATAAAAAAGGTTATAATTAAATAAATAAAGGTTTATTATAAACACGATTTCACAGAAAATGTTGTTTAAATGTGAACTAAAGGTACCCGGCCCTGGACGTAATTTAACCAAATGTGGGATCACACCAATGCGACTCTTACGCATTCAGAACCGCTTAGTATATACAAAGGGTGTGTGGTAAATGAAAACATACATGTTATATCCGAGATAATGCGATATTGCTGTTTTTTAACTATACCCTTTGCTGCGTTGGCGGTTATGATTGCGATTCTAAGTATATGTATTACCTCGGCAGTTTCCCTGGCTTTAACCTCGGCCTCGACGCAGTCTTGTCCATAAAGTGTTAAACCAGCACCATGTTGCTTTAGGGACGCCATCTTGGATTGTGAGTTCCCTACACGTGCAAATACCTCCAATGGACAGTTGCATACTTTTGCCGCTTGCACCTAAAAAACGTAAAGTACAAGCATGCGTAATTTAAATACTCACACACGTAAATTAATTACGCACACACGTAAATTAAGTACGCACATATGTTATTTAAGTAAATACTCATGTAAATATTTCTTGCACGTATACATGTAAATAAAGTGTGGTGCAGATAAAAGCAATTTAAGCAAGCATATATTTAATTTCAATATGCACACATGGTCATTTTAGTGTTAACAGCAACATTGATACCTTTAGTATCTTTTAAATCTCTGCCTTAAAAGGCCTATGCAGACCTACGCTGCTGATATATCTTTATAATGTGGTTCCCTTTCCCTTTGCGTTGTAATTATTTTGCCTTATAACGCTGCCTAGTTCCCTTTCCCTTTGCATTATAATTATGTTGCCTTATAACGCTGCCTAGTGTGTTAAAGGATACAACCGAACTATGATCTCCTTGATATAACCGGATGATGATCTCCTTTTTAAAACGCTGTTCCTTTTTATTAGGATAACAATACTATACGAGGCAACGCACTGAATATTAGTGGTTGACCCGTTTGCAGCTCACCACTATGCTTTCCTCTTTGATTATGCGATGACCGGACAGATTGTGGACCCTATGATGACGTCTACCTAAATCCTGAATGGAAGGTAGTGTTTGTTGTTTGTTTTCAATCTTGTCTTGTCGTTTATTCTCGTGTTGCTCTGACTTCTTCCAATTCATTGAGTACATGCATTGTGGCTTTCTGTGCGTTTCTAGGCTCTTTTTGATATATTCATATATACATGACCCTCTTTGTGTTATACTTATTTTGCCTATTAATGTTGAAAAGTTTATTAGTTATAACGCCTGGTACGAATTTCTTTATTTACACCGTCCGGTATGACAATAGGGTAGAGTGAGGTTTGGGGGCACCCTAGAACCTGGTTTAAACGCCCAGCAGCATTGAGCGATTGAGCGGTCCAAGGCGGTATCCCTATTGTCAACTTGTTTGTGTCTGTGATGTCACGTGTCTTATTAACCTTGTAGTTGTTGTTTGTTTTAATGCGTGTCACTGGTTGACTGTGTTCTGTAAAAACTGCATTACCTGTTCGACTTTTATACCTACCTTTGATGCACCTAGCACCTGGTTTAACCACCATGCCACTTATCGTTCATCATCCGCTGACACTGACCCTTCCAAGACATTAACCCTACTGTCAAACATTTTACCTTTGTGGTATCGCTTACTTTGTTTCGAAATTTCCTTGTAATTGTTGTTTGTTTTGAATGACCGGATGCTACTGAGTGTATAAACAAACTACTACCAGCTAGTGATGGATTTCCGTATAATCTAACCCACGAGTTAAATAATATATTGATTACAATTTAAATCAGATTGTTTATGATTTTAACGTACATGTTTTGTCCAGCAAGCGACGTCGGCTATCCCAACACTTATTTGGCACGTCACAGATAATTACTATTGTTACTGATTTAGTTGTTAAAGGGGTTGATCTACTATTTCCAAACAATATTTATTTAAAAGAACTCTGAAAAAATCGAAACAAGCTGAAAGAATGAGATATGACTTATTGAAAATTTGCTAAGAACATAAAATGGAGGCAGCCATCTTGGAATGATGACGTCATGGCGCTTTTTTACCATATATGGTATATTGAAAAAATACATTTTAAAGCAAAGAAAATCACTGCAAATTGATTAAAAATTAATATACAGATGTAAAATGTATACACTTTATGCTTATTTTTCATTTACAGTGATTTTCTTTGCTTTACCATATATGGTAAAAAGGCGCGATGACGTCATCGTTCCAAGATGGCCGCCTCCATTGAAGTTTCTTTGCAAGTTTTCAATAGCTCATATCCCCTTTATTTTTCATAACATTTTGACCATTCTTTCATCTTTTTCCAATTTTTTCAGATCCCTTTAAAATAAACCTTGTTTGAAAACAGTGCATCAGTCCCTTATAAGCAATATAAAAAAACTTCCACTAAGAAAACCGGCTTTTGACGATTATAAATGCACTTATACCATGTTATGTTTTATGTCTACTTACACATGCAAGCCCGTGGTTCCCAGAAGACGCTGTTATTATGCCTTTCGCTAGTCTTGCCGGATCTTTTTCATGAAGAGACAATATCGCGTTGTGAGCTCCGCGTGCTTTAAACGACCCAGTTGTTTGTTCACTTTCTGTCACGGAAAAGGGCACACAAGTTTTATCAAACTCATATATCAATTTCAATCTAATAGCATACATTAATGCATTAAGTTTTAAATGGAATGTATGCATGCAGCCAAACACTCATTATTATTGAAAATTCAGAAATAAATGGTCAAGCGTGAAATAATGATCAAAATCGTGCGATAAACAAAGAAGATATGATCAGATGGAGGTTCTTTTGAAACGGATAAGGAGACGCCATTTTGAGAACTATGACAGCATATTTCCACATTATCATAGATGAAATAATTATTAATATGTTAATTAACTAATTTATCGGGGAGAAATCACAGGAAATATATGAAAATTAGGAATACTACAATGCATTATATGGGCAGTAAAGGAGCATGCATTCATTCGCATTTATTTATTGTTTTTGCTTTAAATGATATTTACCAATATGCCATATATTGTAATTTACAACTAAGATGTCATATTTCTCAAAATGACGGCTCCCATCTCCCATATACGTTTTAGAACAACCTTCAAATGTTGGTCATATCGTCTTTGTTTATTATCCGATTTTGATCATTTTTACACATTTTTCCAATATTTCCAGAACTCTCAGTATAATGATTGTTTGGCTGTGTCACTGCATTTCCTTTAAATGGTTATGATTTGTTGGTGCCTTACACTGCATACTGGCAATGAAATGACATATACTTTATGCCTTGGGTTATGTTTTAGTGGGAAAATTAGGTGCAACTAAATCAAATGCGAAAAACATGTGTTCCACCTACTACTCGTGATTAAGCATGCCAAAATATCTCGCGTCGTATAAATTGACTTTTCTGATAAACCCTGTTGCAGTGACTAACTTCTAGTTGTAGTAATATTATGTGAGTATATTATATTAATCGATCTGTATTATACGGCGCAATTCCGTCACTTTGTTCTCCGTGCTTCTAAATGGTCCCATTTTTACCCAACGTAAACCAATTGTCTAGGAATTAAGTACCACTAAAAGGCGGAAGTAGCCGTCGTGATCAAGAGAACCGGATGTCGTTCCGTTGTTTAAAGAACTGCGCCATTTGTTTTATTCCCAGTCACCACCATCCTCCCCGTTTGATATTCCAATCCAACTCAATGTTCAACCATTGCATAGGGAGTACGCACCATCAAAAGACAGAACCAAACCATTTTCTGGGGAGTACACACCACCAGACGGCAGTACGAACCACCATGACTCCCTTTCATGAAAAAAGAGAGAGAATTCCCTCCCTCCAATCCACAAGAGAAGAACCCCTCTTACAGCGCCTTTCAAAACATACATTACACCGCAGTTAACTTAAAAGGAGGTGTATGTACTAAATTCCCTAACTACTAACATCAACCTCACCTGAATCATCTAAACAGGTTCGTCCATCTACCATTATGAATGTAGTTCATTTCCTGTGCAGCCCACTCCTAACACCACCCATTCGAGTATACGCAGGGAAAAACTGATATGCCATGGTCTGAGGGTATCGTTACCAATGGTGCCATTATGCATATAGTTTTGTTATAATATTGATATGGATGAGGTGTGAGATGGGTAGGAACAAATGTTTTTCAACTACAGCCTGCTTCTATTTCTGTTGAATTTGTGTCATGGAGGCTCGTATTACCTTCCGGTGGTGCACATTTCATTGGCAACGAGTGGACGCTGTGTTGGAGTGTGGGGATAGGGAGGTGGCTATGAGGAAACGAAATCGCCGACCTGCACAACTGCGCAGCATAATTATTTTCGATTTTCACACACTATTACTACTTCTAGTTTAGAATTAATCTGCATGGTCAATGTATTCACTCACATCTTAGTTTTATTAAATGGTACGTAGATGCACTGTATAGGATGTTAAACAAACTGACATACTGACAAATGTTTTGCACGAGGAGTCAGAGACAGTCCTTCCTCCGCTAAATCGTATGTTTCATTGTGTTTAATGAATCAAACAAACACATATTAAACGATCAGTAGGCAATATGGCCTGCTGATGAGCTTAAATGTCTGTTATTGTACACGTCATTATTATCCTGTCTTCGCGTTCAAATTGAAGAGACAGGGTATATAAAAGCACATCACATCAAAAGGAAAATTATCCAGAGAAATTAGCAAACGAAGTCGAAAAACGTTCCTAACTTGAGATAAGTGTATATAGTTTGAGATATACGTACCTAATTTGAGATATATCCCTAACGTGTCACTGAGATATGTTTGAGATATGTGCACCTAGTTTGAGATATTCATATCTAGTTTGAGATAAAAGTATTTAGTTTGAGATATAAATATCGAGTTTGAGATATACGTGTCTAGTTTGAAATATACGTATCAATTTCAGATATACGTACCTAGTTCGAGATATACGTACCTACGTACCAAGATTGAGATATACGTAGCTAATTTGAGATATATGTATCTAGTGTGGAATTTACATATCTAGTTTTAGATATACGTATTTATTTTGAGATATACGTATCTAGTTTGAGTTATAAGTACCTAGTTTGAGATGTGCGTACCTATTTAGAGATATACGTATCTAGTTTGAGATGTACGTACCTTGTTTGAGATATACTTCTGCTGTGTGACGAGGATATGTTCGTGATATACCTACCTAGCTTGAGATATACCCATCTTGAAATATACGTATCTAGTTTGAGAAAGCCATATCAATTTTGAAATATTCGTACCTAGTTTGAGATATACTTCTGCCGTGTCACTGAGATATAAAGAGTACAAAAGAGGGGTGTTCCATATGTACTTGCGTATCCTAGTATAAGCCTCTGACACTTTGTCTGGTAATTCTGTAGTTTTTCTTCTTATAGTATCCATGTATGCACCTGTTGAGGACGATTCGGGTTGAGATGGTGTGGCCATGGCGTTTATTTTAATTTGGGTAGTCTAAGACGAAATGATTATGTGTTAAAGTATAGACCATAAATAATGATATCAACAGCAGAACAGAGCTGAGCTCCATTTACATCAAGATAAAATATGGAGAATATGGATATGGATATGGAGATCGTAAAGCTGCATTGAATGCTTTTAACTTTCGGCCAACTCAAAATAATTTAGATAATTTTAGAGTTTTTTGTGCGGAAGCCCGTCGTACTATTAAGGATAGCAAGAGGAAATCCTGGAGATCTTATGTCTCTAGGCTAAACTCTTGCTCATTTCTTAAGAAGACGTGGGACATGGTCCGGAAAATAAACGGTAAAGGTTATTGGATATATTACACCTGTCAAAGATATTACAAACACGTTGGCAGAAACATTTTCAAAAAAATCTTCTTCTGAAAATTGTCAACCAAATTTTATAAAAAATAAGAAACTAAAAGAAAAGAAGAAGCTGATTTTCAATGCGAAAAAAATATCGAACAAAAGCGGAGAAATACAATAAACTGTTCACTCTGAAAGAACTTCGAGAATCCCTTAAAAAGGCTCATGATACATCAGCTGGTCCTGATGACATCCATTATGAATTATTAAAACCTGAAACCTGTCTCTCTACCCTTCTTGGTATATTTAATAATGTTTGGGTGACAGGAAACTCCCCCGATTCTTGGCCGTAAGCAATCGTTATTCCAGTCCCCAAACCTGGACAGGATCAAACTATCGCTTTAACGAGTTGTATATGTAAAACCATGGAACGAATGATTAATGAGAGACTCGTTTGGTACCTGGAGTCCAACACATTGATAACAAAGTATCAAAGTGGGTTCCGGCGCCAAAGAGGCACAACAGACAATCTCAATCGATTTGAATCGTTTATTAGGGAAGCTTTCATAAAGAAAGAACATCTAGTCGCTGTATTTGTTTACTTGGAGAAAGCTTATAATACTGCATGGAAGTACGGTATTATGAATGATCTTTATGATTTTGGTCTTAGAGGCCGATTACCAATTATATTATTATAGAGAATTTCTTAGATGATAGACAGTTTCGTGTCCGAATGGGTTCAACCTTCTCTGACATTTATGAACAGGAGATGGGTGTGTCACAGGGCAGCATACTCTTTGTCAACATTTTTAATATAAAATAGTTAAAAGCATCAATTCTGGTGTGGATTGTTCTCTATATGATGACGACTTTGTTATATGTTATCGTGCAAAATACATGAACACTATTGAGAAACAATTACAACAATGTATCAATAAACTTCAGACCTGGTCGGATGAAAATGGTTTTAAATTTTCTAAATCTAAAACTAATTGTATGCACTTTTGTCAACTACGTAAAGTTCGTGAAGACCCTCAACTAACACTGAATGGGTCACCAGTACCAGTAGTGGATGAGACCAAATGCCTTAGTCTTATTTTTGATAGTAAATTAACGTTTATAGCACACGTTTAATACTTAAGGGCCAAATGCCTTAAAGCTCTTAATTTACTTAAAGTTGTTGCAAACACTAATTGGGAAGCAGATCAAAAAGTGCTTTTACAACTTTATAGATCTCTTATATATCAGATCCAAACTGGACTACGGCTGAATAGTATATGGAGATGCTCGATCCTATACATAATCAAGGATTACGACTCGCCTTAGGTGCCTTTCCAACATCACCAGCCGAAAGTCTATATGTTGAAGCTAATGAACCATCACTGTCTCATAGACGGGACAAATTAGCCCGTAGTATACCATTAAATTATGTAATCTAACCCTTCAAACCCAACTTTCGATAATGTTTTTAATCCTAGTTATGAACCTCTTTTTGATAGAAAACCGAACGCCATTCGACGATTTGGTCTTCGTATTAAACCAAAATTTAGACACTGAAATCGACCTAAATTTGTATGCCAAGTACAAAGTACCACAATTACCACCGTCGACTTTGGAAACACCAACAATTATTTTTGGTCTTTGTAATATTAACAAATCAGTACAGATCCTACTATCTTTTAAAGCAAATTTAATGAAATTAAATCGAAATACAGTAACTTTCAACACATATTCACAGATGGATCTAAAGATGGAGATAAGGTAGCTGCAGCAGCTGTTGTTCACAAACACAGCATAAAGAGCCGCCTGCCTGACAAGGCCTCTATCTTTTCAGATGAACTAAAGGCAATTGAACTATATTCAGGAATCTGACGATAATCATTTTGTTATCTTTTCTGATTCCCTTTTATCTATTCAAGCCCAGTAATACCCTACTAAAGTATCGCATGAATTTAATAATATAAAAAATAAAAAAAAATAGATAAAAATGTATGAAAACAACTTACCTTTAAATTCAACGAATGCAGTTTATTCAGTTCTCTCCAAATGTAAGTGTTAAACTACAAATTTTAATGCTCAAACTTTTACGTTAAAGCTACAGACTCTATACTTAGCCTCTATACTAACTCATAAATGTGAAGAAGTTGCGGGTGAAGTAGTTTCACGTTGACGAACATAATAGGCCATGGGCCCGATCCCGAAATTTGATCAATCGGTACCACCGAAGGTGCCAAATTCTTATTATGATTTTTGATACTGATGATATCCCGAGATACTGTTTGACCCTGATTGACTTCTAGTTTTAGCGGCTTATGTCATGAAAAAAGCCAATATTTAGAGCCACTCCGTTGTTTTCAAAATATCTAATTTAGATACCACCATTTTGAGTATAGTGATGCATTACACATTTTATTTTGAAATTCGATATATTTGTGATAATACAATGAGTTTTACTATCATTGTTGAACATATTTATTTTAATAATTAATGAATAGTGTAAATGTGTTTAAATAAGCCAACGACCTGTGACGCCCTCAGACTCTATCTATTACTTAGTGCAGCTTTCGATGTTCAGAATTCTAAATATGCCAACTAAAATGATTTTGATATCATGTTTTACTAGCATTACCACTACATATGTGTTTGCAAAAGACATTTTGGAAAATGATTTTCAGTTAAAAGGAGGTGAGAGGTAAAAGGAGATTTAGGATTAACCATGTTTGATTTTATTGTAGAGGAACATCTGCAGTAAATTGGTCAAAAGTTGTTTAATATTATTTCCTACCACTGTTAAGCAGTTTGTATCTTAATAAGGGGGCTTCGATTCCTGGTAATATGTGTTTTATCTTTTCATATAAAAGCAGGGTAACTCTCAAAATATGTAACAATTTAAACAAAAAATAAATATTTTGCAAACTATTGGTCAAAACATAATACTTATCGCATAACCATTCTAATATATATTTAAAATAAGAAAATTAGTTAAGATACAAACGTGAGTAATTAGGAATTTTGTTTAGTGTATTTGTTATACGCAATGTGAGAATATGGAGGATTCCGGAACTGCTCTGCGCAAAGTAAGAATTCTTAAAATGCCCAAATGCACGGAATTGCGCAAGGGGTTAATCGATATGAAATAAGCACCAAGTGTCTACGCAATTTGAGAATGTTTTGTGCAAAGTACGAATTTGTGTTGGGATTTGAAAAGGAATATAGTGTTTTGAAACCTATTTATTTCTAATTTCATATGCTTATTTGTTTCACCAGTCTGTTATAAATTGATAAAATATAAACAAAAAAATCTGAAAAATCTAAGTAAAACGTATAATGGGGGAGCGGGATAATTCAAGTGAAATACATAACAGCGTTATGGTTCTATCCCAGTGTGAAATGACAACGAACATATGTGCCAAGTTTCAAAGCTTTCCGTCAATTCGTTTTTGAGAAATGAGGAAAAACAAAAGCTTTAACCAAAACGTGTTTTGTTTGTTTTAAACATATTTATTTTACATCGATTGCGAAACAAGTTCTTACAACTTAGATTAATCACTCTCGATGGCTTCCTGGGTAGAACCAGTACTAAGCAATGTGGATTAATTATCTAAATACCAAAACGTGTAGACGGACATACAAACGGACGGACGGACGGACAGACATACAGATAGAAGGACGGACGCCAAACAATCAGCATGGAATTGCTACGCAATCTGCCTAAAAAAAAAACACGCAACGCAGACAATAATTTTTCTAATAACGGGTCAAATTGAGCATTCCCTATATAATGTATTTTAGAGATTTTCCTATGATTGTTTGTGTGCCATATTCCTTCGTATGTACTTGTATATAAAAAATAAGTCACATATTGAACATCTGCCAAATAACAAACACACCAGTTGCTCAATAAATGCATCAGGTGTTATGCCAATAAGACTAATTGCATTTGCATGTTTTAATCAGCTGCGTGAAGTTGACTCAACATACGATAATCGACCATACGACATTCGACATTCAAAAACATCCTTCAAAGTGAATGTCGTTTTAAGCGACATACAACATTCGACATACAACATTCGACGTACGACATTCGAAAAACAATATTCAAAAACATCCATCAAATCGAATGCCGTTTAATGCGAAATACAACATTTGACATACGATATTCGACATACAACATTCCGAAACATCCTTCAGTGTGAATATCGTTTCACGCGACACAACATTCGACATACAACATTCGACATACGACATTCGACATACGACATTCAAAAACATCCTTCAAAGTGAATGTCATTTCACGCGACATAGAACATTCGACATACAACATTCGACATATACATTAGACATACGACATTCGACGACATTCAAAACATCCTTCAAAGTGAATGTCGTGTCACGCGACATACAACATTCGACATACAACATTCGACATACGACATTCAAAAATATCCTTCAAAGTGAATGTCGTTTCACGCGACATACAACATTCGACATACAACATACGACATTCGACATGCAACATTCGAAAAACAGCATTTTAGGTGAATGTCGTTTCACGCGACATACAACATTCGACATACAGCATTCGACATATGACATTCAAAAACATTCTTGAAAATCAATGTCGTTTCACGCGACAAACAACGCTGTGGTGGCACTAGGGTTGTTACGAGGCAAATTCAGAAGTATCCACCATAGTGAGGGTTTATGAACACTGCCTCCACAACAGGATAGATATTGGGCGAATTCTCAAAAGTAAGGATGTGAGATTAAATGACCAGCGGTGTTCACGGGTGTATTCTATGGATGGATTGTCAATGCACAAAAGCAGCCACTAAATAGCGATTGTAATATTCGAAACCCATGGACCTCTATGGTACGATGGCTTGATTGGGCGGTTACAGCAACTCCCTGGAGATGTGGATACGTTGTTACATATGCAAATTAATTTGTATTTTTACAAGAGAGGACAAAGACATGAACAATTAAAGTATCATATTTATGATATTTATGGTCATCCAAATTGTCTGATTGATTTAAATGTTGTATCACCAGATGTATATCGAGTTTTGGAGAATAATAAATTGAAATAGTTTGGTATTGTTGAAAAGGGCTAGTTAAAACAATATTACAGCCAATTGTCAGCCTTGTCGTATGTCGAATGCTACATGTGGCGTGAAACGACATTCACTTTGAAGGATATTTTTGAATGTCGTATGTCGAATGTTGTATGTCACATGACACGACATTCACTTTGAAGGATGTTTTTGAATGTCGTATATCGAATGTCGACTGTCATGTGTTGAGCCAACTTCACGCAGCTGTTTTAATCATATTTATTGAAGTAATATGCTGATAAGGTATATAAATATATTTAATGTCAAATTGTCGTATTGTCCATAACACCTGTCCATCTGCCAAATGTACTAAAAACGATCATTTACACAGACCGTTTAAGAATAAATTACCAGTTTATGATACTGCTAGTAATGCCATTTGCATATTTGAATAATACTTAATAAATAGTCGATATCATTATTATGCATTTGATAGAAAATGAGGAGATAAATAAACGTTGCATCACGCGTATACTTACACTTTCAACATACGTTATTGCTTTTATTTTAGGTTTGAGCCACAAGTTCTTCCAGCATTAATGAAGGCCTTTTCCGTCAGTATTACAATTAACAAGTAGAAATAAAATATTCCTACTTTGTCCAAATGTCTACTCTGCGCACGGACGATTCCGGATTTTGAGAATTCCGAGAATGCCGCGCATTTTAAAAATTCTTACTTTGCGCAGAGCAATTTTGGAATAGTTCACATTCTCATTTTGCGCATAACATATATCGACTACTATATATAGCATGTGTTTTTCCTCCGGAAAAAAATCCAGTTTTTAGGGATTTTTCCACAGAATGAAAGTTTTTCGCTTACTTCTGTGACACAGTTAAAGCCATGCCTAGGAAACTTGAACTTATTGTAAGCCAAATTCTTTGAAACAAATTAATAATAAAAGCATCCTTCATCAAATACCATATTATGATTTTGCGCGCAAAATGAACAAAATTTTGTTCAAAATAAAGATCCTACAAGATAACTGGTGGAAAGTGTAAGAAGAGTCGTTATATTTAAAATCAAAACAAAAATAGTTTTCATAAATACAGCAGTCTGCTTTTTTGTATATAAAATTACTCCAGTTTTAATTGATATTTTGATAAAAATCCAAAGTTTTCGATCAACATCTTGTATTAAAAATAAAGCAATCGCTACAGACCATTTGTTTACTATAAGATAAAGTATTTAGAATAATTTAATATGATGAACATGCTTTAAAATGTATCAAATGATTTTTTTTTAAATAATCTCCTGTTTTCAGTGATTTTGTTTAATTTTTAACTGTTTTGCCCAAAATCAGGGTATAAGCTGCTGCTCTCAGAAGTCTATCAGGGTGAATATATTTTGATAGGTATCATAGATTTCAAAACAAAATCTCTAGAATTTGCCACCAGAGATGGTACCGACCAACCTCCTGGCCGAACTATTAAAAACGGTCAGTATATAAACCAGAAATCAATGCGTAAAATATCACATTTTATCTACTCTTCTTCTAGGTAACATCCGAATATATTTCATAAAAGAAAATAGTTGCCCGAATCGGGATTTGAACCAAGGACTTTGCGGTTTTATTTAAAGATATATGAAGGTATACCCACTACACCACGGATCCTTTTCGGTATCTTCTAATCATAGTCATAACGTAATGACTGCTATAGCGTACACATGGCATAAATGTATTATCGCTAAATAATAAAACGATATCAAAGTTTTGAGATGGAATTCTATTTGCTGACAATAAATAATATTACAACACGCGCATGGTTATTTACATATACGACATGATGGACAATATACGTATACATCTTGGTGGCGTTCATATATGTGAAGTTATTTTGCATCATACTATATGGTATTACATATACCATCGCTATAGGTCAGTGGTTAGAACATCAGACTGTAAATTAGAAGGTCGTGTGTCCGAGTCCCGAAAGAGGCAAACGTGTGTGATGTACGATGTGAAGTGCTCTATGTCTATAAGGTAAACGTTGTCCTGCGTTAAATGTTCTCGCTTATATACCCGATTTCGCCATGAGCTGGTGAATACAAAGTCACAAATAAAATGACACGCCTACAAAGAAGAAAGTGATTTAAATACATGACATTTAGCTTTAAGAGACATTATATATAATTTATACTACACGCATTATAAATTATTTTAAGCATTCACTGTTTTTCAATAAACAGGTGTGAATGTCCCATGTGTAATTATGTAGATAAAGGCACCATTTTCTAGTATATAAAGGCGTTTATGAAAGCAATTGCGCTTGATAACTTGGTTATACAATTTTTAAATAAAGACTTCCACCACACTAAGCAAAAAAATTAATATATTTTCAATTTCTTTTTAAATGAAACTGCCGTACTATATAACTATCTCCAATAATGAAACTTATTAAACGTTTCCAAATTAATATTTGGATTACTATAGACACTTGGTATTTACTTGTATTACACTTCTGTGGAAGAAAGACTGGAATTTCTCAGTGAAAGAATATTCCTAATAGCTAAATATTAATAGCTAACTCCGCTTATAACATTCAATAAAGGGAATGATTTAGGTTAAAATTATACATAAACTGATTTAAAATGTAATAAATAGATTATTTAACTTCTGGGTTCGATTATTGGGAAATCCTTCACTCAATGGTAGTCATGTTTTGTTTTTTCACTCACTCGCATAGGCTCGCTCGTGAAAAAAACAACACGTCTACCATCTCGTGAAGGATTTCCCTATAATCGATCCCAGCAGTTAAGTAATCTCTATTTATTCATCTACGTTATATGCATTAAAATACACACATACACGTAGGTATAACGGTTGAACAGGAAATGTAGCTTTCACAAAACACAGTCAACCGGAAACACTCATTCAAAACACAGTCAACCGGAAACACTCATTCAAACAAACAGCAATTATAAAATTGATAAGAAGGCATGTGACATCATAAACACAAACTGGTTAACAATAGGGCCAGCACCGTCTTGGAATAGTGATGGCAAAAGGCCGCTCGGGTTAAAACCAGGTTCAACGGTACACCAAACATCACTCTTACCTTATTGTTATTGCGGTAAAATGGGACAGTGTAAATATAGAAATGCCCACCAGGTTATATTCTCTGACAAACAAGGCAGCATTAAGCATAAATCTTAGATGATCATGTATATACGAATAAAAAAATAAAAAAAGTCACATTACAATTACTCGATGAATTGGCAGAAGCTAGAGTAACGAGAAAACAAACCATTAAGGATACGACAAGAAAATATTTAACACAAACATCGCAGGCTACCATCCTTGAGGATTTAGTTAGACTTCATCATAGTGTCAAAAATCTGTCAGGTCATCGCATAATCAAGGAAGAAACCATAGTGGCGAACTATAAATCGGTCAACCACTAAGCAAACAGCGCGTTGCAAAATGATAGGGGCATAACCTACTTTGATAAACTGTTAACAAAGATTATGAAAAAGGATCTCACGAAGTTTGTAAATCTCGTCACCTTTAGAAGTCAGGCTGTGATAGTCCTTGTCACAGAAAAGTTAACTTATCTTTATCTTTTAGAAGAAGATTGGGGTTACGATAATAATATCATTTTACAAAAGTTTTCGAAGTTTCTGATAAGGGTAGCCCTGAAAAAGCCTTTTAGTTTTACAAAGATTGCGAATATTGAAATCCTCAACTCGACTACAAGCTCTAGAAAAACGAATACGTTGAGATAGACCCCATAATAAGTTGCTTGGGGAACATCCCCATCAAAGTGGGAATAATTTAAATATCAAAATTGAAATCATCTCTTGTAAAATGTTAACCAAAATAGAAAAAAAAGTGTTCTCAATGTTCAATATGTCATCCAGATACCGAGAGATGTCCGTAAAAGTAAGTATAAAGTAAGTATAAAAATCGAACAGGAAATGCAGCTTTCACAGAACATAGTAAACCCCAAAACATGCAAAAAGACAAACAAAAATGGCAATAGTAATAATAAAGGCATATGACGTCACAAACACAAAAAGGGTTGACAGTAGGGCAAAAAGGCCGAATACTTGGTGAAAGACTCAACATGAAATATCTTGCATAACAATACATAACAAATCTGCGACAAAAGGTGCCCAGTTCGTACACATAGGGATATCAACAATTTGTCTATAAACACATGATAAACGGTAGTTCCTTACCTGATCAAAATATTATATAATAAGTCATTGTGTTTAAAAATCATATTTATATATATCGTTGATTATATGTCACTGACCGACAGGAAATGTTCATTGCATTTGATAAAATGTGCAATATATTGCTTATTTTACACTTGTGTACTTCGAAATTCAGATGATGTGATAGAATGCCTTATTTTATTCAGAAATGATGTCTCGTCTGCACTCGCTGGATAAATTAACTATTCTATAGATCATTTATTTCACATAAAAAAAAAATAGTAAAATTGTACCGAAATTTTCGAATATATTTCTGGCAAAGCCCATAAATACTATTTCTAATATTATGTTCACACAGTGTTGAGTTGCTGTCATGTACTATATGTTTGACATTGATCGTACCTAAAATACGTATTTGGTTGAAAAAATCACTTGACCATATCCCATCGAATTTGAATATGTTTATTCAAAGATGGCCTACCAATCGTTTTTAAAAAATAACGTTTTGATGTACAGAATAAAAAATTTAAAAATAAATCTTCATTGACTATACTGTAATTAAAACAATTTATCTTGTTGGTTTATGCTAACACAGTAATCAATAATTGTCGATTATTTTACATATCAAAGCCATTAGTGGCATGTCAACGTGAAAGGGAGTGTCACAAAATGTCACGGGTAGAGCGTACTAGACGTACATAGCTCTTGTAAGTTATCGGTTACACCCAAATCTATTGTTCGAGTTGAAACAATTTCACAATATTCATGATCTATTCATGTAACACGTAAAAGCGTGCACATTTTAAGTGGCCGCCAGAGAGGCCGTGTCATAAGTTTAGTTTTGTGCTAATGCATGTAAACGTATAGGTATATCTTCCTTAAACGGCAAAATTGTATAAGGGGCCTCTTGTGCAGATTCAATACTGCATATTTAGCCACGTTTGTCACGGACTGAACGGGGGAAATAATGATTTGGGAGTAATGTTTGCTATAAAACCCATTGTCTTCTAGCTAGCGCCGGGATGATCGATAGTACTTTGTTGGAACAGAGATTGGACGGCAAAATTCATAGGCAACATGTGGTTAGTAGTTTTATTAAACTTTTATCGTACATTTGTATTCAGTGGGCGGCGCCATCTTGTTTGGCGGTTACGACATCCGGTTAGCATTGATGTTTCTCAAACATAACTTTAGACTAGCATATGATTTTGAAGTTACTTTATTAGATGTAATTATTGTAATTGATCATTAATTGTAAAACAATATTAATTTGATATCAGTGGATAATAGGTGTATTAGTTAACGTTGGCGTATAACTCAGTGATTGTAATACACGATTGTTAACATTAGTTAACAATGAGATGAGTGACAAGAATAAATGCGTGCATGCATAACTCAGTGAGTGTAATATATGAGTAATCTGATCATGTTTATATTACATGTATTAGGGGCATTGATTAACATCGACGTACATAGCGTATACATGGCGTTGTAGAATATGTATACATTGCTACTCATCATTAGTACAGCTTACATATATTGATTGAATAATGATTTGTTTGGGTAATGATAATTAAGCAAGATTGTTATGTTTGTCAACCGACATCTAAAACGTATGTATAATTACAGCCTAAGCCATCCAGGGTTGGAAATAAGCCATCCAGGATATAAGCCATCCAGGATATAAGCCATCCAGGGTTGGAGTAAGCCATCTAGGTTTGGATATCCAGGAGTGGAGCTAAGCTTCCACGATTAACTTTTACGAGCGGTGGAGACGGTCCCCGTACCTGCGCAGCCAGGTTTTACTAACGACAACCCCCGGGACACAAGGTGGGCCCGTTACCAGTCCTCACTGGAGGAATATCCCTCACAATCTCAGTGGAGATTAACTATCATTGCATCGCGTCATCAACCCTTACAGAAGGCATTTGATGACAATCATCCATTGAATTCGCGCATCATCATCTTCATGAGCTCTCGCGCATCACAGTTATCGCGCTAGATCAACATTGTTATAGCTTTAACAACACTTTAGTGTCTTAGACATTCAGTATTTATAACAATACTAAGAACGTCTTAAACGTTCATGAGAACATTCTTTTCATAGTTCATTTGTGTATTCGCTTGTTTTTTTAGATAATTGTATATATTTTAATCATATTTTAAAAGTTGTATTAAACTTATGTAAATGCATTCACCGTCATTGATTCTTTCCTGAGTTAGCCCAACCACTAAGGTCATCCTGTGACAACTGGTGTCAGAAGTGGGATTTTGGGCGACTACGGAGGGAAAAAATCAATAAGTGATCTTTATTATGATATACTAAATCTCTACTTATTATTTTAGAATTGTGTACCACCCTCTGATCCATCAAGGCGACTGTCGACGATCACGGCCACAGCTTGGAAGTCAAGACACGACAAGGGTAGGGTGAGTCCAAACTGTTGTTTTGTCCGTTATTTCCTTGGCGCGAGGTCGCAGTGGTCTACACGACTGTGTCTGAGGCACTTTTGCTCAATAATTTGGGTGTTTGTTTTTACCTCCCTTGATATACCAATAGTATCCAATTAGGTTGGCGAACAAGACGTTCTACTCATGTTGTGACACTCGAGTATACTTATATTGATGGGAGAAGTAAATATACATGTACATGTTATACACATTTCGATGATTGTTTAAGGTTTATGTCCAATATCAAATTAAGATATTTTATGTAGTGTATATGTTTTGTGGAAGCTAGATACTATCTATACATAACCGTTAGTAGTTAGCGCTAGTACAAATGTGTATGTAACTTGTCCTATGATGATGCCCAGGTATTTACTGAGGACACAGTGACTTACCATTAGTAGTTAGGTGAGTAGAATTATTAGTGACGTGTGTATTGTAATTATTGTAGTAAGTAGTCCACAATGTCCATAGACATGACGTCCATAAAGGATCTTACGGAAATGGGTAAGGAGTTAGGGTATGCTGGAGAGGAGCTTAGAACCTTTGTTAAAGACGAACAGGCTAGGGAAAGGGAATTTAGACTTAAAGAAAGAGAATTAGCAAATCAGGAAAGAGATGAAGAAAGTAGAATAGCTAAAGAGAAGCTAGAAACTGAGAAAGATAGTTAGAAGTAGAAAGTAGATTAGCTAAAGAGAAGCTAGAGGTAGAAAGTAGGTTAGCTAAAGAGAAGCGAGATGAAGAAAGTAGACTAGCCACAGAGAAGGTAGAATTAGAAAGTAGACTAGCCACAGAGAAGTTAGAATTAGAAGGTAGATAAGCTAAAGAGAAGCGAGATGATGATAAAGAGAAGGTATAATTAGAAAGTAGAATAGTAAGGGAGAAGCAAGAGTTAGAACATGAGAGGTTCGAAACAGATGGTAGACTAGCTAAGTCTAAGATGATAATGGAAAGGGAGCAAAAAGAGTTTGATCATAAGTTAGCTTTAGAGATGGAAGCAGCTAAGACACATAGTAAGGACAGTGGAACTGTAGGGAAAGATAGTTATTCTGGGAAGTTAAAAGGTTCGAAGTTACCATACTTTGATGCTGACAAAGATAACATGGACAGTTACTTGTTACGGTTCGAGCGTTATGCTGAGTTACAGGAATGGACCAAAGATAAGTGGGCAGTTCATTTAAGTGCGTTATTGAGAGGCAAGGCCTTAGATGTATTTGCTAGATTACCTAGTGTAGATGCTCTTGACTATGACAAGTTAAAGGATGCTCTTTTAAAGAGATTTGAGTTAACTGAAGAAGGGTTTAGAAAGCGGTTTAGAGCTTGCTTGCCGGAGAAAGGCGAGTAATTTATTCAGTTTATTAGTAGGTCTAGAAATTACTTAGATAGGTGGTTAGAGTTAGGGAAGGTAGCGCAGACTTATCAGGGCCTCATAGATTTCTTGTTGCGGGACCAGCTATTCAATGTTTGTAGTAGAGATCTGTTCTTATTTCTCAAAGAAAGAAAACTAACTAGTGTAGATGAAATGGCAACTCAAGCAGATTAGTTTGCCGAGGCTAGAGGTGGAGCTCATAATGTAGTGTCGAAAGACAGAACTTTTAGAGATAGGCAAGGGGACGATCATAAACAGAAAGGCCAGAGTGGAAACTATAGAGGTGGAGGTAGTTCGATGGGTGCTAGAGGAGGTAGCAATAGTGGTAACATAGGTCGACCTTTTATTCGTTGTCGTCACTGTAATGGGAATCATGCTTCACATGAGTGTAGGAAAGCGGTGAAAGTGTCCGCTGTCGTAGACACTTTTAGTGACAATAGTAGAGTGGACAACAATGTAGGTAGTCCGAACCAAGGTTTTAACAACTCATGGAATTTCGGTAGAGGTAGAGGTGGTCAAAACCGAGGTAGAGGTAGAGGCAGAGGTAGTAATAGTCCGGTTATTAAAACCGAGAGTAGTAGCTGTTGTGTTAAAGCGGATGGTGTAATGGCGAAGATCGGAACATGTCTCTTTCCTTATGCAAATCTTCCAACGGCAGATGGTAGAGTGAATGGCACGGACGTAATTGTAATGAGGGATACAGGTTGTACAGGTGTGGTAGTTAGGCGTAGTTTAGTTACGGATGACCAGTTGGTAGGTAAACAGGCACCGTGTATGTTGTTAAATAAGTCGGTAGAGCACGTGCCAATAGCGAGAATAGATGTAGAAACACCTTTCTTTAAAGGGACTACAGAGGCACTATGTATGGATGACCCGATGTATGATTTAACGATAGGGAACATAGAAGGTTCAGCACTTCCGGTAATGTCCGATTTTAGAAGTAGCATAAGTAATTCCGTAGAGACTAGAGCGCAGGTTCAGAAGCAATCTCAGGCTTATAGAAAATTTAAGGTTCCTGCAGCCGTAGGTGACATATCTAAAGCGGAGTTTATAGAAGCACAAACTCAAGACGAGTCATTAGGTCCTTGTAAGGTGAACGCCAAGGATGGTGTAGTGAAGAAGTGTAAAGGATCCGGTAGTTGTAAGTTTGTACATAAGAATAGGTTATTGTACAGAGAATTTGAAGATAGTGGTAGTAGACAGTTTCACCAATTAGTGGTACCTACCCAGTATAGAACGACAGTGCTTAAGGTAGCTCATGAGTCGATTATGGGAGGTCATTTAGGCGTAAAGAAAACGTCAGATAGAGAATTGGCAGAATGTTATTGACCAGGCGTTAGTGGAGATGTAACTAGGTATTGTAGGTCCTGCGATGTATGCCAAGGACAGTACCAAAAGGTCGAGTGACCAAAATACATTTAGGTCAGATACCACTGATAGATACACCATTTAAGCGGGTAGCCGTAGACATAGTTGGACCAATTTTTCCAGTGTCGGATAGGAAGAATAGGTACATTTTAACCATGGTAGACTATACAACTAGGTATCCGGAGGCAGTAGCATTGCCCTCAATTAAAACTGAGAGAGTACTGAGGCATTAGTCGATATGTTCAGTAGGCTAGGTGTGCCAGAGGAAATGCTGACTGATTGTGGGTCACAGTTTACGTCAGAACTTATGGCTGAAGTAAGCAGGTTATTGTCTTTGCGTCAAATCATGACAACACCATATCACCCTATGTGTAACGGGTTAGTCGAACGATTTAACGGGACGTTAAAGCAAATGTTACGGCGTATGTGTACCGAGAGACCCAAAGATGGGGACAAGTATCTCAATGCTTTATTGTTTGCATTTAGAGAGGTTCCACAAGAGAGTTTAGGATTTTCTCCGTTTGAGTTATTGTACGGTAGGTCAGTTAGAGGTCCCATAAAGATTCTTAGAGAGATGTGGGCAGGTGAAGTAGATAGTGATGAGGTTAAGACTACATATCAGTATGTTTTAGATCTGAAGGAGAAACTAGAGGAGACTTGTAAGATAGCTCAAAGTCAGTTAGTTAAGGCAAGTACCAAGTATAAACGGTACTATGACCAGAAAGCTAGAGCTAGGAAGTTTAAGATAGATGACCAGGTGTTACTGTTACTCCCGACCGACAATAACAAGTTGTTATTACAATGGAAAGGTCCGTTTTACGTTAGAGGGATAGTGAACACTATGGATTACCGTATCGAGATAAACGGAAAGTATAAGACCTTTCATGCGAATATGCTGAAAGAATATATCAGTAGAACCGATAATGTGCAACAAGGGGTGTTAACTGTAGTTAATGTTGCAGTTATTGAGGATAGTGAGGAAGACAGTAGTGAGGACACTAGTCCCATGTATTTTCCCACTAGGGTAGATAAGGAGACAGCAGCCGATGTAGACATATCGGGCATGCTTAGTGTAGCAGAGAAACGAGAGGTAAGTCGTTTAGACTCGGAGTGTAGTACTGTTCGGTCCGATAAGTCGAGACCAACAGATGTAGTGCAGTGTAGCTTTAAGCACACTTTAGCAAAGCCGATTAGGGAAACGAGAGACCCTACTCCATTTCGCAGACAGTATGCTGGTAATGCGATGGATGTAATGTGTAAAGTTGGAGTTCTGGTAGTGGCAGGTAGTAGTGTTATTAGCAACAGTAGAGTCGGTGTAATAGACCGTGGAAAGGACAATATTGGGGCAGACTATTTAAGTCGCCGCACATAATGACCGGTTTAATACAATAGTGTACTGCAGTGTATTGTACAATAGAAGTATATGTTACGACAGGGTGTACAATTGTAGAATAGTGTTGAAATTGTAATTACATATTATAGTTAGGTTATAACTGCAGTGGATGTTTTCCGGAAGACGGTCGTTGTACTGGCTGAAGGTTGCATCCCTCAGTAGTAATAGTTAACATACTCAAGCGATTGAGCGATCAGCTTGTACGTTTTGTCGCTCATTTGCTCAGAAGAATTAATAGTTTCTTAACGTGTAAATATTAATTATCATTTTGTTGAATTTTAAAAGTGTAGAACTTTCTTTAAGTGGGGAGATGTTGTCACAAAATGTCACGGGTAGAGCGTACTGGTCGTACATAGCTCTTGTAAGTTATCGGTTACACCCAAATCTATTGTTCGAGTTGAAACAATTTCACAATATTCATGATCTATTCATGTAGCACGTAAAAGCGTGCACATTTTAAGTGGCCGCCAGAGAGGCCGTGTCATAAGTTTAGTTTTGTGCTAATGCATGTAAACGTATATGTATACCTGCCTTAAACGGCAAAATTGTATAAGGGGCCTCTCGTGTAGATTCAATACTGCAGATTTAGCCACGTTTGTCACGGACTGAACGGGGGAAATAATGATCTGGGCGTAATGTTTGCTATAAAACCCATTGTCTTCTAGCTCTCGCCGGGATGATCGATAGTACTTTGTTGGAACAGAGATTGGACGGCAAAATTCATAGGCAACATGTGGTTAGTAGTTTTATTAAACTTTTATCGTACATTTGTATTCAGTGGGCGGCGCCATCTTGTTTGGCGGTTACGACATCCGGTTAGCATTGATGTTTCTCAAACATAACTTTAGACTAGCATATGATTTTGAAGTTACTTTATTAGATGTAATTATTGTAATTGATCATTAATTGTAAAACAATATTAATTTGATAACAGTGGATAATAGGTGCATTAGTTAACGTTGGCGTATAACTCAGTGATTGTAATACACGATTGTTAACATTAGTTAACAATGAGATGAGTGACAAGAATAAATGCGTGCATGCATAACTCAGTGAGTGTAATATATGAGTAATTTTATCATGTTTATATTACATGTATTAGGGGCATTGATTAACAGCGACATACATAGCGTATACATGGCGTTGTAGAATATGTATACATTGCTACTCATCATTAGTACAGCTTACATATATTGATTGAATAATGATTTGTTTGGGTAATGATAATTATGCAAGATTGTTATGTTTGTCAACCGACATCTAAAACGTATGTATAATTACAGCCTAAGCCATCCAGGGTTGGAAATAAGCCATCCTGGTATAAGCCATCCAGGGTTGGAGTAAGCCATCTAGGTTTGGATATCCAGGAGTGGAGCTAAGCTTCCACGATTAACGTTTACGAGCGGTGGAGACGGTCCCCGTACCTGCGCAGCCAGGTTTTACTAACGACAACCCCCGGGACACAAGGTGGGCCCGTTACCAGTCCTCACTGGAGGAATATCCCTCACAATTTCAGTGGAGATTAACTATCATTGCATCGCGTCATCAACCCTTACAGACGGCATTTGATGACATTCAGTATTTATAACAATACTAAGAACGTCTTAAACGTTCATGAGCACATTCTTTTCATGTGTATTCGCTTGTTTTTTTAGATAATTGTATATATATTAAACATATTTTAAAAGTTGCATTAAACTTATGTAAATGCATTCACCGTCATTGATTCTTTCCTGAGTTAGCCCAACCACTAAGGTCATCCTGTGACAGGGAGAAATGTTCGTTACAATCGGTAACGCATTTTTCTTTTTGTATATGGCATCCTAATGGTGCTTAATTGAAACATAAGTTAGATGTTGTGCCATATTAAAGGTGGTTTTATTAAATATTGAGCTTATCCTAAAACAAATACATGTATATTAGGAATCTGTTGGGTTTTTTGTAATAAAAATAAGACCTGTACAGTATAGTACTTTTGTTTATTCGTTTAAGGTATAATTATATTTGAATATAAATGTACATTATTATTCAGTATGGTATAGCTATAGTTTCGATAGTAAAATACACTCTCACTCATTTGTCGAGTTATCTACGTACTAGCGTAAGATCAGTTTCATTTCTGTGAATATTTGACAATGATGTTCCTCAAGTCTGTCACACCTATATTTGAACCACATACAACAATTGCCACCTTTTTGCCAGCAAATTTCTGTTGATTGTTCATGAAAGCTGCGACAGCTACACCGGCCGATCCTTCAACAATCTGTAATGAAGATTAACATATACATCTTAATGGCACAATGACTAGCAGTTTTGAATATGTTTATTTTAATGGTTTTATACGGCCTACTTTTCCCATGTCGTAACGGGGGAGAACCCCTCGGTGCCCCTGCTCCTACGCCTATGATAAAACAGATAAAAATTATTTAAATAAAACTGAGGTTTGATGTTAACTATGTTCTCTAAATGCTACTATTTCCGTTCTACTTATATACCTACTTTTAAGAACAACTTGAAGGAAAAAAAGGTTGAAAGGAGACATTTGGAAATCGTCGAACACGATAAATACAAAATATATTGCAGTCTCGGTTTGTTCGAGACTGTTCATGAACGGTAGTGAAAAGTGCTTGATACCGTTCACGCTATCTAGCCCCGGGTCAAGCAAAACTCAATATTTAAAATGCCAATAGTACATAAATTTGAGCCATCCCCGAAGATGGTATGCATATGACGGTGAACATGAAACCTTCAATGCGGTATTTTTACACCAGCGGCGTATGGTCCCAGTTTCCATTTACGTGGTTCGAGTATAAACTTTCATACCCCACCCAACTCCTTCTCCAAGAAGCGAAATCGGGGTTGGCAGGGTATGAAATAAAACCTTAATTTCGGTTTTAAAAATTGCATACTGTAAAATTAAAACATTTAATATGTAACTGTAAACAGGTTATCACATTTGGTCAGTAAAAAAGATTGTTCAACATGATTTATTGTCGAAATATCAATTATAAAATCCTGCTAATACAAACGTTCACATCGCTTAATGGACTTAAAGCGGGACCACGTAATGTAACAAAAATTGTTACCCTAAACGAGAAAACAATGGGCGAAATAAAAGCGTAACTTAAAGCCCAACCAACGATTTGAGTTGACTCGGGATTTAAGGCGCACTAATACAAAACTGTACGGCGCCAGCATGTATAAACAGTCCAGGTCATACATCACTGAAATTCAAATAAGGTTGTAGAATCATCATATAAAAACGTATATATAAATAATATATATAAATTAAAAAAACTAAAAAGTAATAATAGCCATATGGTAACCTTGTGATGTTTCTCCACCATGAAGTAGACTGCCTCTGCGATTTGGTCCTCAGTCACAGTTATCCAACTGTCTACGTAATCTCGACACAGAGGGAACGTGATCTATAAAAACAGCATTAGGAAATTGAATGACCACCTGATTCTGTATTCAGTGAATTATATACGCAACAATGAAGTCACCAATAATGTGTTTAACCTAGTGTAAATCCAAAATGACATTTTCAATACTTGTTGCATGCATTTTTTCAAAGCTGAAACTGTACTGAGTTTGCAGACGAACTCTGTAACACTAATCCATTAAAGGCAGCTTTATAGCCAAAAGAAGTATTACTCCAGCAGGGTTATCACCTTGCGTGGGCATGCCATATCAGCAGGATCTCATGAGACGAAGCTTAGTCGGTAGCGCGGTGGATTTGTAACCGGAGCCCCGGGTTCAATCCTCCGTGGTGCCACTGAGTTCCGTCGGTGTGTTCTTGGGCAAGACACTTTACCTTATCCTCGTCCGTCGGATGGGGGCGTAAACCGGGCGGTTCCGTGTATCGGTCTATCCTCTGAGCACGTTAAAAAACCATAGGAATCTATTCGATAATAAGAGTAGGGCAGGTTCTCGGATTCCTATTTATCCTTCCCCTCTCTCTGGGGCCGCTCTAAATAACCTATATTGTGTTGATGAGCCGTTAAACAACATTCATTCATTCATTAAGCCTCGAGTGTGGTCCTGGAGGTACTGCATGTACACAAGAGTTAATGCAAGCTTCCAGGACGCTTACTCTTAAAACGATTGTTTTTTTGTTTACATTTATAATGCTCGTAAAATACTACAGCACAGTAAACAAGTTTGTATACACAGGTAAGCGACATGATACCACGCCGTGCTCTATTTTATTAGGATAGTCAAATAGAATCAGAAAACTTGATGCTGAAAATATACTAGGGTTTGTGTTATTGATAGGTATATAATTAACTGAAATATTACTGCTTACTAAAAGTAGATGTAAAATCGAACAGGAAAAGTAGCATTCAACGACGACTGTCAACCACAAACACACACAGAAACAAAGAACAACTTTAAAGATTAATAAACGGTCAAATAATACATCACAAACACAAAAGGGTTGACAATAGGGCTACCGCCTGGGAACGGCCAGTGTCAAAAAAAGACCGCTTGGGGTTTGACATGGGTTAGAGTTATATGCAGTAGTTTATTACTGTGCCATTTGTAAAGCTGGAACATCGTATACATATTAAAAGTTTGCAGACCTTTACAACAAGATATACAGCAGATGATTGTCTACACGAAATAATTCAGTCTCAGTTGCAAGGAACATGTAAAATTTGACAATAAGGAGCCTCCTAAACATTGTTAACACTCGTAGTCAGTACAACTTACAGATCCGTCCTCTACTTCCCCAGCCGTTCCATCAGATAACGTATCTAGAGATTCCCCATGTACAAGCTTTCCCGCCTTCACCGATTCGTACATGATCTTGGAGTTGTATGGCTGACATCCTATTATCTATGGATAATAACCAGAACCATTAACATGACCGTCATTTTAATGGCAAATGTTTGAAAACACATGTATACATAATAAGAGTGGGTGCATGTGTTTCCGGGAAATAGATGAAAGAAAGAGGAATCATAAATCCGGAATAAAGGGATAAGCGATTGATTGAGAAGTGAGTTTTATCATGCAGGAAATCGGAGATAAAAGCTTATTATACAAAAATAAGTGTAAATGTTGTAAGCATAGTCTCAAATACCATGCTTAGTATTTTTGGAGAAGGATGCAAACCATTCCAGAATGAGGAAGGGTATCGCACAGATTGAATGGGAACACTCAGCTTATAATAAAACTGGGGACGAAAAGGGTGCTTGTGTTATTTAGGTTATTTTCAATAGTCGAAGCTTTTAATTTGCTCGCAAATCTACAATCTTGTAACGAAGAAGGGATGTTAATACTGCCTTACCTGTATATTTGTGTTTTGATGTTTGAGGTATAGAGCAATCCCTGAGATCGACCCACCACCACCTACTGCCACCAGAACACAGTCTACTGTAGGCAACTCCCTATATATCTCTAAACTGCGAATATAAAAATGAATAAAATAGCGAGCAATTCTAAGTACGTCTCAGAATATATAGTCCCATATATGCATGGCATTGCTGTTTATATAAGCTGTTTATATACGGATATGAGTTTTTGCGTGCTAGACTTCCTCAAAGTAATAGACGGAATTTATTAATTTGAGCAACGCAATTCATTTTTGGTAAATCTGATAATTAAACCAACTTTAATTATCATCCCAGTTAATATTATTTCTATACATAATATTTACACATTTCTTCAAACCCAATGTGAACACAGAGGAAGAAGAATGCAATTATGTTTGGCTTGCACCTTCGGGTGCTAGCCTAGTTTTTCACAGGAAGTAACCGGTTCCCTGCTCAAAGTTGAACAGGAAGTAACCGGCTCCATGCTCAAAACTTGAAGGAAGGGTCCACTTCTGGAGATAGGTGTTGACATGTTGGTATCGATTTATTTCAATTGAAATTCCAAGACCATTCCCTGTTTTTTTAATGAAACAATGTAATTTTCATATTGTCAATATGAGTGTTCCATATTGTTGGCAGTAAATCTATTGAGATTAAATTAAAACATATACATGTTTCAATATCATTTATCTTCGCTAAACTAAGGATTCTTCGGAATACTTGCGAAGCTGCGTATTAATATGGCGGAATCTTCAACTTCAGGTATTTTAAAAAGGCAAGTCGTTCCTTTAAAAGGAAACTTGAAACTTTATTAAGGATCTAATAACATTTATAACTAAAGGGATACACATATCAGTGGTCTAATTTTAAGGAGCTAGAGAGCAGTGTCCTAAACGATACTGTTGAGGAATTGGGGTACAATGGTCATTACTTTAAGGGATTCGGGTAACAAGGATCCCCACGGAGTGCCTCATAAGACTCACCCTAGCGTTCCCTGTCCTGCAATGACATCCCAGTCATTGTAGGGTGAAATATACATCAGGCCTCGTTCCTTAAATGTAGAAAATGGTTAATTATAAACACACGATTTATGATTTCACAGAAATAGTTGTTTTAAAATATGTGAACATTTTGTGTTTAAGATCTCAATGCACCCGTCGTATGGACGCTTAACAGCCAAAAGTGGCTTCAAACCAATAAGATACTCCAGATAAAAATGTGTGAGTTGAATGATTGTTCTCGTAAAAATGCATAGATTGTGTATCCGAGATAATGCGATATGCTGTCGCTGAACTATAAATGTTGGTGGGTTGGCGGTTATGATTGCTCTCCTAAGTACACTCAAGTGATATGAAAATGCAACACGGGAATTTCCTCTATATATTGTATGTACAATATGCTGCTTTTAATCGAATGGTACATGGCTACGTAAGACCTTTCCTTTTGGAAAAAATACTAAAACAACAAATAATACAGCAAATAGTATTCCTGCAATGTTTCATTATTCACAGAGTACGCGTTTGCCTCAATCATGTGAGCAAACTTAGGATGCAAAATTTTGCAAACGGTTTACGTTAAATACAGTACTGAACTAGCTCAATTTTTCGAAGAGCAACTTCAACATTGATGAAGATCTTGTTACAATGTATTGTGATTAAAACGTCTACAACATCACAGTTGTGTCCTGTTTCTAGTTAACTGCAACTTTTTTTTAAAAAAAAACATCTTGGGATTTCTTTGAAATATTATGTGCAATTAAGTGTGCAGTATATACAATATATAGCGGAAATTCCCGTGTTGCGTTTTCATATCACTTGAGTGTATGTATACTACTCAAAACTTGCTAAGGATCACTTTTTTGCTGTCTAAATTTCTTGCTGAAATAAAAAGCATTATTTCTATTTTACATGAAATTCTTTAGGACAGTGTAATGTCATGTGATCTCATGACTTGATTCAAATTGTGGAATTGCTGAAGTATCCTTGAAATTAATATCGTCATTGTAAATTAATTTCTAATAAAATTATATGGAAGAATAAAAGTGATCCTTAGCAAATTTTGAATAGTATATATTACCTCGGCAGTTTGCCGGGCTTTGACCTCGGCGTCGACACAATCTTGTCCATAGAATGTTATAGAAGCATATTGATTTAGAGCCGCCATCTTCGATTCTGAATTCCCTACACGGGCAAATACCTCCAATGGACAGTTGCATGTTTTGGCCGCCTGCATCTTAAAAATTAAATTGTACGCACACACGTAAGTAATTTCTGCACGTAAACATATAATTAAAAAATACGAATACATGAAATTAAAGTGCTGATAAATGCATACCTGGACATTTCAGTGTTAACCACAACAGCGATACCTTTATTGTCTTTTAGTTTTCTGCAATTAAAGGCAGAGATGTACTCACTTTGTAGATGGTTATCTTTTTAGCTCGACTTTTTCAAACTAGAAAAAATAGCTACTTGTATCGCGTGATCGTCGTCAGCGTAGCGTCTCCGTGGCCGAATGGTTAACGACGTTGCGTTGTAAACCTTCGCCTCTCACCGCTGCGGTATCGAGTAACACTGGGAGCTCGATTTGTAAGTGAGGAAATGTCCATTCTTACGGATGACGGGTGGTGTACAGTACTGGTTCTACCCAGAAAAAGTGGGAGGTCTGCCTCCACCACAAAAATTCGACCGTCATATATAACCTTACATGTGTTGAAAATGACGTAAAACAAACATCAGACAAGCAAAACAAACAATCGTCTGCGTCGTCGTCGTTTGTGCCCGGGTTAAAGTATGTAAGCTTGTATCTCCGAAATTACTTTACATATCGGTTGAAACTTCACACGCGTATTCATCATCATAAAGCCAGGTTATATAATAAATACTGAAAAGATGATCCCTTGGAAGCAACAAACACAAACAAGAGAGAAAAGTAGTAGACTCGGTTTTATTGAGTCTGTTCATGAGAGGTAATTTAAAAAATGCAAAACCTCTCACGCCTCCTAGCACCGGCTTAAGCGATATTCTACTTTAAAGCAACACAGAATGGGTTTGATGATCCAAAAGGATCAGTAAATAATAACACTACTTATGCTTTTATTTTAACAAAATTATGGCCCCTGTTATGCTTAGTAAATTTGGTTAAAATGTTGTATGTAAGCTGTTATCTCCTAAACTACTTTAAATAATGGATTGAAACTTCACACGTGTATTCACAATCATTAGACAACATCATAAAGCCAGGTTTGATAACTCATGCTATTATTTTATCAAAATTATGGCCTCTTTTACACATACAAAATGTGGTTTGGTTAAGCAAAAGTATGTCCTTTAACATAGTTTCCCAACGAATAAACAAGGCCTTAAAAGTCGAACGTCTGCACCGACATGCGGCGCTTCTTGTTTTCTTTGGGTTATACTAATATTGCCTATTAATGCTGTTTAGGTTGACAGAGGATATAACCGGGCGAGAATGCCTAAGTTTACACTTTTTTATGACAATAGGGTAAACTTGAGGTTTGGTGCTCGCTAGAATCATCTTTTTTTTACCCACTGGCGGGCTTTTTGTCACTTACCGTTCCAAGCCGTTGTCACTTACCGTTCCAACCCGTTGCCACTGACCGTTCCAGTGCGGAACCTCTATTCTCAACCCTTTTATATTTTTGGTGTCGGATAATTTGCTTGGATTTTTGTAATTGTTGTATGTTTTGAATGCGTATTTGTGGTTGACTGTAAAAGTTACTTTTCCTGTTCGACTGTTATATCTACAGAGAATCTTACATGTGTACTCATTCATTATTGAATTTATTAAGCGAGTTGGCAAAATGATATAATGCGAGGGTCTTGCCGAGCATTATATCATTTTGCTAGACCCTCGCATTATATCATTTTGCTAACGAGTTTAATAAATTCACTAATGAATGAGAACGAATGTTAGATTATATTTATCACATAACTCACATATCGACTTTTATTGCATTCTGCCTGTCGCTTTAACACGCGAAAACCGACATAAACCGTGAGAATTGGATCATAGTCATTATCGATTTTTTTTGACAGCGTATACTAGGCTTATTTACATACTTATATAACTAGTGGTATATCAATAAAATAGAATGGTGATATTCCACTACCACACCGTAATTTATGTGATAAACTTCTATACAAAGACACATGAAAGTTAACTGCCATAGAGCTTACCTTACTGCTGGGTTTGAATATAGGAAAAAAACTTCAGGAGGCGTGAAATTTCACAAACGAACTGATGCTAGTGAATGTAAATGTTTACCTGAGTAAGTGACGTCGACGATCTCAACACTTGTACTGGCCACGCCACATGTAGTTATGTTTGTTTTCGGAGATAGTTGTTAATATAAGCGCTATGAATTTTCTTTCAATAGAAATTCCTGATATTTTACCATAGAAATGTAATAATATCATGTTATGTTTTATAACACTACTTAATTTGACTACTTACACATGCAAGCCCGTGGTTTCCGGATGACGCCGTTATTATACCTTTCGCTAATCTTGCCGGATCTTTTCATGAAGGGACAATATTTTGTTGTGAGCTCCACGTGCTTTAAACGACCCAGTTAGTTGTTCATTTTCTGTCACCAAAAAGAAGCACAAAAGGTTTCATTAAACTAGAATATCAACTTCAGTCGAATATATAATATACATTGTGTTGAACACATTAATGTTTTAAGCTTGTAATGTTGTTTTTTGCATACTAATAGTGAAAGGACATAAGATTTTGGTCTGGGTTTGTATTTTAGCAACAGATTATGTTTGACCAAGCCAAATAGGAAACATATCTACTGTGCTTTATTTTTTTCCTCGTGATTAAGCATTCAGAAACGGATCGTGTCGTTGTATAAATTGACCGTTCAGATAAACCACTTTGCAGAGACTAGCTTCTATTAAATACTTCGTATATGCTCTGTTAAACTCACATATGTTTGGCAAGAGAAGTCAGAGATAGTCTTACTTATGCTAAATCATATGTGATGAATTGAATTTAAAATGTATGTACGTATCAGGTTTTAAATATACGTACCTAGTTTGAGATACACTTCGGCCGTGTCACTGAGCTATGAAGAGTACAAACGAGGGGTGTTCCATAGGTACTTGCGTATCCTAGTATAAGCCTCTGACACGTACGTATCTAGTTTCAAAAATACGTACCTAGTTTGAGATATACGTATCTAGTTTGATAAATAGCTATACAGTTTAAGACATATGCACCTAGGTTGAGATGTACGTATCTGTTTTTAGATATACGCACCTTTATTGAGATATACGTACCTAGTTTGAGATATACTTCTGCCGTGCCACTGAGATATGAAGAGTACAAAAGAGGAGTGTTCCATATGTACTTGCGTATCCTAGTATAGGCCTCTGACACTTTATCTGGTAGCTCAGTAGTGTTTCTTCTTATAGTAGCCATATCTGCACGTGTTACTGTATCCATGTCTTCACATCGGGTTGAAATGATGTGGCCATGTTTGCTTTAAGGACTATTGGTCGGCCATCCTTGAAAAAATCCAAAATCGATGGGATATGATCAAGTGCATTTTTCAACCAAATGCGTATTTTAGGCACTAGCAATGTTAACCATATAATACATGACAGTAATTCAACACTATTGATGTGAACATAATATTAGAATGATTCATATATCAGAAATTGTGCGCTTAATATTCGAACAGTTTGGTACAATTTTACTCATTTTTTTATTGGTTTAATTTTTATGTGAAATAAACGGGTCCATATAACAGCCAGTTTATCCAGCGAGTGCAGACGAGACATCAATTCTGAATAAAATCAGCCATTCTATCACACCATCCAAATTTTGAAGTACACCATCGTAAAAAAAGCATTTTCTTTCAATGACTGGTGGTTTCAAAACAATCCCAGTGCTATAGTATGGTGACATTGACGGACTTTCGCAGTCAAAATATTATAAACGGCAACTATTTTGTGGATGTGTTAAACATAATTGAGATGTTTTTTATTTTGTAATAAAAGTATTAAATATAAAAAATGACAAACTATCGCTGAAGGTGATGAATACCCACGCTTTTTCATTAGTTGTTATATGTATTTGAAGTCTGAGAACAACCCATTCAAAACAGTCTCAGAAATGCAAGTTATAAACATGTGTTACGGAACGAGACGCGAAGGGACGTTACGGACAGCATGATTCCTTTATAACCCCCACTTCACTTTGTGAAAGCGGGGTATAACAAAGTGAGTTCATATATGGAGAACTAATCCAAAATGCTTAGCCTCTTTCAAGCAGAGCGAATTTCTACACAATGATAGTTAGATTATGTAAGCTATTAACTATTTTTTAAACCTTACTTATATGCTTTAAGTATACCGATACATACATGCATTATGAAAATTCATATCGGAATTTACAAACAGAAGCTGTAAGATGGTATAAACAGTAATAAAGTTTTGAATTGAAAATTAAAAGGTTATCAGGCACCTAACAGGAATGAATATGCCAGGCTCATCCTCAATGTACATCGAGATAAAATATGGAGAATGGGCCTAGAACCTTCTCACCTGCAGAACTGCAGAGTTGCTGCAAATTCTATTGTAGACACTCCATTTACGCTGGAGTCACGTTTTTTGTTTTTCTGCCATTGCTCTAGTGATTTGAGCGAGATGGCACCTGAAACAATGCAGGGGTCATGATGAAGATCTTTAATAAGCATTAACAAAAAATGATAAAATGAACATGGATTTGGGGGAGGGGGTTCTACCCATTTGCCTACCCCTCCAACGGGATCTGCAGTCGCCCTATTCTTTGCCCCGGAATCAAACTGGGCCCCGGAACCAAAGTAAATATATCCCATGTGAACAGCTAGAAGAATAACTACCATTTTTTGATTGAATGTTCATTATATAATGAGATAGGAAAGAAATATAAATTAAAAATCTTGAAAAAGGTCGAGTATGTTTACATTGTTGGACAAATAAAAAAAATATGGAAAAAAAATAACTGTGTTAAGTCTTTTTATTGTTAAAGCCTTTGAGATAAGCTTGTTAGATTAGAAAATAGGATAATAATATTGAGTGTTTAAAACACAGTTTCATTAAAATACATAATTATACATACTCTCAAATAGTTTGACCAGTGTATTTATGCATTTGAAAAAAACTAAATGTTGGATTCTAATAAAAGTTTCAATGTTAAGAGTATGTTTGCTTCCTGTAAAAATGTGAAATCAAGCAGGTCATGTCATCACTGGTAATTTTGATATTGGTGATAAACGTATTCGGCATCTGTTTCCGGCCGATCTTAAGTATAAATTACCTTCAACTATCGGTGTTAATGCCTATCGTGCTCAATCCATTGAGGATTTTAATATAAAATGGTGTCGTAGAGAACATGCGGACCCAAACTCTCTTTCTACCATGAAAAAGTCAATTTTTAAAATTATAGACACACGTATTAACTTTTATAATGCTAATCCCACTTTACTTCCTCCGAGACCTAGGTTTTCCTTTCGTAATTTAAAATCGGGAATTCAAGAATTTCATAATAAATTTGTTTTAGTTCCTGCTGATAAAGCAGCTAATAATGTAATTATTTTGTTTGACGCCTACATTACGTCAATATTTTATCTCAGAAAATTGGTAGCACGCATTCGTATACTCCAGTTCAATCTACTGAGGACGATGTTGTTTCCACACATATCATATTCGGTGCACTACTTTCAAGTCTGGGGTAGACGAAAAGCAGAACAAACTGCCAACTATGTACTGGATTCCTTAAATATATAAAAATCCGTATACGGCCCGCTTTATTTTGAATTCTAGTGCCTGCACCACCACAAACATTTCCAAACTTTTAACTTATTGTCTTACTGCCGTTAAAGATCACGTTCAATAATATTGTGCTAAAACTTATGAAAACTCTGAGATTAATTTATGTTGGTCTATTAAAAAATCAGGAGACGTCCTTGATAAAATCTGCAATAAATGTCAAGTTTCATCTCTACGCACTTATGACTTCTCTGCACTATATACCACTTTACCAAATTACCTTATCAAAGACAAGCTTATTGCTCTTATTCAAAAAAACATTCGTTAGAGAAAATACTACGTTTGGCCTGTAATAATATTAAAGCGTTTTTTACTAACGGCAGTTTAGACAATTACACTATGTGGACATGCCAAGAAGTTTGTGAAGCACTCATCTTCCTATTAGATAATATTTTCGTCAGGTATGGGACGACCGTTTATAGACAAGTTGTTGGTATCCCTATGGGTACAAACTGTGCACCTCTTGTCGCAGATTTGTTTCTATATTGCTATGAAAGAGATTTCATGTTGAGTCTTTCACCAGATACCCTTATAGATGTTATTGAAGCCTTTAATGACACCTCTCGGTATCTGGATGACATATTGAACATTGACAACCCTTTTTTCTACTAGGGTTAATAATATATACCCTAAAGAACTTCATCTTAACAAAGCTAATATGTCTGATACTAACGCTTCTTTTCTCGATTTACATCTCTCCATTGAAAATGGTGAAATAATTAGCAAAATATATGACAAGAGAGATGATTTTAATTTTGATATTGTTAATTATCCCCATTCAGATCGAGAAACTTCTTATGGGGTCTATGTGTCTCAACTTGTTCGTTTTTCTAGCGCTTGTACTCGAGTTGAGAACTTTAAAATTCGTAATCTGTAACTAAACACTACTCCATCAGGGCCACCGTTACCATAAACTTCGTAAAACCTTTGCACATTTGTATTATCGTAACACTTATCTTCCTTCTAAGTATAAAAGTAATTTAAGAACTCTTCTGCGACAAGGACTATCACAACCTGACTTCTATGATGACATGATTTACAGACTTCGTAATGTCCTTGGTCACGATCACTTTCATACTATCTTTGTTGAACTTATTAAAAGGTGTATCAAAAGAGGTTATGACCCTATCATTTTACAACGAACGGCATGCTTGGTGGTGGACCCATTTACAGTTCGCCGCTATGCTTTCCTATTTAATTATACATAAAGCCCAAAAGGACGTTGACGTTTGATGTTTGTTTGCAATCTGGTCTTGACGTGCCCTCAATGGTTAGTTCTCTTCTTGCTTTGGCTTCTTCCAAGTCAATGAGTACCTTCTTTGTTGCTTTCTAGGCTATTGTTTTTTGGATTTATATACACACGAGCATCTTTGTGTTTTACTTATATTGCCTATTAATGCTGCCTTGATGGTTAGAGAAAAGTTCATGGCTGGGATTTCTTTATTTACACTGTCCCGTTTTATTGGGATGACAGTAGGGCAAGTGTGAGGTTTGGTGCACCCTAGAACCTGGATTAAACTCCCAGCGGCCTATTTTGCCACTGACCGTTCCAAGGCGGTAGCCCTATTGTCAACCATTTTGTGTTTGTGATGTCTTATTTGGCCTTTTATTCATCTTTAAAGTTGTTCTTTGTTTCTGTGTGTGTTTGTGGTTAATAATGAATGCTACTTTTCCTGTTCGATCTTTATATCTATATTAAGTGCTTGTCACGTTCTCCGCATGATATATATATTACAGGAAGTACCATAACAATAATAACAGTAACATAAATTAAACAGAATTTATTTCTTGAATTGTTATATTCAGTATGTTTCACGTCAATTTATAGTATATAGTTACTATTGAAATAATACTTTTGTACTTAGTACATGTAACTATTGCATGTATCTGCTGTCAACCTTGTATACATGTTTTCTATCTTCGGAGGTCTTACGACGTTTTGGAAATTTGCGGAATAAAGGGATATTGTATTTAAACGAACTACGCCTCTGTTTTTAATTAATCAAAGTACTGAAAGTACTGAGAATGCAAGGTTTGATAGGAAACTTAAAGACTGTATGAATATTTGCCAGATTGCTGGACATTTAAAATTTCCATAAATTTAACATAGTTTTAGCCAAATTGGCGATCTTGGGCGACCTACAAAAATCTTAGAGGGTCGATCCATTCCAAATATATAATATTGTGATCAATTGTCATTAAACTGTTTCATTTCTAGACTAGAATATTATTTTATGAAATTGCTGATGTATAGACAGATTTGTGTTGTATGGCCAAGCTGTCACTCAAGATGACCTCCATGTCTAAAATTATGTCATTTACAGAGTGGCGTGTATTAAGTAGTCTTCCGGGAACAAGATGCACAAGATTGTCTGCCTGTATCACTCTACTGGCTTGAATAGTCTGTCCTACTGGAAAGCATTTTTTTAATACATCAAAGGCTAGATAACTCTGTGTCTAGTCTGATGCAAATGGTTTTGAACTTGTCAAAGTTCAGTGGCGTAACCTAGAAAACGCCTTCTGCTGTAGGGACAAATAACTTAACAAGAGGTTCAACTTCCCTATGTCTGACCCACACATTGAAAATAAACTTTAGTGTAGTATTTACTAAAAATAAAAATACAAATTTATAGATGGAAGAAAGAATTGAAATTGACTATAAGTAAATACAAGGGTAAAAGTGGCCATAATTTTGATAAAAAACAACAACAAAAAGAAACAGAACAGAACCCAGCTGGACGAAGTAGGTTAAAATGCCACAGCCATGTGCAGTTTGATGATTTAGTCGATTTCGAAATACATGTTTACAAACAAAACATTAAATCTGTTTGTAAGTACGTGCCCGTATTCACCCAACATTACTGAGAAAATGAATAGACTCCATAATATATTTTTGAAAATGGACATAAAAACATTTTTTTTAAATATGCATGCAAATAAAAATAAACATCAAACAAAATGCAATTTGTAATTATGATTGAAAACTCAGAAAATCTGGAGCGTGACACTTGTTATGAATGAATACTGATAATCTGGAGCTTGACACACGTTATGAATAAAAACTCAGATAATCTGGAGCTTGACACTTGTTATGAATGAATATATTTTATCAGAACCTGGTGAAACACGGGCTTTCCAAATTAGATGACAGCATGACGTCATGACGTCACAACGGTCAGTGATGTGGCCATTTTTGATGAGGTCATGTTGTTAAAACTGTCAGCGTTGACTGAGACAGACACTGATTGATTTTTATATCAAAACAACTTAACAAATGCGATCAGTGAACAAAAAAGGTTTTTAATAACATTGTGACGTTATTGACGTCAAGACGTCATGACGTAGAGACACGTGTTAACGTTACCCTGAACTCTACAATCTATGAAAGTTTTGATCAAATCCAATCTTAAATACAGAATATATAACGATAACAAGATGTCTATATAAACTATATTCCAACAGAATAACAATCCAGTGGTGTTTAACATGTTTCTTTATTTCATCTTATCATTACTAATTCACTGACATCGTGAATCACTAAAACCCTTTTGAAATAGTTGTTGCTATATACAATTATATATAATAAATATATTGAAACAACTCTAAATATATTAAAACAACTCTTTCCCCGGAAATGACGTTTAATTTGGGCTCTTTGCGCGAATATAACACTGTCAATCGAAGGTGCGTGTGAAGTCACATCGTGTTTCCCATTGATGAGAAAACACCTTGCAAAAACTCGCTTGAAAAAAGAAATCGCCCACAACCCGTACATAATCAGATTTTCGTAGAGTTTTTCGACCTGTTTCTTTGCATTATAGTTGTTTTCAGCATCCAATACAACTACAAGATCAGCATGCAAGTACGACTTGAAGCCTCGATTTATGAGAACAAATGTAGGTTATCCGCCAGATGGCGATGAGGAGGTGCCAAAAGCAATGACTATGAATGCAAGTTGATAAATCAACCTTGCTTTCAAAATCTGTTATATAGGGCACTTTCTGTGGCTTGTTTTATATGACCTAGTAAAGATCCCATGGTGTCTTTAAGGTTTTATACACTTTAAGTATGTTTATTGCCAATATTACAAACATCAAATTAAATATGTTATAATTAGGAATTGTTCTAAAGTCACAGAAATAGTAATAGAAAAAGAAATAGTACGTTACAAGGAGGAATGTTTGATGATTACATTATGACATGTCTCTAAAGCGTGGTATAATAAAGAACAAATATTCTTATCTTAGTTTATTGTGACAGTATGATTTTTTCAGTTCAAAAACACACTTCATTCAGTCAGTAAAGAATCAATTTTTCTGAGATTTGTTACACTTTGTGATACATTTTGCATGGAAAAATGCACCAAATAATTTCACCGTTGCATAAATGTATGCTTATATGATATATCTTCAAGCCTGGAAATTTTATAATAATCTAAAATACGTGAGCTGAGAAAAAATGATTTAAACATAAAAATAATTCCTTACTACCGATGAATCTATACACCCCTAATGCACACTGTATATGTTCTCTATACACATGGAGAATATCAAGATAATTACTGCTAATATGACTACTATACATGCATTTACGCATGTACCCACTATAATAAGTATGTTAATGCTTTCGCATTAATCACATAATGATAACGGTTTAACTCTTACCTTAAAAGAAGATACAACAGGCAACGTTAAATTCACAAAATAGTCCGAAAAGTTTGTCGAGGACTATTGCACTATTCTCGATACGCTAGCACGTTGTGGAGTGAATATTGATATGGATGCAACAGTATATACCTCAATATCATAGTTGTACACTGTATAGATAGTAATGTCGATCAAATGCATATTAATGTATTTTATGTACATTGCTTCGTTGAGCATGTTCGTTAAGGTCTGATAAATTCCTTTTTGGCCATTATCAATCATTTATGTGTAAAACAGTCACATCGCTAACACTGTAGTGGGTAAACTGCACATTACCGAATCCCGTTGCAGCACAGGTCTTAGTCAACAAAAGTAAACAATGTTAAAAGATGACTCTAAACGTAATAAACTCTAAACTCAATAAAGCAAGTAGGTCATGTAAGTATTTCTATTTATTTCAAAACGTTTGAAGCATGTGATTTGAATGTTTTAGTGCAAAATGCAACTTTTGAACGTTTGGTTGGTTTAACCGTATTTTATTTCTCATTATTTTTTACTGCATGATAGTTGTACACGAAAGAAGAAAATGGATTAGAACGAAAGTAAAGTTCTTCTGATTTTCTTCTTAGAGGTTTTACAACTAATACAAGAATGAAGCGATAATTTAGTAAAATATTACTATGACTCTTGCATATTCTTTTTTCCTAACATAGTAAGTTTATAAATGCCCGACATAATGTATTTTGAAGAACATGTGTTATGTTTTAATCTTAGCTATGAACCAGATCCCTGTGGAGTGCACAATATGTTATTATGCATGTGCTAGTGGTCTGAGTAGTATATATACTGGGGGTACCAGGCCAGTTTCCCCCTCCCCCGGGGAATGAGAAAAACTAGTGAAATATGCTAGGGGGGGACTCAAGCGTAACTCTCATTTATATCACCAAGATCTAAATGTAAGTCACGCCTAAATCAACCCCTCAACATATTCATTAGTTTTCTCAAACACCCCGCTCGGGAAAACTGGCCTGATACCCCCAGTATCTATACTTCTAATCAATTCAGTTTGTCATTTTAGGAGAGCGTAATTATATATTTTGTCTTCTTTCGGCGAATCTACTTCCAGCGAAGTTTTTCAATAACATTTGCAACTCATTAAGCAAAGTCAGATGGAACTGGGCAGTAGTCTTCATCATCGCTCTGCATATCATTGTTTACCATGGAGTATTTTATTTTCCTACACTTTACTATTTTGTATTTCAGTTCAAGAAGCTCTTCTCTGTTTCTATCAAGCTCACGTTCATAATTATCCATTTCAACCAGCAGTCGTCTTTTATTGGTGTCCATAAAATCATCACGAACTACTTCATATTCTACTTGGAGTTGCTTACCTCTCATCAATTCTCTTCCATATTTATCTTTTAAATTGTTAAGTTTTTTGCAAACCTTTTCTAATCTTTCTTGTTCCATTATATAATAATACTATATATAATTATTTTTTAAACCCTTGAATGCTACTCAACTATTACAATTAACTGTATGCTAACGTATCTTTTCCGTTATCTAGTATGTATCGTTTATTATCATAAGCTGATAAACTTTTTTTATTTATTGCATAGCTGCTTATGTTATGCTTTTGTGATCTGATAACTTTCATCTCATGGTGAGCTTCTGTTGCCGTTAACAAAATCTTTTTGTAATCATCATGTGCTATCTGTTTTTTAACAACACACTTTTTAACACCCTTACATTTCTTTGCGCTAACCTCATTATTTAGCACATACGAATATAGTTTACTTCGCAACCCAACAAATTCAACAATGGGTATTCCGCAAGTTTCATCTTTCATCTTGCCAATAACTTTTTTATTATCATTAAAATGAAACTGACTTTTCGGATCATAATCACAATTATCAAACAGTTCTTTATCCTTATAAAAGTCTGCATACACATCTTTTGTTTTTATTTCATAACACAAGGAATCGGTATCAGTAAATAATAACTTAACTTTTCTATCATATTTGTTTTTGATATAGTTGTAATGGAAATCATACATCAAATATTTTGACAAGTCTAAAATACACATACCAACATAAATAGGGCGATTTAAAACTAATCGTTCTTTTATTCTGTTTATGGCAAATACATTTTCATTAAACATTTTACAAGAAATAAATGAAGGCCTTGCTGCATATTTTAAAAAAACCTCTTCGTCGTGAGTCAATTTAACATTAATTATTTTTCTCAAATTTTCCATAGTTTTACCAAAAACTAAATTGTTCATCAGTTTAAAGAAATCCTTTACAAAAGCATTTTTACCGGCTGTTCTCATAGCAATATTAAAGTCTATGTACGTCTTTAACCACTGTGATTCGTCAAACTGTAGTATTCGGTGTATTTTTGTTACCTTTAATCCAAGCTTTTTATAAAATTCTAAGTTTCTAAAATGTACGACATACTTTTCTTTATTTTTCAACGTCGTAACAAGTTTGTTAACTTTGCTAGATCATAAATTAAACTTTTGTTTTAAGTTTTTACAATAGTCTGACAACCACTCATCTTTGATATTTAAACTTTCTGGAGCAAGAGGATAATCATTATGCGAGTCATGAAGTTTTTCGGGATACGTAATATCGCACTCAACAATGTAATTTGATTTTCCTTTTTCAAACTTATCAACCCACTTGAAGTTGCCAGTAGGTAACGGTTGGCACATAGCCCACCCGTACAAGTTATTAGCATCGAGATATATTATGTACTTGCTTTCTTTTTTCTTGTCATAGTCTCTCATATATTTGTTATTAGCTTTTGAATATCTGTTTGCAATATAACTCGTACCGCCTCTTAATCCTTTTTCCACAAACAAATATTGATCAATATCAGTTATTAAATCAAGTTGGATACCAGTCATCTTAAGACATGCATCCCAGGCTAAACCAGGACTACTAAAGTAATGGCAAGGATCTAATGTGTAATACTCGATACACATTTTTCTAAAGTTTTCAAAAACATCTGCAAGCAGCAGCACATCAGTCTTGAGATACAGATCATGATATTCTCCCATATTTTTAATCTTAAATGTTTTCCATATTGTTTTAGCATGATCATAATCTGCATCTGAAATGAGTTCATCATTTAATTGGGAATAAAAGCTATCTTTGCCGGGTAACTTAGTATCCCCGAAGCGTTCAAAACTGTTCATGTAATCATAAGGATAAACACCTTTTCGTTTTAGCAAGTCTAACTTTTTACCGCTATATTCTTGAGATATGTATTGAAACGACGGAACGTTTTTTACTAGATTATCTAATGATTGGGACATAAACTGAAAACTATCGATAAATACTAAACTTTTTCCTAACATGAAAGCCATATACTTTTCCATGTTATTCGGTATAACATTTATGTTTTGTTTAAACTTTCCGATGTGTTGCATTATGAAGTGAGAGTCATATCCTCTCAAGTTATGAAACACAACAGGTATTTTTCTAGTCAACCTGAAAATAATATTACATATGTCATGAGCGCTTCCCCTATACTTCCCAGTTATGTGGCAATGATCCCTGACTTTTCTGATGGAGGTTTTGTATGCCACTGTATAACCCGCGTCGCCTTTTTTGAGAGTTGTAGCAAAACCATTACCACAAATATGACATGATTTAGATTTTTTGAATCTAGCTTCTTCTTCCTGTGACATTACTAGATCTTTTTTAAAGTTTGTATTCATAGTTTTGTTGCACCACTTTTCTTCTTCTATCATTTTTTCCAAAAACTTGTAAACAGCATTTGGACCTCTAGACGTTACAACTGGTTTTGAATATTGATCATCATAACAACAAACAACCTTATACCCATAACTGCAATCAGTATACTTTTGATATGCTTCTGTATGTGATTTTTTAGGATTGTTTGATGCTGAAGAAATACTTTCGTTTACTGCTTCAAAATCAGCATATATAACAAACGGAACCATTAGCTGCCTGTCATAGTTTTTAAACTTAACTTTTTCATCTTCGTTTGGCATTTTTATTGCTTGTTTTCCATTAAGTGAGAGACAAACAGGTTTATGTTTTTCCAGAACTCTTTCTAATATAAAGCATTGTAGGCATGTTTTACAAAACCATTTTTTTTCATTGTGCGCTGTTTGATTATACATCAAACTGTTAAAGTTTTTTATCCATAGGTAATGATTTTTTTCTTCTTCGGTGATCAAAAGTAGATCAACATATTATTTTGCTTTATATTTTGACACGTATACAGGGTATACTTGATTATCGTCATATCCAAATATGTTAAAACAACTGTTGTTTTGTTTTTCTATTTTTGGGGTTTGTTTGATAGTAACAGGAAATGTTACTCCCTTGTAATCAAGATCATCAATATGCTTTTTGTACTTTGTTATTCTTTGTGGTTTATTATTGACAGGGAATTTATAAGCCAAATGGCATCATCTAAAGCACTCATTATCTTTTTCATTTTTTATATTTATTAATCCTTTTTTAGAATTAGCAAGTTCTTTTGGTAAATCCAAATAAGAGCTACCTCGCAAAGGCTTATACTTTATTCGATTTATATAGTGTGCGTCTAGTGTCTCAATTACCCAACCACTTCCCTCAGAAAGCCAATTGCCAATTCTATTTATAATTTCTTCCTGTGCTTTGTCTAATGCTTCTGATATTTGATTTTTGTTTAATATTATTACAGCCTTTGAGGCAAAGTAAGCTGTTTTGTATATAATATCAAAACCTCCTTTGTGTTCTTTATCAAGCGGTACTTTTTTTTTTAAAGTAAGTTTCACATCAATGCTTAATTTAAATCCGCCTGTTCTTTTTAGTTCTGCTTTGAGAAACTTTACAGCAGGATAGTGTACTTTTCGTAGTTGAACAATCGGATCATTACTACTATAAATATCTACTTTAAAAACCTTGCTATACTGTTTTGGGGATGTTTCAATTTCTCGGATACTCATTATATAATATTACATGAGATTATTTTTTTAAGTCTATATTAATTAATTAATTAATCAAATAACATTATTTTCACCCTCACCAGCGCCCTCATCGGTAACCTCATAAAAATGTTCATTGATGTCCTCGTTAGTAACCTCATCCAAGAGAGCATCTATTTCATTATCCAGGAGAATGTCTAAGTATCTCCGAAAGCATTTTTCCTCAAGAACTCTATTATCTATCATCTGACTTATTTTTACATGATATTTGCAGTATCTATCGAAATCAACAGTTTCAAGATCACCTCCAGCTGCCAGTGATTTTATTTTTATCCTGTATTTGCAATAGTTTATAAACTCGTCTTTATCAAAAACTTCTGCATCAATCATTTCTTTTAAACTTTTGACAAACGTTTTAAAGTCTTCATAACATCCGATATCAGTATTAATCACATGAGGTTTTTCTAGATTGCTGATTAGATTATCTCTGAACAACTCAACATTTTCAGACATTGCTTTTAACTGTGTTTCATTAAAAATCTTAATTTCTTTTTTTGCTAAATCTGTGAGAAGTTTTACAGCATCATTGCACTCAATCTCAGTTTTTATTGCCCAATCTTTTTTAAAAGCTGCAATATCATCTGACAATCGTTGCATGTGAACTGTCTCAAACTCTTTGATAAGTTCATTTGTCTTGGTTAAAAGAGCCTGCTCGTAAGCAGCTACTTTCTCACAAACCTTCTGTTCCTCTTCAAAATGTTTTCTTTCTTCTTCTGCATAACTGTAAATACTCATATACTATAGATTACATTATTTTTATTTATCCGTACCTCACCGGCTAGCCGGCAAATCATCCGTACATAATAATTTTAATTCCTTTGTCTAACAAAATGCTGTAGTAAGCAATAAAAGAATCTTTGTATAAAGTTGGATGGTAACTGGTTGCCTCTGAAATTTGTTTTTTGCACAAAGAACGTAGTTTGTTTATATCTCCTTTTTTATAATTTCCACGATAGTTTTAGTTGTTTTACCATTGTTATGATTCTTTCTGTCAAATCTTGAAAGTTTGAAAAAATTAAAAGCTCTGCATCTAATTTACTCGCATCCTTAAAATCAACCCTTTGAGCATATATCATTTGATCTTCCTTAAAGTTTTTGATTTCAATTTCTACTTGTTCCATTTATATAATTACATAAGATAATATTTTTTTAAGCCTGTATTTAAATATATAATTCTATAGTATAATATGATGAATTGCAAATATTGTGAAAGAGTTTTAGATATTATTGATCCTCCTGGGGTGTGCACAGATTGCATCTTATTTTACATAACTAATAAAAAGAAGCTTTGCAAGTATTGTACCAGGACCAAACTGTGTTACAAGTGTACTTATGCATGTATAAATTGTAATGATACTTGTGAAGTTTTCGATAACGAACGCATTTGTCTTAAGTGTGGCACACACAACGGTTACAATCTTATCACAGGTTACAACTACAACCGAACGAAATCTATTTACCATAGAAAGTATTATTTAGATAAATACTTGGTAACATATGAGTTGTCTTCTACAAATAGACAAAGATTTGAAGATTTGTTTTACGAAATTGTAAAGATTTTGGACAAGCTAGAAGGTCGAAAAAGATCAATCAAATTTGAATACATTTTTCAGAAAATATTTAAAATATTAAAAATAGAAAGAAAAAAAAAAACGATTAAAACAAAATCAACCAGAGACAAGTATGATAGGATATGGAAACAAGTCAGAAAAGAATTACGACTGAATGCTCCTACGGAGCATCTCTACTAGCTTAATGTCCATTAAGCTTGAACCTTTTCATATACATTTCCAGAGGTTCTGTAAAGTTATCATTCTTTTGAATCTCTAATATTTTATTAAATACAATCCTTATTATCTCTTCATCATTTTCTAGTCCTGTTGTTGTTTGGACATATGATAGAAGTTGTTTAAAACTCCTATGATGTGTTTTTAACAAAGTCTTTTTTTCTGCTATTCTTGTTTTACTCACTAAAACAGCTGGAGGAACTACTGGAGGAACTGCGCCAACCACAGCTATGAAAACAGGAATTGCTGGAACTAATGCTAGGAGAGCACCACAACCAATTATTTCGCTGGTAATCTGTAACGTTGTGTTTATAATACCGCACAATTTATAACTGCATCTGTATGCAGCCACAAGTCGCGTCAAGTGATCAATTAATTCTTCTTTGGTTTTCATGTATAATTACAGTTAGACAATAATTCAATTAAAATATTTAGAAAATAGTTGCTCGTGTTCCTTGGGTGATATTTTACCTATTTTTAATAATTCATCGATTATGCTAATACCTTTATTTATTATCTGCGGACTATTATTTCCTGATTCGATACTTCCACATACTAACTCTAGATCATCCGTCAAATCTTTGGGACTATTGTAATATTCAACATCAACACAACCTCCTAAAATCTTTTTGAACTTTGAAGAACCTTTCTGAAATGGTAAACCAGACAATTCTGTTAGTTTCTTAAAAACATTCTGAGACAGCTTTGAATAAGTTTTTCCATTGTTGTAACGCTTTGTTATCAAGTCTATGAAATGATCGTCTACTTTCAAATCTAGCACAACTGCTTCTCCTTGTTTGGCAATAAGTTTGTGATGACCAACAAGATTAGGTAAATCAATTTGTAACATTCCATAGTACCCATCTTTGTCGATCTTGTAGGAATTTCTTTTTTGTTGTATTCCTCGGCCGAAGACTTCACTATGCACAAGTATTGCATCAATTCTTTCTCTATAATATTTTAAAGCGTCTGACTCTTTTTTTTTTATGTTTTCCCAGACCTGTTTATATTTTTCTTTCGTGATTGTAGTCTTTTCTTTTCTAATCCGGTTAGAAAGAGCAGCCATATTGCGACCATGTTCTTTGATTATCTCACTAGCACCCCCGAGTGCGCTTCCAAGTTTTGAGTTATCTCCAACTACACTCGACGGTAAGGGTAAGTTATATCTATCTATCACTTCTTTATTAATTCCAGCATCTAGATTACCAGTAGTTGGTTCTTCGGCAAATAACTGGGGTAATCCCTGATACATTTTTTTTTCTTGTACTTCCTCGCCTATTGCTGCTGGAAGAGCGGCTAATTGCTGACTTATTTTCGGAAGAGCTGTTCTGACTGACTTTTTATTTCACAGGTTACAGATTTAAATATTTCTTTGTACAAATCACGACTAGCTCCTTTTTCTAGTCTTTTTTGAGTAACTTTATTTTCGTATTCTTTAACAAGCTCACTCGCTTTTTGCTTTTTATCTGCTAATTCTTTCCATTTTAACAAAGAAATATATAATATAAGGTTAGATTAAAATAAGATAAATAAAGATAAGTTGACATGAGTTAAACCAAGTTAAGATAACTTAAATCGAGTATTATGCAGTTTTTGTTTTCTTTTTAGCCGCAGGTTTAACTGCTTTCTTTTTAGCCGCAGGTTTAACTGCTTTCTTAACTGTAGGTTTAACTGCGGGTTTAGCTGCTTTTAATTTTTTTCTTATGAGTTTAATATTTGCATGTGCTTTTTCAGACTCATTTTGTATTTTAACCAACTTCTTTTCCAGACGTGTTACCTCGTCGGGAGAATTATATTTGCTTAACATTTTATTTATATGCTTCCTTTCTGCTTCTAATCCTATCAAATAAATAATATTTGGTCGTTCTTCTGTTTTCGACAGACTTCCTGGATGTTTCGTTGTTGGTCTCCAGACAGCAGGATCTGCATCTTTTTGTTTTGAAGGTCCTGGGATATTCATCTTAACTTTTTGTAATCCATAATATCTAACTTGATTAGCTTTGAGACATTCTGCTTCTGTTCCAAGTTGTTTACCACGAGGGATTTGTTTTATTCCACAATATACTTTAGACATATATAATAATACTTGGATAATATTTATATTATCTGACTATTATTATAATGGAGATTCCAAACTATGATATGAAGACAGAAAACGGTAATTTTAAACAAATATGGAACTTTATGCCAGACTGTTGTTTTAGAATGTTAATTTGTGGTAATTCAGGATCTGGCAAGACAAACACATTAGTTCATATGTGGTTAAAACCTTTAGTTTACTATGACAAGATTTACTTGTTTGCTTAAAACTTAGAGCAGTCCAAGTATCAGGTCTTATCACAAAAACTGGAAAAGATAGCAAAAAAGAATAAAATCCCAGTTGAAGATATATTAGAATGTTCAAATGATGAAGTTATCCCTGTGGATACTTTAGAATCAGATACTCAAAAGATAGCTATTTTTGATGATTATGTTTGTGAACGTAATCAAAATGATATTATTAATTATTTCATCCAGGGAAGACACAAAAAGTGTTGTGTAATTTATTTATCTCAATCTTATTAACAAACTCCCAAAGACATTCGTTTGAACTGTTCTCATTACATCTTCTTTGCGACTCCGGTTAATCGTGAGCTTGGTATGCTTTCCAAAGAACAAGATGTCAGCAAAGAGCAGTATAAAAAAGCGACTGACAAGCAGTACGACTTTCTGTATCTGGACAAGCCTAAGAAGTTAGCGAAGCGTAACTTCAACGGTGAAATTTAATCTAATCATATTATATATAATGGGACTTTTTAATGATCTTGGTGAGGAAGTTACTACCGGCAGTGTTAATATTACAAATTTCGGTATTGTGCTGTCTGAGTATGTAAAACAAAAACATCTGGTTAATTATCTTAACAAAGGTAGAAACCAGGAAAATGTTTTGAGAAGTGAGCTTAACATGGATAATAATAAAATTACCAATGTTGGCAATCCAACAAAAGCAGATGATGCAGCAACAAAGCAATTTACTCAAAGAAGAGTTGCAAAAATCATACGTGATTATAATATTGATAAAATTCCAGACATGATAACAAATTTAACAACAGGTGTTGATGATAAACTAAGTCAAATACAAACAAAGTTACAAGCAAACCGCGAGAAAATGCTTGAAATTCAAAATGGATTGAAAGATGAAATAAAACTTTTGGGTGATGCTTTGAAAGAGTTAGAAAAAAAAGAAGATGTATTGGAAGAGAGTGAAAACTATAAGAAATTAAGTGAACAAATAAGAGCTGGTGTTCGAAATATTAATACACGGATCGGGGAAATCAATACACAAACGGTTGACAACAATGAACTAGAAGCTGCTATTGCTGATGCTTCAAAACAAATGAGAACTGCTTTTACTGCCGAAGTAACTCAAATTAAAATATTAAATCAACAGATAAACACCAACGTTGCTGATATCAACAAAGAGTTTGAAGATATCAAAAAGAAAATGGTTGACGGTAAGTCGCTGGAGACAGCTCTGAACAAACTGGTTGACACTGATAAACTTGAGACTGCTATTGATGATGCTTCAAAGCAATTGAAAGCTGCTCAGGGTGAAAGAAGCAAAGCTTTTGATGGTGAAATCGCTTCATTGAAACAATTTAATCAAAAGTCTGACAGCCGGCACACAGCAATTCTTGGTATAATTGATGAGCTAAAAGTAAAAGTAGACTATTTGAGTCGGATTCTGCTGCTTGAATATACAATAGATGATGGCATCAGCATCATGCTAGATTATCTTGGAGCTAGAAATGTTGTATCATTCCCAACGCGAAAACCACTTGAAAGAACCAAACGTAGTGATTTTTTCGAAGTGTTTACCGCCATAACCAACCCATTTATAAATACTGAAGAATATTTTACCTTCATAACCAATCCGGTTACAAATACTAAAAAATATCATGACATACGACTTGTAAAACCCGGACGATATGTAGTTGAAGCAGATCTTACATATACAGTTACAAACACAGACATTGGTATAGAATATTTTAATTTGTTTAATCTAAGTGCCAGTGAGTCAACTTCTCAACCAAAAATATAAAATGGTAAACGAATACTAAAAGAAACACTTGAAGTATATCTTCCGAAATCACATTATTGGACCATCTTCCCAAGCATAAAATCTCGCGCCACGCAAGTTTTCAATTTTGAAAAATCAAGTTTTAAACTGTACTACAAAGGTGATTAATTTTATCCATCCTATATTATATGGAACAAAAAATTGTATTATCATCAGAAAAAGCGTCAATAATTAATAGCTCAAATAAACCGAGTAATTTTACAACTGTGTTTGACAGACCATTAATATTAGGCAGGAACAGACAATATGGTATCGGACTCGATAATATTAATTCTATGACCTACTCATGGTATAATATTAGTGAGGATTTTAATAACAAAGTGATAAGGTATCACAATGGAACAGATTGGAAAAGTATTATTTTTACAAATGGAAATTACAGTTATGCTGATATCGATAATTACATAAAAGAAACATTGACTGTAAACAATGATTTAACTGATGACTCACCCATTCCGATAAGAACTGAGTTTGATTTATCAAATTTCAAATGCTTGGTTACCATCCATAATAATTTCATGCTTGATTTAAGAGAAACAAACTTTCATGTCTTGATCGGGTTTGACAAAGATGCAGTCATCAGAGAAACTAAATTTGGAACTGTAACACCGAACATAACAAATTCTATCGATACGTTGTATATCCACTGTGATTTGATAAGTAATTCTATTGTTGATGGATCATACGGGGATGTTATTTATGAAATAAGTACAGCTGATCTTACGAGATCATATCCAAAGATGAACCGATGAGAGTCGGGTTCTGTGAAGTAAACAAAACGATCATTAACAGTATTAATATTTACATAACCGATTTCTCTGGTAAGATTATTAATCTTAATGGTGTCCACACATCATTTCGTTTTGTTTTGAAGGAATTAATGTAACATAAGTTATATGGCATGTTTAAAAAAAGTTTATGACACTAGCACGGGAACATATACTCAAGTTGACCGATTAACTGGAGCTGGCATATTTGACATTCTTTCAAATGTCGGATCAAAGATATTCAGCGAGTCTGTGAAAACAGCAGGCAAGAAAGCATTAGAAACTGCTGGCAAGCAAATCATAGAGAGTGGTTCTAAAAAGCTTGGAGATGAAGTAGGAAAAATGGCTGCTGATAAATTAGTTTCAGTTATTAAACCTAAACCAAAAGGTGAGATGATTTTGAAAGAACTTACAAAAGCTGCTACAAAAGATGTAGCTAAAGTTGCGGCTGATGGTATAATTGAAGAAGATGTAAATGCAAAAATTAACAGATTACTATCCGGAAGAGGAACCAAAAATATTAATGCAAGAATTAATCGATTAATTAATAAAAAATAATCTAATTACTAGTATATATAGATGTTTCGAAGTGATCAATATAATAATAGATATGAACATGTACCTATTCAGTTAGATACCCCCATAACACGACCAGGAAATGCTACCAGGCAAATGAAAAGTGGCTACCAATTTACACTAAATGACAGAAGTTCTTACTTTGATTGGTATAATGCATATTTTGAAATCAGTTTTCGAGTAAACAAACTTGCTGATGGAGCTATTTTCGCAGATGCTGACAGAATTGCTTTAATTAACGATGCAGCTTCACTGATTGATCAAATGCAAGTAAAGCAAAATGGGAAAACAGTTTACGATGGAAATAATCTTCACAGATTTGTTAATATCAAAAGCTTGCTTGAAATTTCTGACGATTATGCAAAAACAACCGGAACAAATGAATATTTTTATTATGATGATACGACTGCTGCAGAATCTCGAGATGATCAAGCTGGTTATAATCTAGGATTTACTGCTCGTCATGCTTTAATCATAACTAATCAAAAAGTTGACTCTATAATCCCATTAAATAAATATTCCTTCTTTGGAGGTTTGGAAACAAACATGCTTCCTCCTAGTCAGATTCAAATCAGCTTGCAACTGACAGATGATAATGTGTTAATTTTCAAATCAAGTGGTGATGATGGCCGAGTAGTTATTAATAAATTAGTATTGTGGATACCTAGAATGATATTTAACTCAGATGGTTTAAGTTATGTAATGACAAATCATATGACATCAACAAGATGGACTTACCTCCGTGAAATGATACAAGAGAGCGGAAGTACTCAACTAACAGAATCTGTATTTAGAATAACGACTGGAGTCAAAAGCCCCAAACACGTTTTTGTGTATTTGCAAAGGTTTGACAAGAGTTCTTCTCAAACACAAAATCCTCACCTTTTGGATACGTTTAAGGTAAATGATGCTGATGCTAATTGCTATTTACAATCAGCTAGATTGGAAGTTGGAAATGGAGTTTATTATCCAGAAACTGAATACAGTTATGATAATATCATAAGAATATTCAGAGATGTTATTAATTATTATTACAAGAAAAATGATAAAAACACCGGAACTTTACTCAATGTAGGTAATTTTAAAAATCTCTTCGGAATGATATATTTCGATTTGAGTTACAAGGGAAATGAAGTCAGTGTTGATCCAAAACAACTAAATTTGAGATATAAACTAAACAACGTTCCTACCGCTAGATATAAAGTTTATGCTCTGGTTCTCTATGAAGTAGATGTTGTTATTGATACTGTTGGAAATGAACTAGTTATTGTTTAATCTAACTTATAATATATATGACTTACGTAAATTATTCAATAAATTTAACAGATGGACAAAAACAAAGTCTGGCAAAAGCATATGAAAACAAAAGTGAATTAACACTCAGGTTAAAAAATAACCAACTAACTGGGAATTTTCCTTTGCTGCTAACAGCTACCCAGATTAACAATATTAACAAAGCTAAATCTGATGGACGGGGATTAGACATAAATATATCAAAATCGCAAATGAGATCTCAGTGCAAGAATGGAAGCTTTTTAGGTGCATTAGCTGGTTTGTTAACTAAAACAATATTACCAACAGTTGCTAAATTTGCTCCAAAGATATTAGGACCTCTAGCAACAGGGGCACTTAGTGGTCTGGCAAGTACTGGAATTGGTAAAATATTTGGAAATGGAATGGTAACTGTTCCTGCTGATAAAAAACAAACACTTCTCGTATCAAATAAATTAACAGCTGCACAAAAAAATAAAATAGCAAAGTCAAAAGGTTCCTGCACTATTAAACTAACAAACAAACAATTGCAAGACGTACTGGCATGTGCTTCTAGTAATAAAACGACAACTGTTCCCAGTGATAAAAAACAGAAAGAGGTAACAGCAACTGTTCCTAGTGACAAAAAACAAAACTTCTAAAATCAAATAAATTAACACTTGCACAAAGAAAGAAGATAACAAAGTCAAAAGGTCACTGCCCTGTTAAACTAACTAAAAAACAACAGCAGGACGGAGGATTTCTTGGAATGCTTGCATCATTAGGAATTCCATTGATTGGATCTCTTATTAGTGGTTTGACTGGAAAAGGTTTGCAAGTAAATAGAAGAGGATACGGTTTACAAGTAGACTCACAAATTAGGCCAAACAGAAGTATCCCATTCATAAAAAAAAAAAAAAAAAAAAAAATGAACCCATATCTAACTTAGATATAACAAAATGGGTTAAGCAGCTAGGTATACAAAAATTCAGGGGAGTGTTTAGCAAGAACAAATTGCCGACAAAACAAAATAAACAAGAATGCGGTATTATTAATCTTGATGATTATATTGGACCTGGTACACACTGGACTTGTTACTATGATAATTATTACTTCGATCCGTTTGGCTTGAGCCCACCAAAAGAAGTTTTAACTTACATACCTGATATAAAATACAACACTATTCAATACCAAGATAAAACAAGTGTCCTGTGTGGATATTTCTGTTTGTACTTTATCAAAAAGTTACAAGAAGTAAACAGTGTGTACAATATTCTTTATACAATGCTAAAACCTTACAAGCCGATAGAAAATGAAAACATCATAACGTCATATTTTGTAAATGAAGTTTAATCTAATCATATTATATATGAGTTATTGCATCAAAGAAAAAAAGGTTACTGAAAATATTGATCCTAAGTATGTTTTAGCAAAAAATGGTAGAAAAATGTTAAGAGCAACTTGTGCATCTTGCGATATTACTAAAACAAAGTTTGTTAAAAACACCGAAGGTGGAAATATTGATATTCATAAAGCTTTGCTCCCTTTGCTACCCAAAAAGGGGCTAACTCTTCCTGGTTATAAATATTGCGGTCCTGGTAATCCACTTGATAGTGGAGAGCCGGTAAATGAGTTAGATGCTGTTTGTAAAGATCATGATTTTTGTTATGATGAAAATCCTAGTAATAAATCAATGTGTGATGAAAACATGTTGACCGGTTTAAAAAAAAGTAAATCTAAAACTGTTGGAGAAAAGATCGCTAAGAATTTATTAGTCAAGCCTGTGATTAGTGCAAAATATAAACTAGGACTTGGAGAGCCAAAAAACGAGAAAAGGCGTTGAAATGGACTGACAAGTTAGCAGATGAACTTCATAAGCCTATACGAAGAAAGTTCACTCAACGCCGTGTGATTGTTAATGAAATTGATAAAATATGGTCTGCTGATTTGGTTGATATGCAATCGTTTTCAAAGTATAATAAAGGTACTAAATATTTGCTTACTGTTATTGATTTATTTTGTAAATTTGCTTGGGTTGTACCCGTTCCAAATAAAACTGGTTTAAAAATAACTAAAGCGTTTCAACAGATAATCAGTACAGGAAGACAGTGTAAATTGTTGTGGGTTGACCAGGGTGTGGAGTTTTATAACAAGACGTTTAAGCAATTCCTCGATGATAATAATATCAAAATGTATCACACTTTTAATATTGGGAAAGCTGTAGTAATTGAACGATTTAACAGAACATTAAAAGAAAAGATGTGGAAATATTTTACAGCTAACAATACAAATACATATTTAGACGTGCTTCAGGCGATGGTTGACAAGTATAATAATACAAAACATCGGAGTATCAAAATGACACCGACTGAAGCAAGCGATGAGAAAAATAAAGGAACAGTGTATTTCAACTTGTATGGAAAGATGGAAAGTACTCAGATTAAGCCAAAGTTTAAAATAGGGGATAATGTTAGAATTAGTAAATATAAAAGAACGTTTGAGAACGGTTATACCCCAAATTGGACTGAAGAAATATTTGTTGTTGATGAAATTCAAAACACAAATCCTGTAACATACAAAATAAAAGATTTAAACAACGAAAACATTGATGGCAGCTTTTATGAATTAGAGATGATAAAAGCAAAGCAAGAAATATTCAGGATTGAAAAAGTAATACGACGTGATTATAAAAAGAAATTAGCATTAGTAAAATGGGTCGGTTATGATAATAGCTTTAACAGTTGGGTATCATTTAAAGACATTCAAAACATTAAGCAATAACAATGATAATTTAAATTTATGCAAATTTGAAAACCCTTTTTAAAGTCAAGCGGCCGGTGGTATAGTATATATAGGAGATTGAGGTATATTATGGTGAGAATACTAAGTGTTGGGTTGGCAGCATGGTCTATAAATAGACGTTTATATCATAAACGGTCATGTGACATTGTAAGGCAACCTTTGGTTGTGTGATATGGTCTATAAATAGACGTTTATATTATAAACGGTCATGTGATATGGTAAGGCTATCTCGGAGCGAAATGAATTGTAAACGGTTGTATGATATGGTCTATAAATAGACGTTTATATTATAAACGGTCATGTGACATTGTAAGGCTATTGTAAGGCTATCTCGGAGCGAAATGAATTGTAAACGGTTGTGTGCTATGGTCTATTCTATAAATAGACGTTTATATATATTATAAACGGTCATGTGACATTGTAACCTAAAGGGGAAATGAAATGCTAAGGCAACCTTGAAGCGAAATGAATTGTAAACGGTTGTGTGATATGGTCTATAAATAGACGTTTATATTATAAACGGTCATGTGACATTGTAAACGACTTCGTTTGAAAAAAAGAAGAGTTATTTCCCTTGAAAAAAGAGTTATTTTCCTTGAAAAAAAGAGTTATTTCCCTTGAAAAAAAGAGTTATTTCCCTTGAAAAAAAGAGTTATTTCCCTTGAAAGATCCTGGATTGATTAGTAGTATAGATACTGGGGTTATCAGGCGAGTTTTCCCGAGCGGGGTGTTTGAGAAAACTAATGAATATGTTGAGGGGTTGATTTAGGCGTGACTTACATTTAGATCTTGGTGATATAAATGAGAGTTACGCTTGAGTCCCCCCCTAGCATATTTCACTAGTTTTTCTCATTCCCCGGGGGAGGGGGAAACTGGCCTGGTACCCCCAGTATCTATACTACTGGTCTGCTAATGACGGAAATTGAATAGAAAATCCAATTAGATTCCTATGTTAAGGCTTTTTAATTGCAATCTATGTATAGTTTAACGATGTATAACACCAGTTTGAATTACCTCACCCACATAAATCACAATAAAGAAGTATGCATATAAAATTGAGTACTATTATATGCATTTGCACGGAAAAACATCGAAGGAGAAGCTTAATGGTAATACTAACTAAAGGGTAATACTAAGTAAAGGGTAATACTAAGTAAAGGGTAATACTAAGTAAAGGGTAATACTAACTAAAGGGTAGTACGAACTACTAACCATTGCAACTATTTGTTAGAACTGGTACACATGTTACAATGGCACAGGGCTTTCTTAACATATTCTTTGCATTTTGTTATAATCACAATCTATTTTTGTGCATACAGAAATAGTGCAAACTGAATGGCAGTTACCTAAAAAAGATCGAAAGTTTACTGAGGGGTCTTTATTGTCAGTGACTAGGGTAGTAATGACAAATACTATCATACAGGGATATTTGTACTGCCTTAAACTGTCCCTCATTGATCTCAATATTAGTATTTACTTTTGTTGTTGATAAAAAGTATACTTTTACCTTTAATTATTTGGGTGAAGTTATTGAAGATGCACTTTAAAAGAAACAGAATTGAATGAACGGGATGTTGTTTAACGGATTATCAACACATTATGTTAGTAAGACCTGCCCCAGAGAGCGGGATGCCAAACGTAGGAATCCGGGAACCTGCCATAATCTTAATAATAAATAGATTACTATAGTTGCACGCCCTTTGACGGGCATTTGTTTCCCTACATATAGACAGTTACTACTTTTACCATATCATCTATGTAAATAGCTTTGACGATATATTTTTACATTAGTTTTTAATAACTTACTATTTCATTTTTCCATCCTTCATCAGTTTTTTCGCACAATATGACCTATATATGTGTCGACGTGCCGTAAAACACCATTCATTCATTAACTTGAATCCGATACACAGGACCGCCCAGTTTACGTCCCCATCAGATGTACGAGGCTACCGCTGTCTTCAGGGGGGAAAGTGTTTTGCCAAATAACACACCGACGAAACTCAGTGGCGCCGGTGAGGCTTGAACAAGGGTTCTCCGGATTTCAAGGTCATCGTGCTATCCACTAGGCTACAGTCTGTATGCGCTCATGGAGGGTGACTGCGTTGAAATGCATACATCTGCGATGCTACAATTGCATATTTCAATGATACAAAAGCTGAGGTTCTCAACAGTTATTATTTTCTACATATGTATGTATGTATGTGTGTGTTGTTCTACGGAGTATACTTCCTCCGCCAGTGTACCAAGAGAATAATCTCTCAATGGCACGGTATTATGTCTGGACTGTCAGCCACGAGTTGCAACAAGTATGTAAGCCTTACGTATGCCCATCTTATTGCTACGTTTTGATTGGTAATATCAATTAATGACAAATTATTTTGGATAATAAAAAAGACAATTAATAATACTGATATCTAGTTTAAAAAATAGTATAAAATATAACATTGAAGTTATTTAAAACACCAACAATAAAATAACAGCAAAAAAACAACGAAACACGCTTACACAAGGATCGGTACCGATAGTACACATTTGAACACTCATACAACTATGTCTGACATACCGGTACCACTACAATAATATGGTTTTCTTGATAGTACTTTGTGCGAATGAAGGCTGTACAGTTGTAAAACAAACAACTCAAAGTTAATAGTATAAGACATTAAAACTCTCAAAAGGGAGGTAGATGCATGAACTTCCGTCCTTATGTTTTTTATCTTAGATTATTTTTCTCTTTGGCTGCAACTGCTTTCGTTATTAAGTAAAATTATGGATACATTCTGAGGTGTTTCTAATTAAGTATTTTATATATATTTACAAAAAAATATAATTGTATCGTTTACTACTTTTTTCTGGTTGTTGACTTTATTTTAATGTGAAATGCGTTTATTTACACTGTCTCGTCAAGAAGGGTTAATAGCGAGGTTGTGTACACATTACATCAATTTAAGTTAACCAATATGCCGTATTACCGTTCCAAGTTGCTTACCCTATATTCACCACTCTTTATGTTTGTATATTGTATATATACAAAGACAAAGAACTAAATAAAAAAGTCAAATTAAATAGTCATAATTCATTGACAATTTAATTTGACTTTTATTTAGTCAGTTGGTTAACCTACTGTGCAATTGCGTTTGAGTGCTGTGGTTTATATATGACTATTCTTTTCTTGTTTTATGTATATATAGATGCTGACTATGCGGCTGACGTTTTACCAACGCTTCAGGTGAATACCCAATTTGTCCATCAATTGTTTTGCCATGACAATGCAGTGGTCTCCTTTGTGGTTTTAGTGGGTGGAGTTATAAAGCATGCGACCAGTAAACATCGTTAAAATAGATATTTACTTACGATAACAGTTTAAATTGTTGTAATTAATTTAGATCTTTATAATGTAATACATCACCAAAAGTCCCATTCTTGATAAATATTGCAGCAGCCTGTTTTACATTCAAAATATAGCGTAAATTCCCGAGTTGCGTTTCTTTTTTTCCTTTAATATATAAACAAATTACTAATGTATGTCATGTTTTGAGATCATAGAAACTGCAACATGTTACTGCTTATGCTTGCTCACTAGCTGTTAGGACAAATCGCGCATTTTGTCAATAATGTAATTTGAAAGAGATAAACATTGGTGCGTTATGTGCTCGAGGGGTTAACGACGTACCACAAAATATCGACCGGCATACATGTGCTGAAACATGACGTAAACACCAAACAAACAATCTTCTTTCCAAAAAGAAATACCACATGTAGCCCTGTATCATTCGATTAAGAGCAGCATATTATACATATACCGGAACGTCCCATTATGCATATCTTTTTATTTTCAGTATATGTGTATGAACGTGTAGAAAATTCGTCCAGAGCGCCGATTTTGTCTCGCTTTTTGAAAAAATGTGAGACATAGGCGCCGCTAATGTTGGTGGGCTCGACGGCGTCAACATATTGTATTATAAATTTTTTTCCTTGGAAGTATATTCAAAGTTCATATATAACCTCCTGGTCATTGTCCGTCGTAATGCCAATAACTTCCAGCCCTCCAACTGACCCTGGGTCCAAGTCAATGTCATTTAAATACAGGTACCGTCAAGCACATTTTACCGCAAATATTGACGGTACATGTATTTAAGGGACCTTGACTCAACCCAGGGTCAGTTGGATGGCTGGAAGTTATTGTCGTTAAGAAGGACAATGCCCAGGAGGTTATATATGAAATTTAAACGTTCTACTCCCAAGGCCAAGAAAGTTACAATGCAATATGTTAACGTTAAGATTTTTGTTAAGATTTTGGTTAAGGTTTTTGTTAAGGTTTTGGTTAAGGTTTGCGTTAAATTTCTTATAACTGTGAAGTCCTTTGGAGTAGAGTGTTCAAATTGCATATACGTCTCACACCACAATTAATTTTCCATAGGGTTCCATTGTAATGTTTTTGTTCGTGGCATAGAGATAAAAAAAAAGATTTTGCAACATGTATTTATGATTAAATTCTTCATCGATCCAATATCTGCATGTTATTAACTTTTAACAAATATTTACCAGATTGAACTTTTTTTAATTTCATGTTTGCGTGACACCTTACAAAATTTAGACAAAATACAACCCTGTGGAGATTAGACCCATGATGTCTAAAATGAGGCAGAATTAGCTAGAAATCTTATATCAACATGCACTTTTCTGTGATCTCTTCCTAAAATGCTGTAGATTTAGAACCTGGCTGGTAAAGATAAATCAATGTATCCTGTAAAATGTAAAACTTGTTTTTTTATCTACCTCCTTCATCTGTAGGGCACGAGTATTCAAGGGAGATAATAGTGGTGTGAGTCCTATATAGCATCACAGGTTATTGTTCTTCTTATTACAACTATCAGCCTCCAATTGACCCTGTGTCAAGGTCAGTTGCCTCTTAAATACATATACCGTCTCAAAACAAACAACACACAGATAAAAGTCCAGACATTGTGCCTATAATCGTCGGGTAGGACGCCTGTCGTAGGTGGAGGGACTATAATCCTTAGAAATACACACACACACACAAACAAAATATGTTAAAGTGCGTTAATTTCTTATAACGTTTTTGTTCTTTGGATCAGAGTGTTCAAATTTCATATATAATCTCCTTGACATTGTCCTTCTTAATGCCAATAACTTCCAGCTCTCCAGCTGATCATGTGTCGGAGTCAATACCACTTAAATACATGTACCGTCTATAGAGTAGAGTGTTCAAATTCTATATATAACTTCACTAACATTATTATTTTTAGCAACTTTCAGCCTCCAAATGACCCCTTGTCAAGGTCAGTTGTCTCTTATATATATGTACCGTCTCCAAATGTCACAATACATGTTACATCTCAAAATTTGACTATGTTTAGCAATATAAAATTGTGGAGTACCATATTTTATATCTAAACTCACTGCCACTGGACATTTTTCTTGGCCAACCATAAACTATATTTCTGTTTTAAATACATACACATTTCAATGTGAATTTTATAAGGTTTGACAGGAACATAATCACTTGAACTTTATGTCGGCTACTGCAGCTGAGTAATTTGATACTCCAGTAAAAGTTTATCACGGACATGTTGATCAAACTGTCAGATATAATTACCATTGTATTGTGTTAGAGTACAGACCACCAAATTCATTTGCAACATTATTTTCATATTAGTTTAAACTTATTTATTTTACATGGAATAATTGTAAGAGAAGCTTGAAATTACTGTAATCACTCTCGATGTCTTCCCGGGTAGAACCAGTAATAAGTAATGCAGATAAAGTGTCCTGCTCAGGGACACAACACATATGATTATTTTTTATATATTCTGTGTTCGAAACGTAAATGAGTTTTGTTATATATTTAAACTTGATGTAGGATAAGACGAAACAAATGAAAACTCCAACTTTTATTTAGTTATATGCAAGCAGGTTTAACACAAGCTTGATACAATTTGCAGTAATCAACAAATATAGAAAAGTTATATATATTTCCCTATATACATATATATATATATATATATATATATAGGGAGAAATATTTGTGAACTACCAAGGAGAGACAACCTTCGGACGAACTACGGCAGGGCGCCTAGCTATGACGAGATACACAGAAATCAAGCGTATGCATTCACTTCCTAAAAAGGATAGCTGCAACACACGCTGATGAACTGTATCTCTACATCATAACACACTCGTCTGGAGGCACAATTACATATAGACGCATACATACATAAAATTATAGCTCACATGAGTGGGACACATTTAAGCATTCAACCACACAAAGCTATATTGAGACAGTGGCTAAAATAAAGGGGGATAATCTGAACTCACTACGGCAACTTTCGAAATTGGGGTCTCGTAAGAGATTCACGTATATATAATTATATTCTATTTGTTTTGTAGCATGTCATTTTCATGTGTCTACCATACTCTAACTTCCAATGACTGGTAATTAGAGCACATCATTTATTCTGACAGGTATAATTAAATATTTACACAAGTGCAAATTCAAAGGGAATTTCAGTGACCATGCTACAGCTTCTAGTTAACACAGTGACAGTGTTGCACAAATACGGTGAGCGCGGTAGGAATGGACTGCTCAAATCGCCAACCCCGGCTACGTTTTGTGATGCATTCCCACTGTTGAAATGGTTATATTAATGGAAGTTTATGTAATACCATACACTTTGCTTCTCACCAAAACAAATCCTACTTTCGATTTCTTTCTTTACAAGCAATACTTCCGGTTACACTACCTCCGGTTACTCATACTTACCCATTAAAATATTAGTTGCGTGACTAAATTCAGCCAAACAGCAGCCTCTCATTGTTTACATCCTCTGTAAATTCTGTATATCGTCGCTTTTAGTATTTAATTTACATATCTTGTGAGGTCTTCTAAGAGATATCATTCGCCTTATTATTCATCGAGCATTCAAAGATCTTATTAGCAAAGTGACCGCATCGACCTTCCCGACCTCGCAAAAGGACGCCCCGGCAAGAATACGACATGATCGATCGACAATTGGGGTTAAAGACTCTGTATAAAGAGAATTCAATCCCGGAAGATATATATGTATTTTGGGGGTTCTGGCTCAATTTTTTTTTTTTACATACTTCGGGACATGATATGGTACCTACTTACTCAAGTTTGATTTTTTAAAATCTGAAAACAAATATGTACAAGAAATATGGTAGATACTTGCTCGGGTTTGATTTTTTAAAATTTGAAAACAAGTATGTACAAGAAATAAATACTTGTTTTTCAGATTTTAAAAAACCAAACCCGAGCAAGTATTTACCCCAAAATACATAGATAATAAATCACCACGGTGATTTACTTGATTTATTAAAACTTTTTCAAAATAGGGGTAGTGGAGATTGCAAGTTTAAATTGTTTTATAAGTTATCAAAATTACACCCAAATCAACAATTTTCCGACCTTGAATACAAAGGTGGTGGATCGTACTCATACACATTACTAAAACAATTCATGACACACTTTTTAGACTTTTTTGTAAGGTTGCCATTGCTTCCTTTCTTCCCTGCTCAACTAGTTCTTTTTTTGAACTTCACTAATTTCAAGTTTCTTTTTGGTGTCCTGTTTTAAACTATAATATTTATCCAACTCATCCAAAGTAATTATAGTTTCTTAATTTTGTTTATGAAATCAATTTATACGCCACAAATCCAGTTGCAGCCATGCCCACCACAATAAACGTAATTTCTCTATTCTGTTGATCCGGAGATGGTGTATAAAAATCACCCAGCTTGGGTTCCGGTTCCAACTGTTTACCAGTTATATAATAATACTGCTTCATAGCCTGGTCTACATCATCAAAAGTCTGCTCTGCATGACGCTCCTTCTGCAGTTCAAGTTTATAATAGCTTATTTTATAATTCCCAATGAATTACGTCAAAAATCTGTTGCACACAGCTCCTTAAAAACAATCAAACTGGTCTGGTACTTTTTTAAAAATACTTGGTTTTGTTGGTGCTGGTATTTCTGGTTTGGTCTCTACATGCTTCCAAGTTTTACATAGCACTTGCCATACAGCAAAACCAGTAATGGCACAATAAACAATTGTTTTGGTAAAATCTGTGTATTCGTGCATAGTCTTGGTTATGTCTTCCAGTTTATAAGATTCTGCATTTTCTTTTTCCAATATAGACTGTGTATCTGACTCAGCATCCAGAGAATCCAGTATATTTTGCATTAGTTCTGTTTGTCTATCCATCTTTGTCTCTATCTGCCCTAATCTTGCATAAAAATCTTCTACAACAGCTTCTCTCTGAGGAACGTATGTTTCTATTTGTATTTTAGGAGAGTCTGAAGACTCTTTTGTAATCCTTCCTACTATAGGTTTTGCATCCCATAATCTTTGCAATCTCCCCCAACCAATATTATACTTTTTTTGTATCTCTGACGCAGACAAAACACCTTTTGATTTTTTTATCTCCTCTATGTCTTCCAAAGAAAGTTTTGTTTTTCCCATTTTTCTTGTATATGTATAAAAAAAATAAAATTAAAATAGAGTATGAAATTAAAACAAGCTATCATGTGTTATAATGAGCTAAATACAACACTAACATGGATTACAGCAGAATTAAATTAAGTTTTGGGAAAACTAAAATGGATTGCAGTGGAGTATAAGACCAAAACATGCTATAATGGCTATAATGAAATAAATTGCTTGTAACAATGCTAAATACAGTATTAAGGTGGATTACAACAGAATTAAAATGGATTACAGTGGAGTACAGATGATTAAAACGAGCTTGAAGTATTCTAATATAAGCCACAGCAAACTTAAAGAGATGTAAATACGCATTGACTGTGGTTGATATTGCAAGCAGATACAAAGAAAAGCCACTGACTTCCAAGGATAGCACAGAAGTTACCAAAGCATTTGAACAAATATACAGTCGGCATTTGAAATATCCAAAATTATTACAAGTGGATCCAGGCAGAGAATTTATGGGTGCAGTATCGCAGTTGATGGCAAAACATAAAGTAAATATCAGACGAGGCAGAACAGAAATACACAGAGACCAAGCTTTAGTGGAAAGATTTAACAGAACATTAGCTGAAAGATTGTTTGGCTATCAGTATGCTAAGGAAATAGATTCACAAAAACGTAATAGAGAATGGGTAAAGAGATTACCAGAAGTTGTTAAAGCAATAAATGTAGAGACAAAAAAGCCCCCTCCTGTTAAAACAAAAATATTAAAAGGTGATCCTATCTGTATGAATGCAAGTGTAAGATATTTATATCAACCCGGGGAACAAGAAGGTGGAAGACGCAGAGAAACTGATCCAATGTGGAGTGTAGATATTCACAAGATTAAAAGTTATATGGTGACGCAAGGTTATAATAAGAGTTTATTATTTGAAATTACCAGCGCCGCAGAGAGGATTTGTCAAAGAAGAATTACTTATTGTTCCTGCTGATACCCAAATTCATAAGTTTTTATAGAAACAATATGCATCAGTTGTAATTCCATCTTCTCGAATGTATTTTTTTGAGTAAAATGGTGACAGTGTTACTTTGTTTACTGTTATGTCGTATATTTGATGCTTCATCGTGCGTATCATATTCATATCATGGGTGTATTTTTTCTTGTTAAACAATGCATCCTTGTAGTTTTCAAAGTTTATATTTTTTTCGATTACGTATTTTTTTGTTCCTTTTGCTTTTTTGATAAGTTGTTCATCCGCTCTCAAAATAGAATATAGTTTCGGTCTTAATCCAACATACTCAGCTATAGCAACACCAGCACATTCGTCTTTCATTTTGCTTAATACTTTTTTGTTTGTATCATCGTGCATTGGATGGGTTTGCGGATAATCACTCAAGTCATATTCATCTTTCATTTCAGTCATGTCTTTGTATGCATCATCTGTTTTGATTTTTACCAGCAAGCTGTCAGTGTCTGTGTATAATAAACTACATTTATCCCCATATCTTTTCTTTAGAGTATTATAGTACCAATCATACATCATGTACTTTGATATATTCAATACTGCCATTCCAACATAAATTGGTTTGTTTAATGTTAATTTTGTTTTGTTTACATGTATTGCTGACAATTCATCTGAAAACTTTATACGCCTGTTAAAGTTGGGTTTGGCTAGTATTTTTCTTATTTTTTCATTTTCAGAGCCGTCAGTTCTAACTAGTTTTATATCAGTCCGCTTGCGTAAATTTTCCATTGTTTTGCCAAACACAGAGTTGTTCATAAGTTTGTAAAAATCTTTTTCAAATTGTGATTTAGCTTTTTTCCTAAGTTCTGTGTTTAGATTTATGTATGATGCCATCCATGGTTTTTCATTAAATTCTAATACTCTGTGTCCTTTTTTTAGTTTCATACCCAAAGATAAATAGAGTTCCAGGGTTTTGTGATGTATCACATATTTTTCTTTGTCCATAAGATTTGGGACTAGTTGTTCTGTATTTATCATGCTATTATTTTCTAACAGATCTGTCTGGTATTTAGACAACCATTCTTTTTTTACTTTTAATCTTTCAGCGGCAAGTGGATAATCATTGTGACTATCATGAAGTTCTTTAGGATATTCTAAGTGGCTGACTCATTGCCCACCCATATAAGTTATTAGCATCATAATACATTATAAAGCTGTTTTCCTCGTCAGGATTATAATCAGCCACATATGGATTGTTTGCTTTGGCATGTCTTTTTGATGCCATACTTATGCCACCTCGCATTCTTTTTTCTACAAACAAGTGCTGGTCAATGTCTGTCAAAAGTTCTAAATCTACTTTAGAATGTTTAAGTAAAGCATTCCAAGATAATCCAGGTGCTGTGTAGTAATGCAAGGGATCGAGTTTATATGCATTCATGCATGTTTTTCTAAAAGTTTGAAATATCTCTGCTAACAGAGTTACATCAGTTTTTAGATATAAATCATGATAGTCTCCAAGAGTTTTACAGTTAAACTCTTTCCATATTTTTTGAGCATATTCATAATCTTCGGGACTTATACTTTCATCTGAGAGACTACTGTAAAACTTTTCTATAGGCGGTAATTGCGTTTCCTTGAATCTTTCCATACTGTCCATATATTCGTATGGATAAACACCTTTTCGTAAAAGTAAATCTGTTTGTTCCCCAAACTAATTTTTGGTAATTTTGAAATCAGATTTGTCTGTTGCTTTAACCAATTTTTCCAGAGAGGAAGCCATAAACTGAAAGCTATCCAAGAATCTAAGTTGTCCAACACTAAATGAAATATACTTTTCAGCGTTGTTTGGGATGCATGTAATATTACCTTTCATTTGATGTATTTTTTGCATAATCAAATGACTATCATATCCTTTGAGGTTGTGAAATATAACAGGTATAGGTGTTTTGTTTGGTTTTATTTTCAGTTTCAGGTTACAGTTTTTATGTGCTGCGCCTCTCTATTCACCTGTAAAATGACAGTGGTCTCTTTGCCGTTTTTACCGCATTTCCTACCTATTTCATTCTCGCATATCCAACAGTGTGTTGCTTTTTCGTAATCTTCCTCATTTTGCTGTGTCATGATTAATGGTTTTGGGTGAGCAAATATATTATTAATGTTGATCTTCTCACATTCTAGGCGATTTAAACCCACTTCAACAGCATCTTCACCTCTCTAAATAACAGATTTTACAACTTTGCCATCAGGTCCGACAACCTGGTATCCAAAACTACAAGCTTCGTGTACATTTTGAATTTCGGATTTCTTTCCAAATTTGATTGATTGCGGTTTGATTATACACTCAAAATCAGCATATATTTTATAAGGCACAGGCATCTGATTTAGATGATTTCTAAATTTTATGTGATTTTTACCTTCTTTCGGCATTTCTATTCTACAAGAATTTTTGTTGATACCCTCACAGTCTTCTCTGTGTTTGTAAGTAGTCCTTCTCCAGAATAGCCGTGAAGGCAACGATCGCAGAAGTAAGTTTGACCTTTATGTTTGTTTTGGTCATAAAGTAGTCTATTCAGATTTTTAATCCAGCAATAGTGATATTTTTGTTGTTAATTTTTTTGGTTCATCAGGATAATCATCAGGGTTGTAGCTGTCATCTATGATTCCTTCTTCATTATTTGGATCATCTTCATTCTCTGATTCTTCTTCAACCTCAATGTCTTCAGTTTTTTAAATTGATAATTGCTTTCTTGTCAGCTAATGCTTTAGGCAGAGGAATAGATGAAGAACCTGTTAATGGTTCATACTTTGCAATATTTAAGTAAAACTTAACACAGTGATCCATCTCCAATCCTGAACCTCCACTTATATATCTTTCAAGGCTTTCTTGTACATATGCAGATGATTCATCGTAAAACTCATTTATTTGTTCAGAGTTTAAGATTACCTTTTGCTCACTATATAAAACTGCCGTTTGGGCGTGTTTTTTGGTAGCACCATCGTCTTTATTTAAATCTATAGTAAGACCAAATTGAAAGTATAATCCTTGTTTTATTTTTGCAAACTCTGCTATCTCTTTATGTATTTGGTTTGTGATAATGGATTTCCCCTCATGAAATAGTTTTAAAGGGTCTTTGTATTTCTTGACAGGCGCCTCATATGCTTTGAAAATATCACATTTTGGTTTGTCAACCAGTTTTAATTCTGGAAAACCTTCTTTAGATTTTCTATCATTAAACTCTTTCAGTTCATTTATAACATTTTCTTGTAATTTAGCGTATTTCTGCTTTTGCTCATTTATGACATTTTCTTGTAATTTGTGTTTCTGCTTTTCTCGTTTACGTTGTTTTGTAGCACGTTGTCTCTTGAGTAAATTTTCTAATGTTTGGGTTTCCTTTGGAATTTCACGGGGTTTGATTGTAGTGCGAGGGGTTGGGTACGGAATCCTGTTAGGGCCATCGCGATCTCGCGTTTTCAATTTCGCGAGATTGCGAGATTGCGAAATAAATTTCGCATTCTCGTCCTATTCTACCTGGAAAAAAACGCGAAGTTTGCAAGCCAAACCTCGCGATTTTATCACGTTTTTATTTGGACGAGATTGCGAGAATGCGAAATAAATCTCGCATTCTCGCCGTATTCTACAATGAAAAAAAACGCGAGATTTGCAATCAAACTTCGTGCAAACCTCGCGATTTTATATCGGCATATTGTACAATGAAAAAAAACGCGAGGATTGCAAATCAAACTTCGTGTAAACCTCGCAGTTTTATTCTTATTAGATTCGAGAATAAGACATATGTTTTCTTGTTTTTGCCCTCTGGTACATCAGAGAAAAAACCGCGAGGTTTGCTAATCCAAACTTCGCGTAATACTCGCGTTTTTTTCATGGTACAATCGGCCGATGTAAAAGCGCGAGGTTTGCACGAAGCTTGATTTGCAAATCTCGCGTTTTTTTCATTGTAGAATACGGCGAGAATGCGAGATTTATTTCGCATTCTCGCGATCTCGTCCAAATGAAAACGTGATAAAATCGAGAGGTTTGCGCGAAGTTTGGATTGCAAATCTCGCGTTTTTTTCAATGTAATATAGGACGAGAATGCGAAATTTATTTCGCAATCTCGCAATCTCGCGAAATTGAAAACGCGAGATCGCGATGGCCCTAACAGGATTCCGTAGTTGGGATTGGTTTGGTCCGTGGCGCAAGAATTGGTTTCACAGCTCGTGGTGTTGGGATTGGTTTGGTCCGTGGTGCAGGAATTTGGTTTTACAGTTCGTGGTGCTGGGATTGGTTTGTTTTTCAATGCCTCGGGTGGTTGAATAGCCATAAGGCGATGTTCTAGTGTTTCTTTGCTTATCACTCCTGTATCAAACAGGCGTATTAAATTTCTTATAGTCTCTTCGTTTTCCATTCTCTTTATTTGTTATATATTTAAAAAAATAATTTATTTAATATAAAAATAAATATATACAAAATAGACAATGAATCTTTATTTGTTATATATTTAAAAAAATAAATATTTAATATAAAAATAATTATATACAAAATAGACAATGGAAATCAATGTTTGTAAATTTCTTAAAATTGGATCACATAATCCATGTACAAATAAGCCTACAAAAGATTCTAATTATTGCAGTTTGCATAAATATAGATTAAAAACAAGTCATGCATTACCATGTCTAATATGTAAAAAAGGCACTTATGCAAAATATCAAGTGTGTGTTGGTTGCGGTGCAGCTTCAATTAGAAAAATGAACGATTATTGGAGGTTAAAGTCGTATAACGCTGAGTGTCTCAGATTTAGACGTATTAAGGTTTAAATTAAACTTGAAATCTCCACTACCCCTATTTTAAAAAAGTTTTAATAAATCAAGTAAATCACCGTGGTGATTTATTATCTATGTATTTTAAGGTAAATACTTGCTCGGGTTTGGTTTTTTAAAATCTGAAAAACAAGTATTTATTTCTTGTACATACTTGTTTTCAAATTTTAAAAAATCAAACTTGAGCAAGTATCTACCATATTTCTTGTACATATTTGTTTTCAGTTTTTAAAAAATCAAACTTGAGTAAGTAGGTACCATATCATGTCCCGAAGTATGTAAAAAAAAAATTGAGCCAGAACCCCCAAAATACATATATATCGGAAGGGACCACGAAAAGGATGACGTCACAAACAAAAATCTGCAACACCTCCAGGAGAAATCGACCAATTTCGGAAGAAATGCGGGACAATTTGGCGGAGATTTCGATGCGCATAAACGTGTCTGGTACTTCTAACATATTTTGAAAGAAATACGGCCTCGAAAACACAAGATGAGGCTCTGAAAACTCCATGGAGTGCTTCTATCGCGCTACGCCGGCCAGCTGACGATCTCCCGGCGGTTAATGTCATTCCTCCAAAATTAAACGAATGACACTGAGCCACACAAACACGTAAATTTAGCAATGCTGCTCATCCCTGGCATGGTTGCTGCCAATGAAACTCATGACCTTAGTGGACAGCATATGATCATACGGTCCACAGACGCAAAGTTACACAGGAGCCTTAACATCCACGAGTTTCGAGCAGCGTTTTCGAAGTACAAGAATGTGTTGTGTGAAACAGAACCTTACAGGAGGAAGGAACTAGAGATCTATCTTGATCGATGGCATGTATCGTCAGTATGGAGGTACACACCTCTACGACTACCATAATGCCTTTTCAAGAAAGGCAGAACAATATGAACTGTTGAAAACTCCTGTGGATTGGGGTTCCTGCGACACCAAACAATTGTCGGAACTCTATCTCGCGTAGACGAAACAGGTTTTTATTAAGCGAATAATACGAGTGTTCTTAATATATCGCTTTATCCTTCCATTTAAGGGTTAATCAACAGGTTATACAACATCCTATCGTCGGTTACGACCACATGTCCGTGGCCTGCTACAGTAGGCCATGCAAATACATCGTATGCTGCCTGCTATAGTAGGGTCAGCATCAACATGCAACTGTAGGTTGTCAACCCGTCCTAGGTTCAGCATCAACCTGTTATCGTAGGTTGTCCACCTGTCCATCGCCTGCTGTCGTAGGCTCGGCATCAACCTGCTATCGCAGGTTGTTCACCGTCCATCGCCTGTTATCGTAGGCCCAACATAAACCTGCTACCGTAGGTTGTCCACACGTCTGTCGCCTGCTATCGAAGGTCCAACATAAACCTGCTACCGTAGGTTGTCCACCCGTCCGTCGCCTGCTATCGTAGGCTCTGCATCAACCTGCTTCCGTAGGTTGTTCACCCGTCCGTCGTCTGCTATCGTAGGCTCTGCATCAACCTGCTACCTTAGGTTGGCCACCCATCCGTCGCCTGCTATCATAGGCTCTGCATCAACCTGCTACCGTAGGTTGTCCACCCGTCCGGCGCCTGCTATCATAGGCTCTGCATTCACTCGTCCCTCGCTTACTATCGTAGGCCCAGCATCAACATGCTACCGTAGGTTGTCCGGTAACATCATAATATAGTGTCATTATCACCTTCTCGGCTATTTGTAAAATAGGACTTTATATATATAATATCATTGGTTTATATTTCAATGTTCAATGTCAATACTTTTGCAAATAAGTTTAATTGTGTGTTATGTGTTCTGTGTTTGTATGCGTATGAGCCTGTAGCGTGTGACGTATTGAGAAGTTATTTGTGAACTGTATGTTCACGTTTGGTAGCGTTACATATAACTATACCTGAAAAATTAGATATGTAATTTCTCAATTTAGACAGAGCTGATTTAGACAGAGCTGAATGCTAAAAGAAATTATTAGAAAAAACATGGGCCCTCTCAGATTAGCTGAGAATCAACTGGGAATCTTATTTACAATCACATATCATCCACGCAGATCGTCCTTCATGTACGCTCGCTCTGGCTCATGGAGAGAACTGTAATTAATGTTATAATAACTTGTAGTTCAATCCATTTGCATAATTTTATGTTGCTATGAATATTGTGATGTTGAATTGATGTATTGTAACATATCTGCAATACAATATTATTAAACTAAGCTCTGGCTCAGTTCTGCTCATTAGCTAAGTCCAGCTCGCTGTAGCTCACTAGCTTAATGCAGCTCACTAGCTCAATGCAGCTCACTAGCTCAGTGCAGCTCATAAGCTCAATGCGACTCAATTCCTCAATGCAGCTCAATAGCTCAATGCATCTGAATAGCTCAATGCAGCTCACTAGCTCAACGCAGCTCATAAGATCAATGCGACTCAATACCTCAATGCTGCTCACTAGCTCAATGCATCTCAGTTCCTCAATGCAGCTCACTAGATCAATGCATCTCAATAGCTCAATGCATTTCAATAGCGCAATGCATCTCAATATCTCAGTGCAGCTCACTAGCTCATTGCAGCTCATAAGCTCAATGCGACTCAATTCCTCAATGCTGCTCACTAGCTCAATGCATCTCAATAGCTCAATGCAGCTCAGCTCAGTAGCTCAATGCGACTGAATTCCCCAATGCAGCTCAATAGCTCAATGCATCTCACTAGCTCAATGCAGCTCACTATCTCAATGCAAGTCATAACCTCAATGCAGCTCACTAGCTCAATGCAGCTCACTATCTCAATGTGTCTCAATAATTCAATGCAACTACTCGAGAGCGCTCGTTATGCATACATGCACATGACTGTTTAACAGGCACACTACTTAATGGATAGACGGGATAAAGGAGGACCCTTCTTCGTTTATTATCACCTGATAACGGACAGGTAATCCTAATGCAACAACGACTAATTATATTTACCGTAGTAAGCTTGTATCTTCTTATACGATGTGTCTTCTCTGAGTGTTATCGAACGTCTGATCTGTCGTGAAATTAAACAATAATTTGGAATATTTTTGCAACTTAAACATACTTTGAACACATATAATTGGAATAGCATTCCCCGATTTTTTAAATAAATCGTTGGACTAATGATATTATAAAAAAAACAACAAGCGGAACTCACGTTTGGGTAGGCATGGATCGTTAATTTTTATTATCATATACAAGTTTTTCAACACAGACCTATGACCTCTTCTTCTTCTTCTTCTTCATCTTCTTCTTCCCTTCTCCTCATCCTCATCCTCCTCATCCTCCTCCTCCTCCTCCTCCACCTCTTTTTCTTCTTATTCTTCTTCTTCTTCTAAATAATCTTAAAATGTTATGTGCATCTTATTACAGCCCTCAGTAGTCTATAACTACCTTAATTAACATTTAATATTTTTACATACATGGATATTGTTTTAATAAAGATGTTTTTTTCTGGTGTTCCAATATTATTATTAAATTATTGATGAGCAAGTCGTCAGAACTGTTTTACTAACTTTACCTAACATAAAATGGTCGTACAAAAATATAACGAACAAGCACACGGGTATTTGTAGTTTCCATAGCAACATTACATATCGACATGATGTATAAATAGTTTAAACGTCATCTTACTCACGTCTTATAATAAGACGACGGAATAAAATATTTAAAAACCTATTTGAACTTGGTATTCATGTTCAACGTGACATATACAGTGTTTATATACAGTGTTTACACTGTTAAAGTAACTATCACGCCAAAAACAGACACATTTTACAACATATGTACATCGTTTCTCAACCTACTGACAACGATAAATATATATATATATCGAGAATCTAAACTCTATAGGCACAATATAAACGACTTTTGAAAAGAGCGAACCATTCAATATAATAACTGAGGGAATGTATGGGTGGGTGGGTGGAGTTGTATGGGGATGGTGGTGGGTGGGTTGAGGGGGGAGGGGGAGTTGTATGGGGATGGCGGTGGGTGGGTTGGTGGGGGTGCGGTCTACGTGGTGGAAAGTGGGTGGTCTACTTCCAAAACGAACAAAATCGCTGTGCTGAAAATGACGTAAAACTCTATTCAACCAACCAATGAACTAAGAAATACTTAATTCATCGAACCAACAATTTGGTTTGGAAGAGTAATCAAGCCAGGGGCGTAGCTTCCTATAGGCCGTGTAGGCCGCGACCTGCGCTTTTTTCTGAGAAATCGAAAAAATAAAAATGCATTAAATGCAATAAAAATCGCAGGGCTAGCGGGGAAAGGGGCTAAATTATAAAATCGCAAAAAAATATACTCAAATATGATAATTTACGGTAAAAAGTAAGGATATTGATGCTCTTATAGGCACATTTACCGGTACGAAATATACGCCAAAACGCACCTCCGACAGTCTAGCTGAAAACAAAAATCTCCCCGCCCCAAAAAAAGGCAGACGAATAGTTTTTTTTAAATAAGCGTTTATAACCTCGTCCGAAGGTCTGGTAAAGTAGGAAATATTTATTATATTTCAATAATTAACCTAAATTCGGTCCTGATTGGGACTGAACGCGCGTTCCTTGGGTTACCAACTCGCGAACACGGCGCTATCGTATGCTTGCTACTCCTTAATACAATCTCCACGCAGAGTTATCGTTCTTTGCACTCACATACATCAATGAGGAGGGTAGATATTGAGTACTTTACTATCTGCTGTGTTATCTATATATGCACTAACGAATGTGTTAGCATATATAGAGAATAGTACAAACTTTACTCGACCAACTAGAGATAACGGTACGTGTTGTGATAACGGTAAGAGTTAAAACTGCTACTTAATAAACTGCCTTTCTCGCCACGAACCGATCCAAGGCGGTAGCCTTATTGTCAAGCCTATTTTGTTTGCGATGTCATATCTTGCCTTTTATTCATCAAGTTGTAGTAGCATAATTACACACGTTTGCGTAATCGATATGGGAGAAACTTTCGTTATTATGGATACATCAGAAACCTATAAATATGCAATTCAGAGTTTTTGTTACGTAAACAACAATTATTGTAATCGTGCATTTTATGAGAAACGTATTTTTAATATAGACATTTATAACATGGTAGGAAGTTTATGTAAAATAATCATATATGAATAATAACGTCTCCCGAGAAATAAGGTAGGTGAAAAAAGCCGTACTATAACTGGTCGCCGCAGAAAAAATGGGTAAGGGTAAAAGCCGTACCTGCGAAACAATCAAATTAAATTCCTTGGTACTCACGTTTAAACATGCTGTGCTGCTACTGCTAACATACTGTATTAGTCCACCGGAGGGAATATAGGATTGCACTCCGTCTGTATGTCTGTCGGAGTGTCCGTCAGTCCGTCAGTCTGTCACACTTCGTTTCCGCTCAATAACTTCAGTTAGGAATGAGATATTGGAATGAAACATTATGGGTAGGTAGCTTATGTGAAAAGGAAGCTTGGGTGTTACATTTGGGGTCACTGGGGTCAAGTTCAATGTCACTGTTACTAAAAATAGAAAAACGGTTTCCACTCAATAACTTCAGTTAGGAATGAGATATTGGAATGAAATGTTATGGGTAGGTAGCTTATATCAAAAGGAATCTTGGGATTGCATTTGGGGTCACTGGGTCAATGTCACTGTTACTAAAAATAGAAAAAAAAACGGTTTCCACTCAATAACTTCAGTTAGGAATGAGATATTAGAATGAAACGTTATGGGTAGGTAGCTTATATCAAAAGGAATCTTGGGATTGTATTTGGGGTCACTGGGTCAAGGTCACTTTTACTAAAAATAGAAAAACGGTTTCCGCTCAATAACCAGTTAGGAATGAGATATTGAAAAAATAAATATGGGTAGCTAGTTTATATGAAAATGCAGCTTGGGATTGCATTTGGGGTCACTAGGGTCAAGGTCACTGTTACTTAAAGTAGAAAAACGGTTTCCGCTCAGTAACTTCAGTTAGGAATGAGGTATTGGAATGAAATTGTATGGGTAGGTAGCTTATATATAAAGGAAGCTTGGGATAGCATTTGGGGTCACTGGGTCAAGGTCAGTGCTACTAAAAATAGAAAAATGGTTTCCGTTTAGATACTTCAGTTAGGAATGAGATATTGGAATGAACCTTCATGGTTAGCTAGCTTATATGAAAAGGAAGCTTGGGATTGCATTTGAGGTCACTGGGGTCAAGATCAAGGTCACTCTTACTATCAGCAAAAACACGGTTTCCGCTCAGTAACTTCAGTTAGGAATGAAATATTGGAATGAAATATGGGTATGTAGCTTATATGAAAAGGAAGCTTGGGATTGCATTTGGGGTCACTGAGCTCAAGGTCACTGTTACTAAAAATAGAAAAAATGTTTCCGCTCAATAGTTTAATTTAAGAATGAGATATTGGAATCAAACTTTATGGGTAGGTAACTTATATGAAAAGGAAGCTTGGGATTGCATTTGGGATCACTGGGGCCAAGGTCACTGCTACTAAACATAGATAAAACATGTTTCCGTTCAGTAACTTCAGTTATGAATGATATATTGGAATGAAACTTTATGGTTAGGTAGCGTATATGAAAAGGTAGCTTGGGAAATCATTTGGGGTCACTGGGGTCAAGATCAAGGTCACTGTTACTAAAAATAGAAACACGGTTTCCGCTCAGTAACTTCAGTTAGGAATGAGATATTGGAATGAAATATGAGTATGTAGCTTATATGAAAAGGAAGCTTCGGATTGCATTATCGGATCACTGGGGTCAAGGTCGCTGTTACTAACATGGAAAAACAGTTTCCCCTCAATAACTTCAGTTAGGAATGAGATATTGGAATGAAACTTTATGGGTAGGTAGCTTTTATGAAAACGAATTTTGGGATTGCATTTGGGTTCTCTGGTGTCAAGGTCACTGTTACTAAAAATAGAAAACGGTTTCTGCTCGGTAACTTCAGTTAGTAATGAACTATTGAAATGAAACTTATGAGTAGCTAGCTTATATGAAAAGGAAGCTTGGGATTGGGAGTCACTTGGTCAAGGTCAAGGTCACTGCTATTAAAAATAGAAAAACGGTTTCCCCTCAATAACTTTAGTAAAGAATGGGATATTGGAATGAAACTTTATGGTAAGGTAGCTTATATAAACAGGAAGCCTGTGATTGCATTTCGGGTCAGTGGGGTCAAGGTCACTGTTACTAAAAATAGAAAAACGGTTTCCGCTCAATAACTTGAGTTAGGAATGAAATATTGGAATACAACTTTAAGGTTAGATAGCGTATATGAAACAGAAGCTTGGCATTTGGGGTCACTGGGTCAAGATCACTGTTATTAAAAATAGAAGTTTCCACTCAATAACTTTAGTTAGGAATTAGATATTGGAATGACACTTTATGGATAGGTTACTTATATGGAAAGGAAGCTTGGGATTGCATTTGGGGTCACTGGGGTCAAGGTAACTGCTACTAAAAATAGAAAAGACTGTTTCCGTTCAGTAACTACAGTTAGCAATGAGATATTGGAATGCAATTTTATGGTTAGGTAGCTTATATGAAAAGGAAGCTTGGGATAGCATTTGGGGTCACTGGGGGTCAAGATCAAGGTCACTGTTACTAAATACAGAAACACGGTTTCCGCTCAGGAACTTAGGTTAGGAATGAAATATGAGTATGTAGCTTATATGAAAAGAAAGCTTGGGATTGCATTGTCGTGTCACTAGGGTCAAGATCGCTGTTACTAAAATAGAAAAACGTTTTCCCCGCAATAACTTCAGTTAGGAATGAGATATTGGAATGAAACTTTATGGGTAGGTAGCTTTAATGAAAACGAATCTTGGGATTGCATTTGGGTTCACTGGTATCAAGGTCACTGTTACTAAAAATAGAAAAACTTGAGTTAGGAATGAAATAACGGAATATAACTTTATGGTTAGATAGCGTATATTTAAAAAAGAAGATTTGCATTTGGGGCCACTGTGTCAAGATCACTGTTACTAAAATTAGAAGTTTCCACTCAATAACTTCAGTTAGTAATGAGATATTGGAATCAAACTTTATGAGTAGCTAGCTTATATGAAAAGGAAGCTTGGGGTTGGGGGTCATTGGGTCAAGGTCACTGCTACTAAAAATAGAAAGACGGTTTCCCCTCAATAACTTCAGTAAAAAGAATTGGGTATTGGAATGAAACTTTATGGTTAGGTAGCTTATTTAAAAAAGAAGTCTGGGATTGCATTTCGGGTCAGTGGGCTCAAGGTCATTGTTACTTAAAATAGAAAAACGGTTTCCGCTCAATAACTTGAGTCAGGAATGAAATATCGGAATACAACTTTATGGTTAGATAGCGTATATGAAACAGAAGCTTTTCATTTGGGGTCACTGGGCCAAGATCACTGTTACTAAAGTAGAAGTTTCCACTCGATAACTTCAGTTAGGAATGAGATATTGAAATCAAACTTTATGGGTAGGTAACTTATATGAAAAAGAAGCTTGGGAATGCATTTGGGGACACTGGGGTCAAGGTCACTGTTACTAAAGATAGAAAAATCTGTTTCCGTTCAGTAACTTCAGTTAGCAATGTGATATTGGAATGAAACTGTATGGTTAGGTAGGTTATATGAAAAGGAAGCTTGGAAAAGCATTTTGGGTCACTGGGGTCAAGATGAAGGTCACTGTTACTAAAAAACAGGAACACGGTTTCCGCTCAGTAACTTCAGTTCGGAATGAGATATTGGAATGAAATATGGGTATGTTTATACGAACAGGAAGCTTGGGATTGCATTATCGGGTCACTGGGGTTAAGGTCGCTGTTACTAAAATAGAAAAATGTTTTCCCCTCAATAACTTAAGTTAGGAATGAAATATTGGAATACAACTTTATGGATAGATAGCGTATATGAAAAGGAAGCTTGGCATTTGGGGTCACTGGGTCAATGTCACTATTACTAAAAATAGAAGTTTCCACTCAATAACTTCAGTTAGGAATGAGATATTGGAATGAAACATGAAACTTCAAGGGTAGGTAGCTTATATGAAAAGGAAGCTTGGGATTGCATTTGAGGTCACTGGGATCAAGGTTAGGATCACTGCTACTGAAAAGAGAAAAATGGTTTCCGCTCAATAACTTCGGTTAGGAATGAGATATTGAAATAAAGCTTATATAATTATGAAAAGTTATGTTTAGTCTCATATTTTTCAGACAGTTAATTGGGCATTTTACGCTTTTAAATTTAACACGCTACCTAATGCAGTAACGCATTATATTGCTGTTACGTTACACGATGCATTTACATGTTCATGTGTCACTTTATCCAAGGAGAAAATTAATTATCCTCCAAAAAATAGTATAAAAGTATCACAATGACCGGTAGGCGACATTGTATTGCATAGAATATGCTATTTTACCCGGTATTTGAATATCTGTAAATATAGATGCCATCTCTCATCTTTTTTCCGAATAATGTAAATCTTCAATTTATTGAGACAATGAAGACAATTTAAGTCAATGTCTTGTTTTATTTTGTACAAACATGTATTTGCAAATGAAAATAAAAGCATTGTTATATGTTCATCTTTCTCGTTGTATTTATTGCCAACTACCCAACATTACCTGATTCATGACTCATGTTGCCTAATTGGGCAATTTTATTATTTAAAAGAGCTTTTGGTCAGCTTTAATAACACATTCAGTTTTTCACGTGTACAGCTCCTTTACTTCCATTTTTAAACCAAAGTGCAGTGTCGTCGATGCCTTGCATCAAAATTCGTCTTGATATTGTTTGTTTCTGTGCGTGTTTTTGGTTGACTGTGGTCCTAATGAAGGCTACATTTCCTGTTCGACTTTTATATCTACATTTAAACATAATATGACAATATTAATAATGTCGCTATCTGTATGCATGCAGGTATGTACGATGTATTCACTAAGGGTCCTGCCTGTAGTACTAGAACGGGAATAAGTATTTGTTCCGTTCCGATTATTTCAGTTTTATTAAACTCCACGCGAATGGTCCTCAGATATTTGTTAAATTAGGTCACGATGGCCGTCATTACTTTGAATTATCAAAACCAAATATGGACAGATTTAAAAGTCAAAACCTAGAATATCAAGTTTGTTCAAATGAAGCACCCCAGGATCAAAATCGTCAATATCCCGGAAGTCAAAGTTTTTATTTATAGACAGAAACTTACAGACGTATACACCTTACACATTTTGAAAAAGAACATTACATTTATTTTCTAAAATCACAAGGTAATTAGTTCTAATATTTTGCATATAGCATTAGCTTATGGGCCTCTACCAAGTTCTGTTTTCAAATGGTGACCCTGGGTCCAAATTTGCCCTATCCAATGGGACATATATTTTACAGAAGATTATGAAGGAATACTTAAACCAAACATCTTCTCTGAAACTACCAGAGCTATAGTTCTAACGTTTTGCATGTAACAATCTTATGGGCTTCACCAGGTGAGAGATTCTGGGCCCTATTATTATAACGCCTTATTTATTTTTAGAATACGAGTATTAAAGCACGCCATGGCCACACCGTCTCAAACCGAATCGCCCCCGACAGGTGCAGACATGGATACTATAAGAAGAAACACTACAGAGTTACCAGACAAAGTGTCAGAGGCTTATACTAGGATACGGAAGTACATATGGAACACCCCTCTTTTGTACTCTTCATATCTTAGTGACACGGCAGAAGTATACTTCAAACTAGGTACGTATATCTCAACCTAGGTACGTATAGCTCCAACTAGATAATGTATATCTTAAACTAGGATCGTATATCTCAAACTAGGTAAGTTTAACTCAAACAAAGTACGTTTATCTCAGCCTAGGTATGTTTATCTAAAACTAGGTACGTTTATCTCAAACTAGATATGTATATCTCAAAATATATATGACTACAAGCCCGTCACTTTAGAGTCATGATTGACAGGTGAAGCCACGCCCCCAGCGGATGACGTCACGCATAAATTATAGAAAGTGTATCTAAAAATAGATCCGTATCTAAGGTGACCTCGATTAGGTACGCGTTTCGACACGTTTTTTTAACGAGCGCGCCTGATTTGATAAGTCAAAAGGAGTTTTGTGGAGTATGCATTTCCTACAATACAGTGCTATAATTATTAATTATAAATTACAACAAGTTTTACAAAAGCAACGGAGTAATCACCAAGTTATAAATTATTGTCACACGTGAACATTCGGGATGATTCTACAAGTTTAATATAGCTATCCTGGGTGCGTAACCAGAGTTAGGAAAATACCATCTCTGGGTCTTTTGTTCAGTGACATTTATTTTGGTCATACATTTTGATCAATTTAATATAGAAATAATGTATTTTGAACATTTCTAAAAGAATGACCAATCCTGATGTACTCCCTTTAAGTAATCCATAATTCCAGTATACGTTTCCTGATTAAACACTTTAGTTCATATGTTTTAAAACAAAATATTGATTTAATCCATGACAAACAACTATACAATCAATAAAGTCCAACGGTTTAAAACTATATAAATATATATGTTAATCCTTTTTTTTTGTGTTTGTGAAATAACACTTTCGTATTTGTTTTCACGAGTCTATCCGAATAAATCTCGCTTTTAAATGTATATGAAATATATATTGCGATTTAAATTAATATATTCGAAATGTTAAACCTCCTTTAGAAATACGTGATTGTCACGGTGGATAAAACAGCATCTCCCACTAGGTCAAGTGTATACATCTTGTATATTTTCGGAAAAAAAAGCGATTTATAGAAAGCTGATACACTGATGAAAATATACCTTTTGTAAAATCGTTATACCTATTTATTTTGAAAACTTAAGCGATGACCGTAGTCATATAATACATTTTTAGAAATGTCTGGGATAACAGAACTGTTTTTTCTGAATCAAAAATCTCTTTTTTTGAGTTTAAAAAAAAAGTTTAAAAAGTTTTAAATGTTTCTATTTGCCGTTTAGAATTATTTCAATTTTGAAACTATATATATCGAATGAAATGCCATTTTTAAAGACTGGAATATCGATACTTGCATAGTATTCGGATAGTAAACGGAATCCGTCTCCAGCTTCGACGGACGCTGAACCGGTCAATGAAAAGGATTATAAAGGCTTACATATACATATTTTCAAACATGTTAGATAGCATTGACATTGTACTTCACCGTCGTATTGAATCCTAATTCGAGTGTTCTAGAATGACGTGTGTAAGGTGGACGTAATTATCTTTGCTGTCACTGTAGGGTAATTAAACAAGAGGTCAATGACCTTGAAGCTCTACTGGTAGGTTTTTGATAGCTAGATCAGCATTCCTGTGAAGTTTCATGAAAATCCGTCAAGTAGTTTCAGAGGAGTAGTCGCTACAAGTTTTTACTAAATAACTCTATGTAAACAAAGATGGCCGCTGGCAGCCATGTTTAACATCGAATCGAAACGATTTTCAACATGGACCAACATCATGTCATGCTGATCGTTTTAGAAAAAAGTCCCATATCAATATCACTTAGAGTTTTCAAGAAGTAGTCGCTACAAACGTGTTTGTTTAAAAATCTATTTTTAGATTTGGCGGCCATATATGATTTCACATCAACATGAATTTTTGCTAGGATCAACTAGACTTCATGGGCAATATTTCTGTAAAATGTCATGAAAATCCATTCAGTAGTTTCAGAGGAGAAGTCGCTACAAAAAAAAAAGTTGACGGACGGACGACGGACGCCGCACCAAGGCATAAGCTCTGCTGATCTCTGATCAGTAGAGCTAAAAAAAAATTATTATATTGTACTGAAAGAGGCTAAAACACATGGTAAGTGCAGTTTACTTTTATTGATCAACAAACACATGATCCATTACATACAAAGCAGTAGGCATTTATACAAAAAAAAAAGAAAAGAAAAAAAGCACATCTTGCGTTAATGTTTCTGAGTCATATTACTGGGTTTCACCAAACTGTCACACTTTTTTGGATAGTTCTTCAATTTCACCTACGTTATGTCACTAACTTTCACTCCGCTGTTTTGATAATATTTAAATGGTCACTAATTAATTCACATACTTAAAATGTTCAAAATTCCAAAATAAAAGGTGTTATGGTTAATAGTTCTTATCATAATGTATAACATCCTTCTTTTCATGCCTATTTCCCAACAGTCGGCAATGTAACTGAATTAACTCTTTCAAGTTACATATTTGTTCTACAAAACATTTTGATATGGAAATATCCCTTTTTCCTTTCCGTATATTTATAAACATTGTAACCTTGATGTTTGACATCCATTCATCATAGTAAAAACCACAGACCTTTTCCTTTAAAACTAATAATACATTGAAATTTATAGTGCAACATAGCTTGTGCCCCATTTTTGCAGTCTACTTTCAATATAGTAACACATCAGCGTTAGAATCCGCAATTGAAATTTTGACATTGTTAATAATTCATGTCCATTCAAGCATATATGGAGAAGCTGTTGCTACACTTTCCGCTTAGTCATCGCTGACGTCACTTTCTCCCTTCAACAACGGTGGTTTATATTCCATTATAGTTTATAAACAAATATTTCCGCTGGTTGGTTGCTGACTTCAATGCTTCTTCCGATTCAAAGTCTTCCTCATCTTTAAGCCGTGTTGCCGTCTTTTGGATCGCTCTGTATAAAGAATCGTTTGTTAAAGCCTTAAACCATAAAATCCTATCTAAGAATTTGTTGATCACTGCTTTTCTGTATACTGGCAATAGCTCCTTGTACGCTTTCTTTCTTGCCTCATTTTCGGTTAGATCATCTTGCATTTGAACATTTTAAGTATGTGAATTAATTAGTGAACATTTAAATATTATCAAAACAGCGGAGTGAAAGTTAGTGACATAACGTAGGTGAAATGGAAGAACTATCCAAAAAAGTGTGACAGTTTGGTGAAACCCAGTAATATGACTCAGAAACATTAACGCAAGATGTGCTTTTTTTTTTTCTTTTTTTTTTGTATAAATGCCTACTGCTTTGTATGTAATGGATCATGTGTTTGTTGATCAATAAAAGTAAACTGCACTTACCATGTGTTTTAGCCTCTTTTAGTACAATATAATTATTTATTTTTTAGCTCTACTGATCAGAGATCAGCAGAGCTTATGCCTTGGTGCGGCGTCCGTCGTCCGTCCGTCAACTTTTTTTTTGTAGCGACTACTCCTCTGAAACTACTGAATGGATTTTCATGAAACTTTACAGAAATATTGCCCATGAAGTCTAGTTGATCCTAGCAAAACATTCATGTTGATGTGAAAACCAATTTGGCCGCCAAATCTAAAAATAGATTTTTAAACAAACAAGTTTGTAGCGACTACTTCTTGAAAACTCTAAGTGATATTGATATGGGACTTTTTCTAAAATGATCAGCATGACATGATGTTGGTCCATGTTGAAAATCGTTTTGAATCGATGTTAAACATGGCTGCCAGCGGCCATCTTTGTTTACATAGAGTTATTTAGTAAAAACTTGTAGCGACTACTCCTCTGAAACTACTTGACGGATTTTCATGAAACTTCACAGGAATGCTGATCTAGCTATCAAAAACCTATCAGTAGAGCTTCAAGGTCATTGACCTCTTGTTTAATTACCCTACAGTGACAGCAAAGATAATTACGTCCACCTTACACACGTCATTCTAGAACACTCGAATTAGGATTCAATACGATGGTGAAGTACAATGTCAATGCTATCTAACCTGTTTGAAAATATGTATATGTAAGCCTTTATAATCCTTTTCATTGACCGGTCCAGCGTCCGTCGAAGCTGGAGACGGATTCCGTTTACTATCCGAATACTATGCAAGTATCGATATTCCAGTCTTTGAAAATGGCATTTCATTCGATATATATAGTTTCAAAATTGAAATAATTCTAAACGGCAAATAGAAACATTTTAAACTTTTTAAACTTTTTTTTTAAACTCAAAAAAAGAGATTTTTGATTCAGAAAAAAACAGTTCTGTAATCCCAGACATTTCTAAAAATGTATTATATGACTACGGTCATCGCTTTAGTTTTCAAAATAAATAGGTATAACGATTTTACAAAAGGTATATTTTCATCAGTGTATCAGCTTTCTATAAATCGCTGTTTTTTCCGAAAATATACAAGTATACACTTGACCTAGTGGGAGATGCTGTTTTATCCACCGTGACAATCACGTATTTCTAAAGGAGGTTAAACATTTCGAATATATTAATTTAAATCGCAATATATATTTCATATACATTTAAAAGCGAGATTTATTCGGATAGATTCGTGAAAACAAATACGAAAGTGTTATTTCACAAACACAAAAAAAAAAGGATTAATATATATATTTATATAGTTTTAAACCGTTGGACTTTATTGATTGTATAGTTCTTTGTCATGGATTAATTCAATATTTTGTTTTAAAACAATATGAACTAAAATGTTTAATCAGGAAACGTATACTGGAATTATGGATTACTTAAAGGGAGTACATCAGGATTGGTCATTCTTTTAGAAATGTTCAAAATACATTATTTCTATATTAAATTGATCAAAATGTATGACCAAAATAAATGTCACTGAACAAAAGACCCAGAGATGGTATTTTCCTAACTCTGGTTACGCACCCAGGATAGCTATATTAAACTTGTAGAATCATCCCGAATGTTCACGTGTGACAATAATTACACGATTACTCCGTTGCTTGTTGTAATTTATAATTAATAATTATAGCACTGTATTGTAGGAAATGCATACTCCACAAAACTCTTTTTGACTTATCAAATCAGGCGCGCTCGTTAAAAAACGTGTCGAAACGCGTACCTAATCGAGGTCACCTTAGATACGGATCTATTTTTAGAGACACTTTCTATAATTTATGCGTGACGTCATCCGCTGGGGGCGTGGCTTCACCTGTCAATCATGACTCTAAAGTGACGGGCTTGTAGTTATATGTGTATCTCAACCTAAGTACGTATATCTCAAACTAGGAAAGTTTATCTCAAAAGAGGTACATTTATCTCAACCTACTACGTATATTTCAAACTAGGTACGTATATCTCAAACTAGGTTCGTATATCTTAAACTAGGTACGTTTGATCTCAAAATATGTATGCTTATCTCAACCTAGGTACGTATATCCCAAAATAAATACGTATATCTCAAATAAAATACATTTATCTCAAACTAGGTACGTATACGTATAAACGTATATCTCAAACCAGGTACTAGTATATCTCAACCTAGGTACGTACATCTTAAACTAGGTAAGTATATCCCAAATTAGATAAATTACAAACTACGTATGTATGTCTCAAATGTATGTATGTCTCAAATAGGTACGTAATTATTTTAAACTGGGTACGTACATCTCAAACTATGTACGTATATCTCATATATTCGTTTGTTCAACTTCATTATTTTTATTTATTGTGTTGACTATTTTAGGCGACCGATGACATTTCAAGTATTGTACATATACAAGCTAACTTCATTCTTTACTTCCTTGTATTACGCACTCCGTTCACGTGTACTGTTAACATAACTGACATTTGTCGCCATCCTATGCTTCAAATAAGAGGTTAGGCGCATACCCACTGACCTAAAATTTTAAATGTATAATGTCAGTTTTATAGCATCCAGTCAATCTACATCTTAAGATGTGAGTGGGGTCGCGATTGCGCTGTGGATAGCAATCACACTGGCGCAACTAGGTTACTTCAGTGCGTCCTTAGGCAAGACACTTTCCCTAGCCTCGTCCGCCGGATGGACACCGAGCGGTCGGTCCCATGTATCGGCTCTGAGCATGTTAAATAACCGTAGAAATATAGTCGATATTAAGGATAGGGTAGAGTTCCCATGATAGATATGTATTCTTTAGCTTTCTCTAGGGCGACTCGGAATACTGAACCTAAACAATAATTCAATTATACACATTCTCACATCTCAGAGATACAACGGTTCGCTAGTTGTAAAGGGTACACGCATGCAAGCGAGAATAGTAAATACATTGGCCATGCAGATTATTTTAACCATTTCATGTGAGAAAATATAGCGTGTATGTTCGTTTGCCCACAAGAATATGAATGAGAATGCAGCTTCTTTGCGTGTCTCGGCACACTTCTCGGGCCTCTTTAATACCATGTGATGTAGTGTTTAAAACAAACTCTGCTTATATCTGTATTTTATTGTATAGTTAACTAGGCTCACGGTTTCTGTTCTACTGACATGTCTAATAATATTGCTGTTATGGTTTCTTAATTTGCATAAGTTTTATTAGTTACTCAGATAACTTGCAATTGTCTTAATATTTGTCTTAAATGTTTACCTAAATATTTTAAATCCAATAGGCCATTTTTTTTTTTGTTAAATGGATACTATGTTTGTCGGAAAAAATCTTAAAGCTTATGTTTATACTGTTTGTGCACAACCAACGTGAAATAAGTATTATCTTATCTTATCGTATCTTATCTTATCGTATCTATCTTAAGTATAAATAAATATATATATATTAAAACAAGAGGCCCAAGAGGGCCTGTGGACGCTCTACTGGCTAAAACAGCTCTTATAGATTTAGATAGATATAGCTACAAAGGAAAATACAATATAGCATTTTTCAACAAATCAAGGGCCATAACTCTGTCATTACTAACAACATCTAGCTGGTTTTCGAAATTGTCCAAGATTTCATTGATATACCGCGTTTTGCACAACTAGACATCATACTGAGGCTTCCTGCCAAATTTCGTAGAAATCCAACAAGCCGTTTAAGAGGAGTAGTGCCGACAAGAAATTTAAAATAAAAATGTCAAAGGGCCGTAACTCCGTCAAAAATCAGCAAACTGGAACAAAAGCGTGATATGCACAACTGGACATCTTACCTATGCTTCCTGCCAAGTTTCGTCGAAATTCAACAAGGCATTTAGGATGAGTAGCGCCGACAAGACATTTTAAAGTAAGTGTCAAGTAATTAAAAAGATAACGTAAAAAAAAATAAAAAAAAAATAAAAAATTAAAATAAAAAAATAAAAAAAAATAAAAAAATAAAAAAAAATAATATAAAAAAAAAAAAAATTGAAACAATTTAAAAAAAAATAAAAAAAAAAAAAAATAAAATTAAAAAAAAAAAATCAAATTAAAAAACTGTCAACCCCGGGGCACGTCGAAATTTGACACCAGGGTCACCATTTGAACAAACTTGGTAGAGGACCATAAGATGATGCTACATGTAATACATGAGAGCTCTGTGCCATGTGGTTCCAGAGAAGAAGATTTTTTCAGTTTTTGCCTATACAAGCCTAAGTAAAACTGTGACCCCCAGGGTGGGACCAAATGTGACCAATGGGTCACCATTTGAACAAACTTGGTAGAAGACCATAAGCTTATAGCAAATGCAAAATATTAAACCTCTGGCTCTTGCAGTTTCAGAAAAGAAGATTTTTTAAGTTTTTCCCCTATACATGTCTATGTAAAACATGTGACCCTTGGGGCGGGGCCAAATGTGACCCCAGGGTCAACATTTGAACAAACTTGGTAAAGGACTATAAGCTTATAATAAATGTAAAATATCAAACCTCTGGCTCTTGTAGTTTCCGAGAAGAAGATTTAAAAAAAAAATCCTATATAAGTCTATGTAAAACTGTGACCCTCGGGGTGGGGACAAATTTGACCACAGGGTCACCATTTGAACAAACTTAGTAGAGGACCATAAGCTGATGCTACATGTTATACATGAGAGCTCTGTGCCATGTGGTTCCAGAGAAGAAGATTTTTTTCAGTTTTTGCCTATACAAGCATTTATGTAAAACTGTGACCCCCGGGCCGGGGGAAGGTGTGACCCCAGGGTCACCATTTGAACAAACTTGGTAGAAGACCATAAGATTATAGCAAATGCAAAATATTAAACCTCTGGCTCTTGCAGTTTTAGAGAAGAAGATTTTTTAAGTTTTACCATATACACGTCTATGTAAAACATGTGACCCTTGGGGCGGGGCCAAATGTGACCCGAGGGTCACCATTTGAACAAACTTGGTAAAGGACCATAAGCTTATAGTAAATGCAAAATATCAAACCTCTGGCTCTTGTAGTTTCTGAGAAGAAGATTTTTTAAAAAAAATCCTATATAAGTCTATGTAAAACTGTGACCCCCGGGGCGGGGACAAATTTGACCCCAGGGTCACCATTTGAACAAACTTAGTAGAGGACCATAAGCTGATGCTACATGTAATACATGAGAGCTCTGTGCCTTGTGGTTTCAGAGAAGAAGATTTTTTAAAGTTTTTTCCTATATGTCTATATGAAAAACATGCAAAACCTCAATATACAAACTTTGGACCCCCGGGGCACAGCCATTTTTGACCCCGGGGACTTTATTTGAACAAGCTTGATAGTCTAGGCGTTGGCGATCATTTTAAAACAAAAACTGTTGAAATCTGTCCAGCGGTTCTGGAGAAGAAGATTTTTTAAGGTTTCGACCATATATGGTAATGGCAGCCATCTTGGATGTAGCGCTGACCTAATTTTAACAAATCTAAAAAGCATTCATCTAAGGATCATCTAGGTGAAGTTTGGTCAAAATTAGCCAAGCGGTTTCTGAGAAGAAGTCGTTTGAAGAAAAGTTAACGGACGGACGACGGACGGACGACGGAAGACGGACAACACACCATCCCATAAGCTCTGCTGGCCCTTGGCCAGTAGAGCTAAAAATGAGTATTAATTATTCTATAAGACTAGAACCTAATCTATACATACGATGTTTTTATTTTTTATTGATTTATTAAGTATTATTATTATTATTATTATTATTATTGCATGCTGTGGTGAATGTGGTTGTTCTTCCCGCATTTCGCCCCATAAATTTGTCCTGACCCCAAACAACTCCAAATTGTCCAAAGGTCAGAAGGTCAGTTAGTTCATAGACGCATCGTCCACCAGTGTTAATTACTTACATGTAACTGAACGGTAACAAACAACTAGTATTTAGATCATTGAAATTGATATTCCAATTTGATGAAACTTGTGTGCGTGTGTTTTTCGTGACAGAAAGTGAACAAATAACCGGGTCGTTTAAAGCACGTGGAGCTCATAATAAGATACTGTTCCTCAACGAAAAAGATCCTGTAACACTTGCGAAAGGTATCACCACTGCGTCAACCGGAAACCACGGCCTTGCATGTGTAAGTAAACAAGTATTCTTAATTTGCTTGCGTACTTTAGTTATACATGCATATACTGAAACGCAAAAGAAACGCAACACGGGAATTTCTGCTACAATATTCTGCTGTTAGTCGAATGGTACATGGCTACGTAAGACCTTTCCTTTTGGAAAAAAATACTAAAACAACAAATAATACAGCAAATAGTATTCCTTCAAAGTTTCATTATTGACGTACGCTTTTGGCTCAAGCATGTGAGCAAACGTAGGATGCAAAATTTTGCAAACTATTTACGTTAAATACAGTACTGAACTGGCTTTAAGTTTTTCAAAGAGCAACTTCAACATTTCAAGTTCTTGTTACAATGTGTAGTGTGATTAAAACGTCAACAGCATAACAGTTGTGTCCTTTCTCTAATAAACTGCAACTTTTTTTTTACAAAATATCTTGGGATTTCTTTGGAATATTATGTGCAATTAAGTGTGCAGTATATACAATATATAGCGGAAATTCCCGGGTTGCGTTTCTTTTGCGTTTCAGTATATGAACATAAAGAACCATATATGCGGACTTAAAACTACATGTATACGCGCTCATACGTACATGTATATGTGAACTTAAAACTACATATGTGCGTACATACATGTAATTTACATTCAAATCATTTAGGTGCAGGCGGCAAAGACATGCAACTGTCCATTGGAGGTATTCGCCCGTGTAGGAAACTCGGAATCCAAGTTGGCGGCCCTAAAGCAACATGGTGCTTGTATAACACTCTATGGACAAGATTGTGTCGAGGCAGAGGTCAAAGCCAGGCAAACTGCCGAGGTAATGTCTATGTCGGTGCGAAAGCTTATTCGCAGTTTATGTTGATTGTTTACTTGTATATATACGTTGACATCATATATGCTAATATGTATGTATTGTAGACGATGTACTTTGTACAAGTCTGAATAAAAAGTCTGTCTGTCTGTCTGTCTATCAAGCCGACTTTAAATGAAATGTCCTTGACTTGACGGCCCACCCACCAGTGTATTGTTCAGCAACAGAGATTGGATATGAAATGTACGCATTTCGATAGCTTTGAGAATTCAGTAGTGGTAAGCCAGACTGCTCTCGTTGTGTCATCACCAGTTGTTACACCAATATCTATGTAATGTCATAATTACCGTTCTCTGTATTTTAGGAACGAGGCCTGACTTACCTGTCCCCGTACAATGACTGGGATGTCATAGCAGGGCAAGGAACAATAGGGTAAGTTCGTACTAGGGTATGTTCGTACTAGATTTGAAGTAGCGAAACATGGAGTGTTTACAATATAATTTGCAGCAACTTTTCAGTTCTGCGGGTGAGAATGTGGTTCTAGGCCCATTATGTATATTGTATCTAGATGTAAATGGAGTGAGTCTGGAATGCTCATTCCTCTTGGCGCTATATAACCTGTTTGTGTTGGTTAGCTGTAAATCCCAGTTCAACTCAACTTGAAGCAGTGTGTAAATACAGAGATGTAATAAACCAGATATAAATTCAATATTTCACGTACGCACTTTATGGAATTAATGTGTCATGTTTACAGCAGATTTTGCAACTGGTCTCAAATTAAGGAGAATAGTACCCTGTGCGTAGTGATATTATTATATTATTTCTGTCTTCAAAACGCACTGAGAAAATAAAGAACGAGAGTTTGCTGTTTATCTCGTGTCGTGCGAGATTAATTGAGAGTTTAGTGCAGTTTGTACTTCTTCGATCTCTAGTAAATAGCAGGGAGTTTGTCAGTTACAGAAATAATATTAAAGACGTTTTTCTAGAAAATTCTTAAAGTTTAAAGATGTTGCAATGCATGGTAAATAGCCAGATCGATCAAAATATAATATTAGCCCCATGATATTTAGGTCTAAAATTTGAACTTAAAATATATGTTTAATGTAATCCGGCGTAAACTTATCAAATTCACCCTGGTGCCACCTATGACAACACATATTAATGTGAAAAATTAATTTTCTCGTACAAAAGGATTACTTTTTAGGCTCGTTCAGTATGTTTAGGTCCTTTAGAATAGAAAATATCATTATTTGTCAGTTTTAATTCGGACCCCTAGACCCCACCCACCACAAAAAGTCTGATGTACCACCTTATGTCAAATTAAAGTTGGTTTAATTCTCAAGATTTAATAAATATGAATTGCGTTGCGCATTTCATGTCAAATTAACTCTATTAAATTTTTTTTCTCTCCTTATTTATTATAGTTATTTGTTTTATCTTTTCCCCTAAAAAACAGTACTCTTCTTAATAGTGACTTTTTATTACACAAATAGAGATAAAACAACACAAACAAGCTAAATCTTTAAAAGACAACCATTTATACAGAATTCTCATATTGAATACAAATAATAGATAATTTTATTATGTATATCACTTGTGTATTGTATAATATTTTAGATGTGTTTGTTTGTAAGGCGTGCGGTGGGATGGCCCCCGACCCACAACATGCCAAATTACGAGGAGAATAAATGGGTCACCATTGGTGACTGAAAAAAACAAAAACAAAAACTATTAATTTGCAGAAGTTCAGCAAGCATAACTCATTTAAAGATATAAACAGCACTAACATGTTTACATGTGTTTTTTTCTTGAAAACTTACTACATTTGAGAGTGACACATACTTTTTTATATTCGCAGCTTAGAGATATATAGGGAGTTGCCTACGGTAGACTGTGTTCTGGTGGCAGTAGGTGGCGGGGGATTGATATCAGGGATTGCTACATACCTCAAAGGTCAAAACGCAAATATACAGGTAATGCAGTATTAAAAGCCATGCTTCCGTTACCAGATTGTAGATTTAAGGCTCATCGTGATCAGGGTTAAAAGGTATGTAGCGATACAGCTAAACAGCTCTGTTATTGAGAGTTCTGAAAAACTTGGAAAAAGGTGAAAGAATTATCAAAATCGGATGATAATCAAAAAAGATATGACCTTTTAAAGATTGTTCTAAAACGAACATGGGAGCCGCCATTTTTAGAACTATGACGTCATAGTTCCATATTACCATATATGGCATATTGATAAATATCATTTAAAACGAAGAAAATCACTGCAAATGAATGAATTTTTTTTACTGGTCAAATAAAGCATTATTGCCATTAAGTTTTACGTATTTTTCATACAGTTGATGTCATTATTTCCCTATAAATCAGTAATTTTTTATATTTATAAATATTCCATATATGGTCATTTAGAACCGTGATGTCATAGCTCTCAAAATGGCCACTTCCACATCCATTTCAACAGGATCTTTAAATGATCGTATCTTCTTTGTTTATCATCCGATTTTGATAATTCTTTCACCATTATTCAAGTATTTCAGAACTCTCAATAATAAAGATGATTTGGCTGTGTCGCTACATTCCCTTTAATAGACTATCATAAGAACCCTGTCGTGATAAACGGTCCATAGGACACGACGGTACTGTGACACTAAAGGACATTGTGTTTTACGCAAAATCTGGAAGAAAGCTGTATTTCTTTTCTTTTTTTTCATATTTAAACTCGTTTTTCCACAAGCCCTAATGTGCATTAGAAATGTGGTGGCTATGGTAACAAAACATATAAAACAAGAGGTCAATGACCTTGAAGCTCTACTGATTGATTTTGATTTCAGGAAGTAGTCGCTACAGACTTGTTTTTTGAAAAATTATTTTTAGCTGTGGCGGCCATCTTGAATTTCCGGCCGACATGAAATTTTGCTAGGATCAATTAGACATCAAGAGCAACATTCCTGTGAAGTTTCATGAAAATCCGTCTAGTAGTTTCAAAGGAATAGTCGCTACAAGTTTTCATTATATAACTCTATGTAAACAAAGTTGGCCGCTGACAGCCATGTTTAACATCGAATCAAAACGATTTTTGACAAGGACTAACATCATGTCATGCTGATCATTTTAGAAAAAGTCCCATATCAATATCACTTATAGTTTTCAAGAAGTAGTCGCTACAAACTTGTATTTTGAAAATCTATTTTTAGCCATGGCAGCCATCTTCAATTTCCGGCCGAACTGAAATTTTGCTAGGATCAATTAGACATCAAGAGCAACATTCCTGTGAAGTTTCATGAAAATCCGTCAAGTAGTTTCAGAGGAGTAGTCGCTACAAGTTTTCATCATATAACTCTATGTAAACAAAGATGGCCACTGGCAGCCATGTTTAACGTCGAATCAAAATAATGTTTGACTCTGATAACCATCATGTCATGCTGATCATTTTACAAAAAGTCCCATATCAATATCACTTATAGTTTTCAAGACGTAGTCGCTACAAACTTCTTTTTTAAAAATCTATTTTTAGCTGTGGCGGCCATCTTGAATTTCTGGCCGATCTGAAATTTTGCTAGGATCAATTAGACATTAAGAGCAACATTCCTGTAAAGTTTCATGAAAATCCGCCAAGTAGTTTCAAAGGAGTAGTCGCTACAAGTCTTTACTATATAACTCTTATGTAAACAAAGATGGCCGCTGGCAGCCATGTTTAACGTTGAATCAAAACAATTTTTTACAAGGACCAACATCATGTCATGCTGATCATTTTAGAAAAAGTCCCATATCAATATCCCTTATAGATTTCAAGAAGTAGTCGTTACAAACTTATATTTTGAAAATTTTATTTTTAGCCGTGGCGGCCATCTTGAATTTCCGGCCGACCTGAAATTTTGCTAGGATCAATGACATCAAGAGCAACATTCCTGTGAAGTTTCATGAAAATCCGTCAAGTAGTTTCAGAAGAGTAGTCGCTACAAGTTTTCATTATATAACTCTATGTAAACAAAGATGGCCGCTGGCAGCCATGTTTATCGTCGAATCAAAACGATTTTCGACAAGGACCAACATCATGTCATGCTGATCATTTTAGAAAAAGTCCCATATCAATATCACTTATAGTTTTCAAGAAGTAGTCGCTACAAACTTGTTTTTTAAAAACCTATTTTTAGATTTGGCGGCCATCTTGGATTTCACATCTACATGAATTTTTGCTAGGATCAACTAGACTTCATGGGCAACATTTCTGTAAAGTTTCATGAAAATCCATTCAGTAGTTTCGGAGGAGTAGTCGCTACAAAAAAAAGTTTACAGACAGACGGACAGACGGACGCCGCACCACGGCATAAGCTCTGCTGATCTCTGATCAGTAGAGCTAAAAACCACTAAAAATCGCCTGTCTTCGCGATTACTCAAGAATAGCTGGCACTACAAACCCGGAAATCGGCAGGAATGTTTGTCTCATGGTCTAGTTGTGCACCTTCCCTTTTGGGTAAATTCGCATAAGAAATGTGGTTGCCACGGTAACAAAACTTGTAAAAAAATCACTAAAAATTGCTTGTTATTTTTTAAAACTAATTTTTTTTCATATGAAACTTTGGTTTATGGGTTCAATTTTTTATTTATTTTTATATTTTAATTAATTCCCCCCCAACCCCCAACCACACCCACCCCTTGTTGGATTAGTTTTACATAGAGTTATAGGGAAGAACTTCAAACATCTTCTTCTCTGAAACTACAAGAGATTAAGGTTTAATTTTATTAATATCAGCTTTTGGATTCTCTACCAAGTTTGTTCAAATGGTTAAACCTGTGGTCAAATACTTTGGGCCCCGCCCAGGTGGTAGCCAGTAGAGCGATACAGACCCTCTTGGGCCTCTTGTTTTTAATATACAAGTATGTTGTGATGTTTCTATATTTAAAGACCCGACTGGGGTATATAAGGGAGGTAATGGCTGGGGTGGTTTCCCTTGTATATTTGAACACGTTTCATGTCAGGGACACTTTTTCCTCAAAAAATCATAAAAAACAGTTGTAGTTATCTTTCAAAAAATATATGCTTGAAGTTTGATTTTCTTTCATTATTATGAAAATAGTGTTATATGGTTCTTTCTGATTTTCATAATTAAATAAAATCATCAAACCAAAATTTCAAATTTCAAATCCATGGGAGGAGCTAAGTATTCATGAGATCATGTGACTCCACTGTTTGTAAACAAATGAACAAGAAACACATGGTTGTGTGCTATTGCTGTACAGGTTAGTAAAATGTGTATAATAAACATGCTTAGCACTTACTTTGGATGTTTTAAATATGTGAAATTCTCCAAATACATTTACATTTGTGTTGCAGCATTTTATATCCATTTTTCTAAACACTTATTAATGCTTTTCACCACTCGAAGTTTGCATCATTTTTACAGTTTTAGTATTATACTGTTTCTGTTTTGTTGCTCAAATACTGATGTATACACATATCCTTTTATTGAATAATCTGTGCAACAGTACATATATTAAAGTTTTATCACAATTGTGTTGTATTACCAACAATGACCGGTATACGGCTCTCCTGGTAGGTTAGGATAGAGAGACCTTACTAAGTTTAACACACATTCTGGCATTGTCTCTCTTTGAATTCTAACAACACTCTCATCTACGTGGTCCCTTTTCATTAATCTAGCCTTTCTAACAAGATACTCCGTTTTGCGCCAAGCATTTCTTCTGTCGAGCATTGACCAAAACTTCTTGTATCCTACCCTTCTTGAAATTCTATTTTTGGCATGTGGTCTTGACCCACTTCCAAGCCATGATTGTTCATGTGTAATCACACATGGAGAACAAAAGCAATGTTCACAAGAATCATCTACATTTGTCATCAAATCTGTTTCTGTAACATCATTAACTGATAAAACTTGAGCATCATGTTCCTGTTGAATAGACCCACTTTCTTGAATTGGTAGCTCATGTTCCATATTGTCATTATTTTGTTGTTCTTCTGGGCCCTGTTTTATGAAACAACCTACGATAATTTTGATCGTAAGTCAAAATTAAATACCTTCAGCCGTTTTCCTTGAAAGTATTTGAAGCAAGCAATGAAGGGTGGAAATATTGCATAAACAACATATGTATTAGACAGTTTACAGATATTTGTTTTATCTGTTTAAACTAACATATAGCAATACATTTAATAATGTGATTTACGATCAAAATTATCGTAAGATGTTTCTTAAAACGGGCCCCTGGTGATTTGTTTATTTCAATAAAAATTCCAATTGTAATGATTGAAAAGAGCTTCAACTGTAAGTTTTTGCTCTTTATTAATAATAATGATAACACAAATGTTTTGGATGTATCCATTAAATACAAAATAAAAATATAACACGTTTTCATCAACTTCTAAAACATATCACTTCACCGCATTTTATTAAAATGCCGCCAAGAACAGTATGGTGGAGTTCAATTTATATAGGTTGATCAACTATTTCTTTTATTATTTTGAGCATTTAAATAACATAAAATAAGCATAATTAGAGATGATTTGCGAGTAATTAGATTATGCACGTTTGTTTGGAATGTATGATGAGAAATGAATAAAACAAATGGGAAAATAAAAATGCAGAAATGGATCGTCTACCTTACTTGTAATGGAATTGTCCAATTATGATACAGGCTAATTGGGCCAGTAGAACATGATCCTTACAATGGCACCTTATCACAGGTGTTGACATTTATATACTGATTATGTCTGGTATTTGTGGAACAGTGTTGCTGTATACAGATTACACATTCATTAAACATTTACTAATGTACACACACAAAATGGAATTAAATGAACAGGGACAAAAGAGAAAGTACTATAAAGACAATCCTTTGGCAGTCAAAAAACGGAATGCTCAAAGGAAGAAAACGTGTATTGAGGGGAAAATTGGATTTATTTGTCAAAATGAAGAAGAAAAACATGAAATACTCAATCTTGTGAAAGAAATAAAAGCATTTTTAGGAGAAGGAAATCATAATAATGTGACCTCAAAAGAGCTCTTGCTTGAGGTATTGAAATCCTATAAAAGCAAACATATTGATATTCGTCAAGAAATTGAGCAAGAAAATCAAACAGAGGAACATTTTCATGATCCTTCTTTTCAATATATTAGACCATGTGATGACAGTGAAGATCAAATGTTTGTTACTACGTCAGAAAAAATAGAAAATCTCCTGAATCGTGCAAATGATCATATCAAAGTATGCAAGGAAAAGCTGGTAGTTTCTTCAATAAAATACCAGGGTCATGTAGGAATTGTGAAATTTTCATGTGCTCTAAAACATGATATATTGTGGAGTAGCACACCATATTTCAGACAAAAATTTCTTGGAAATCAAATAATCTTGCAAGGATATAACGTCTCCGGGATGCTCCCCAACCAGTTTAATAGATTCTGTCAGTCAGCAGGCATAGGGGGTTTGGGAGAAAAGTATGTATCAGAAGTGTTTAATAAATACAGCAGTGTAGTAACTCAAATGACAGATGAATCTTATGAGGAAGCCATCGAAATGGAAATACAATCAAACAAAGAACAGGATAATACCATTAACATCCTCACTGATGCCCGACATGGTACACGTAAGAACTCGTATCATACAGATGTAGTATGCATTGGAGCAAATATTCACAAAGTTCTTAGAACAGAACATGTTTCGAAAGAAGATTCTGCTTCATCCCAAAAACATTAATTAATTGGAACAAAACAAATTTATGACTTTTTTGATAATCATGGAGAAAGTGGTATTGACATAAAATTACATTGTCATGACAAAAATGCAAGTGTTAACAAATTCATTAAAACAGATAGGCCAAAAACAATTTCCACAAATGATACATGGCATGCAACTAAAAATGTAACAAAAGAAATAAAAACTGTTTGCTCAGGTCCAAAATACAAGAAAGGTAAGACATGGCATCATGAACTCTCCGATAAAGCAGCTAGCATTAAAACACATGTTTACTGGTGTATGAAAAACTGCTGCGGTAATAAAGAAACTCTTAGATCAAACATTCTGAATATAGTTGAACATTATAAAGGAAATCATGAACACTGCCACAGATTATCGAGATGTAAAACAGATGACAACTTTGAAAGCAGTAAAATAACAATCAAAGATCCAAAGGCTGAACAATTACTGATTGAAGCTTTGAAAAAAATACAAATATATAAAACAGCACAGGACTATGTGCATTGTATGGATACGTTTTATGTTGAAAGTTTCAACAACGCTTTACTACAGTACCATGATAAAAGAATAAACTTTTCCGACAAAGCATACACTTTTCGTACAAATTTGGCAATTCTTGACTGGAATGAAGAGACATGGATGACAATTTGTCAAGAAAAATAAATAAAATAAAAGTGCTCAAACGAAAAACATTCAATTGGTGTAGATCAATTTGGCTGAATTATGTGGACTCTGTTTTAGAATAATAAAACTAATAAATATCATAAATCGGTTAATGTGTACATTTTTAGTGTATGAGACATATACAAGTCTACATGTATTTAATCACTTGGAAGAGAAAATTATGTCGATTCTGTTTAAAACTCATGGGAATTACTGACAATCAACAGGTAAACAATGTGTTTTCTGTCGTCTGCAGTCCGGGCCAATCTATTTTTAGCTAACACTGTACTGCCACTCACTGGTAATACACACACACACAGCAGAATTAATTTACATCCGAAGGTCGGGTCTTTAAACCTAAATAACACTATTAATTTAAAATTATTTTTTAAATTACCTCCCTTTATTGAATCAAATTTGATTCTAATTAAAAAATAATACATTTACGATTTATTTTTACTCTAAACACTATTATTTTTACTCTAAACACTATTAAACAATTTTGGCATATGGGATACATTATTTTGATGGAGAATATGCAAATTAAGCAACCCATTTAAAAGGTAAAATATCTACATATACGTATAAAAGGATAACTGCCAATGATACACTCATGGAGTGAATATATACGCTTGATTTCTGTGTATCTCGTTATAGCTAGGCGCCCTGCCGTAGTTCGTCCGAAGGTTGTCTGTCCTTGGTAGTTCACAAATATTAAGGTAGCGCCGTGGTGTAATGGTTAGCATTGCGGCTTAGTAACCCAGGGATCGCGCGTTCAATCCCAGCCAGGACCGAATTTGGGTTAATTATCGAAATATTTATAAGTATTTCCTACCTTACCAGTCCTTCGGATGAGACTTAAAACCTAGGTCTGCTCGCTAAAATGCTTAGTGCAATACAGCGAGGATCTATAAACGCTTATACACACACCCAATGAAACACTAGGTATATGTGAAATAACTCAAAAACAGCTGGCACTCAAAACTTCACAGTAATGTTTGTGTCATGGTTGTTGAAGGGGGGCATGTAGAAGTGGGGCATATATGTTTTACAAATATCTCTTGTTAATATCCCTACCAAAATTCAATGTGCCACACGGGGTGATGATTCTTCCATCATGAAAACTCTACCAATCCCGTCATTCTTCGGGCTTCAAAGAATGATGTTGTGAATGGATGATTATTATGACGTTAGTGGACACAAATATATATTGAACTATTTGATTAACACCACCACGAAATATTTTAAATGAAACAAGTCAAATGTTGTTCGCCATTTCAAAGTCGAATTAAATGCTACGTAAATAAGAAATGCATTTAAGATGGAATCAAATATGACGTACAGTTAAGACTCTACAACGATATTTGCGATGCAAACTTGAAAGAGCACAATCCATATGCTTCATTCTGTGCACACTAGGTTTTGCGATAAAAAAAACAGGTTTAAATAAGAAAGAAAACAGAAATACAGTTTCTGTTTAGATTTTGTATAATACGTCGTGGTACTGAACATTCCTTCACGTGACGAATAGTGTTGAAAATAACCAGTTTGTTTGCAACACCAGACTTGCTTTGTCTTCAGTTTTATTCTAAGCTGAGTGTTAACCCCACTGGCCAGGGACTGATATCAGGGATTGCTAAACTGGGTACTCGCAATTCTGTTTCAAACGTCACCTGCCTCTTTTTCTGCAATATGGGTGGGCTTCTTTCTCCGAATTATCGCGTTTTATGTCACATTATTTTCTCGAATAATCGTTCCTTTTTTTCTCGGATTTGTATTTCCGGAAACGCTGAGTCAGCCTCTTATTATGTATGTATACTCCGACACTTGCCATTAAAATGATAATCGGTTCTGGTTTCTTTTCCTAGATAATAGGATGTCAGCCGTACAACTCCAAGATCATGTACGATTCGGTGATGGCGGGCAAGCTTGTACATGAGGAATCTCTGGACACGTTATCTGATGGGACGGCTGGGGACATAGAGGACGGATCTGTAAACTAAATACTTTTCAATTGCTACTTATTGAAGCGGGTTCTTTATTTTCAAATTCCACATGTACCTTGCAATATTGAATGGCATTTTACAGGTGAACTATTGTTGGTAGGCAATCCTTTGCAGCTGAAGGATATTAATGCAGGATTTATACCAGTATTCCTTTGTTCAATGTTTAGCCTTTAACTGAGACAATTAGGCAGAATGTAGGTATAACAGGTGAACTATAAAGCCCGGTACACACGGTAAGATTATCTCATAGGACAAATCTTATAAGACAAATCTGATACAATCTATTTTATGAGATGCCTGTACACACGGTGAGATTAATTTTATGGGATTTTCTGGTGACCTTCAAATAAGTGCATACTGGATCTTTCCAGAATGTAAACGAATGAAAGCGCCTTGTCATACATCTTTCTTGTCGTAGTCTTTGTGCGTGACTGTCCGCAAAATTTCCTCTTCCTCATCCGCAAAACTTACTCTTCCTCATAATATCCCAGCAATTCATCGATGTTATCATTCGTCCAGTTTCCTACCATGTTGCTATGTATGACCTGAATTTTAACCCGCGTGTACAAATCTACAATGCATGTAGACCCTATGCTGCGAAGTTTATGTCAAATCTGGAACGCTGTACACCTTGGCCACAGTGTCACCATGTGTAGTTAGATGGCGGCGCTTTTGATCTTGTCTTATGGATATAGAGCATGTTCTATTTCTGGAAGACATCTTTCAGGTCGTAAAGTGTGTTTTAAGCCCCGGTACACACGATGCAATTTGTCTCACAAGACATATCTTATAAGATAAATCTTACCGTGTGTACCGGGCTTAACAGGTAGGCAATCCTTTGCAGCCGAAGGATTTGTACTAGTATGCAATGTATAATTTTGGGCTGCATTAGGTCACTGTTTTCACTTTTTTTAAATAACATATTTCAGAGTTTACAGTTGCACATATATATATAGTGCATGTTATTCTAACAGTAGATAATGTCATAAATGCAATTTTAAGTTAGTAGTGTTATAATAGTTTAGTATAAGCTATAAAGTTACCTTTTATGGTTCAGAGTATTTAATTGAATTGAAGATTTTATTTTAAGAGGGAGCCCAGTTAGTCTCAAAATTAGATACAGTCTGTTCTCTATGGGTCCGACTTAAAATTTACAAAATAATAATAGGACAAAAACATAATGAATGAGTGTGAAAATGACGTACAGAAAAAATATTTTGCAGGTATGTGCTGTACTAGGTTACGCATCAGGGTTAATTTAAGCACTTTGCGCCTGATTTCATTTACTCACCTATGGTGAATTCAACTACAAGACCTCAACAGGTGTTAACTTCATATTTTGATTTGAGATGACATTTTTATCATGCGTTTGAACATAAAAAAATTAATCAAGATTCCTTTGGAAAAAAAAGCTGTTGTAAAACGCACAATAGATAACTTCAGTGCAATACAGAATTTATTGAATCGAGGTGGTTCATTCATATCTATGATGTGTTTTGTTACAGATCACGTTCCCTCTATGTCGAGATTACGTAGACAGTTGGATAACAGTGACTGAGGACCAAATCGCAGAGGCAGTCTACTTCATGGTGGAGAAACATCACAAGGTTACCATATGGCTATTATTACTTTTTTGGTATTAATGTCAATACACACTGTTTCAACACACCATGCATATTCACTCTATTTTTAGCTCTACTGGCCCTTTTAGCTCCACTGGCCAAGGACCAGTAGGGCTTATGCCATGGTCTGTCCGTCGTCCATCCGTTAACTTTTTCTTGTCTTCACTCTAGCACCTTCATTTTTCATCGGTTCTTTACCAAAATTGGTCAGATGATTTATATCAGGGAAAGCTCGGAAACAACCAATATCGGATTATAAACCTCATAGTTATTGACTGTTTTAACGAAAGTTGTTATATTTTGTCTTGTCAGCAATCTAAGGCCTCCATTTTGCATGCTATAGTTACCAAACTTGGTCAGAATGTTTATATGAACGAAAGCTTGGACGAGTTTGAGAACCAGCAAGATCGGACCAGTAACACCGGAGTCATGGCCCTTGATTTTCTTAAATATTCTATTTGTTTGCCTCGTTAAGACGATAGGGCCTTCATTTTTAAATCTGATCTTAACCAACCTTAGCCAGATTGTTGATATCAATAAAAGCTTGAAAAACAGTCAGATCGGACCAGTAACACCTGAATGTTATGTCCCTTTATTTGGGGAAATAAACCCTGGACCATAACTTGGAAACCGTTGAGATCCCCACACTACAACCATGTATACTCTTACTGAGCATGAACAAACGGATACAAACACCAAACCATCATCGGCCCGTCCCCCACCTGGGGACATAGCACCTAGGTCATAACTTGGAAACCGTTGTTCGAGATCCTAACCATATAACCATATATACACTTATTGCGCATGAACAAATAAATTAGGTCCCAAAACCTTAAAAAATAGACCTATTCAAAAACGGCTAGCCACTGTGTCTATTCATTAAGACTTGCTTTGTGTTCCTCATTACAGATTGTTGAAGGATCAGGAGGAGTAGCTATTGCAGCTTTCATGAACAATCAACAGAAGTTTGCAGGCAAAAAGGTGGCAATTGTTGTATGTGGTTCAAATATAGGTGTGACAGACTTGAGGAACATCATTGTCAAATATTCACAGAAATGAAGCTGATCTTAGCCAGTACTAAAGAGAACTCTGCCCTATTGGTTTGGTGATGTCAGAATAATCACAATAGGTTGAATTATTATCAAATTGCACGTGCTTATGTTGCGGTGGGGGGTGGTTGTGGGGTGGTTAAAATTGATATGATTGGTTGAAATGGATATTGATTGACACCTCGTGTTATGTCAGTTGTGATTACTAGGATGCTTGCAGGAGTTTTGTGGGATGATGCCGCATGATTTATCTACCCCCTTCAAATGGCTACAGACGATCATAGCCCATTGAGTTTTATAAACAATATTACATAATCTAATTAAAAATAATTGCAGACAACCCTTTTGTACTTGGGCTAATGCATTTTAAAAAAAAAAGTTCATACTTTCTAATGATTCAGGGCTATTCCAGTAAAACATACATGGGACCCCAGGAAGGCACTTTTGAAATTGAACACCCACCCATAGACGCAAAATTGAGTTTGAAGAACAAAATTTCAGAAAGTAGGGTTCACCCATAGATGTTTATTAAATTGCCTTCCTGGGGTGCTGGGTATGTTTTAATGGAATAGCCCTCATGTGTGTTATGATTTTGTCACAGTATACATCAGTTAACAGTTATTCTAACACGACCTGCGCAGTCTTTCATATACACAAAGAAGAGAGACAACTATATTTTATTCACCGATAAAATACAACTGTTCCATTACTTCCCCGTGTATATTTCATCCGTTGGAAGCGCCACGTTACATGACGTCACTTGGTAAATATACGTCACGAAGACAAACTCAACAATAATTATAATGACATGTTAATTACAACAAACTTGTCATGACAAACCTTGCACACCCCGATATAAACCCATCATATGTATCAGTACATATAACATTAAAAAGCATCTTGACCTCCGAGATAATATGTAGTGCCCCCACACGTAGCATAAACAATGGCGTTATTGTGCTAGAATCGAAATGATAAATACGTACCTGTATTTTATCGTGCTAACACACTCATGATATAATTACTATGCATCCAAACTCCTAACTGTATTGTATTCACCGATAAAACACAGGTACGTATATATTATTTCTTAATTAGAACACCAAGTTGATTTTGTTATAGCACTAGCTTATTCAATCAATAAAAACATATGAAAACACAATACTTTTCAGTTGAATTTAATATAAAATTGGCAAAAATAACCTTGAGGTCGCTATTTATAAACAGACCTAAAGGCCAGTCAATACTAGTTGTTTTTATCTACAAGATTTTCCATTTAAAGTAAATAAGCACGTCTCAACCTCAAACTTGATTGCCACTGTGACATGGATGCTGCCATTTACTGCGGCCCACATGTATCAAGATTAGCATGACAAGCACGTGAACACTGGAAACGCACCGCCACGTGTACATTTGCATTAAAAATAACTGTGTAAAGTGTTATTTTTCTACGTGCAAACGTAAACTGTAAAAGAAACGATACCGAGTGTTCGACATATTTTAAATACATGACCAAGCAATAAAATATGCGATGTATCCCTAAAAACACTTCATCCCACAAGCTGTTTCATGTACAATCGCGACTTGCAAACAAGTGTAATGCTTAGTACATGTAGTAAATCAAAATTATTAAATGGACAACAGATCTTGTATTTCTTTTCTTGTTTTTCAGAAAGCTTGTCAACTTTAAGCTGTCTTTATAGCTAGCTTGTCAACTTTAAGCTGTCTTTATATCTAGCTTGTCAACTTTAAGCTGTCTTAATATCAAGCTTGTCAACGTAAACACCTATTTTAGCCGTCTGTATATCTTTCTGAATCGGTGCAGACAATGAATAGAATCTTCTTCTTTTTTTTTAAAATATAAACATTCTGTTTTTCAAAGCTTTTTGCTGCCTTTATAATCCACACATTTCCTTTAGAGTGTCAACGCGGCTCTGTAACACCAACATTACTTATCCACTGCATGTCATAAATGCAGTATCTCGCTTTCAGGTTTTTTTCTCGACAGCCTGTGACTGCTGTGCAGCCGTGGTTTGTGACATGTCCATGTTTATTTTGATAGGTGCTATAGCCTGGTACAGGTTTGTCACAGCAGTCTGTATGACTGGCTGAAGACCAGCGTCTTCTGACTTCACTTCCTGAAATTGTAACAATAACATTACTATTATTAGTTTAAACATATTTAATTTCAACAAATTTACGACATAAATATTACTCTAGGATTGGAATGAAAGGACAAAGTTTCTCTCCTTAAAGTGTTGTTAGTCATGTAACCATAGTGTATTGAGCCATTTTATTTTTATTAGATACTGATAGATTCTTTTCATACATACCTACCCTTCATTTATATAATACTGAGCTTTTCAGTTTTATTTGTAAATAGAGTTTTCTGTTAAAAGTTTTTCGTGGGTGTCTAGGAGTCAGACTTAAAATTAACAATTACTGATATTTTAAATTGTAATTGTACAAAATATAATTAACGACTGCTTTTTTGCTTTTTTTACAATACAATTCATTCTAAACAGCAATATGTGCTATCCTATGTTACTCCCCGTGTGGTTGCCGGGGTTGAATACAACCACTTCAACTCCCGAAGAAGTAACCATCTTGCAGCGAGTTTTCAATGAAGTTGGCACATACACATGATAGAGGATCAATGGATAGAAAGACTGAACCTAAAGTACACAAAGGCTGTAACGTCAAGATTAACTTTTGATTGATAGTTAATTGTTGAACATTAGTGAATAATTATAAAAAAAATACTTCACTTATTTATTTGTGACACCAATTTATGAAATGAATTCACCATAGACTGGTTGTATTTTTTTGTATGTAAGTGTATACTATTAATCTACATAACTGTTTTCTACAGAATTCTGTGTGATAATTTTATATTGGATTATTCTATGAATAGTTCTTGCACAATGTTCATAAAATCACTCTGTGATAATGTCAAAAAAGTGTGACGGGAATCGATGTAACATCATTTGTTGTAACGCCATACAGGAAGTGACGTGCCATCATTTGGGTATCTTTATCATAACATCAATCATTTCAAAGTCAAGATTACTAAAAAGTTGTATGTCTTTGTGTTTCCTGAAGAAAAAAAAGAGTTCAAAAGTTTGAAGAAGAGCTGTTTAATAATTATTCAATATTTTGATATTTCTTGACAGATAGTCATTCATTTTAATTTCAATGGTTACAAAGGCAAACTTTTTTTTTTTGATACAGTGATTTATCACCACTCTGTTATTGCCCAGAGAATCAATTCGAGTAAATATAACAGCCCTTTTAATGCCTCCATCCGGCTGCTAAAGCAGTTTTAAATCAGGGATCAAAAGCGATAAATATGCCTATATCCTTTACCAATGTTTCCACGTTGACCAGCGCCACCTTGTCGTCCACAGTGACGGAGATGTTGTTGCCACGGATCAGTTTGCCTATACAATCCTTGCCAAACATATCTGACAGCATCTCTATCAGACACTCCTGTATGTGGCTCTTGTCTACATTGATTGCTTGGGGAACATCTAAACAGGAAAAGATGACGTTTATTTTTAATTGTGAATTTCGAAGCAGTATCAAAATAATTCTTATGAAGCAGGTTTGTACATGACGTCTAGGTGACTTTACAGATACTTATATTGATGTTGGTCTATTTCGTATGATTAATGCATGGTTAAAAGGGACACATGGCAATCTTGAGTTTTAAACATTTAAATTTGCATGTCGATTTACTTATCCTACGTCATTTTGACTTTAAAACTGCTTGCATATAATTAAATAAAAAATTGAGATTTCAATTGTCTTCACTTTTTTAACAATTTTTTAAATATATTATTTGTGCAATATTATAAAAAGATATTAATATGTAAAAATAATTTGCTTTGAACTGTTGTAACAATTAATATTAATGATTTAACAAATTTAAGTTAAGAGAAAAACTAACAGGACGCCGTGAGTTTTTAAAACAAGAGGCCCAAGAGGGCCTGTGGACGCTCTACTGGCTAATATGGCTCTTATAACATCAATGAAGCGAGTGACTATCATCTTAAAGAAGCAAAATATAGCATTTTTAACTAAATCAGGAGCTATAACTCTGCTATTACTGGTCCGATCTGGCTGGTTTTCGAACTTGGCCAGTAGAGACAATAAAAAAATAAAATAAAAAAAAAACATTAAAAAAATAAAAAATTAAAAAAAAAAATAATAAAAAAAAAAATTATCAAAAAAAAAAAAATAAAATAAAAATAAAAATAAAATAAAAAAAAAAAAAAAAATAAAAAAAAAAAAAATAATATAAAAAAGAAAGTCTTAAAATGTGGTAGAGTTTGGCAAATATCAGATGCAAAATGAAGGCCCTATCGTATGACGAGGCAAATTATAGCATTTTTTAACAAAATCAAGGGGCATAACTTCGCTGTTACTGGTCCGATCTGGCTAGTTTTCGAACCTGACCGAGCTTTCATTGACATTAACAATCTGATAAAGCTTGGTAAAGATCGGATGAAAAATGAGGCCCTATCGTCTTAACGAGGCAAAATATAGCATTTTTAACTAAATAAAAGGCCATAACTCCGCTGTTACTGGTCCTATAAGGCTGGTTTTCAAACTTGTTCGAGCTTTTAACGACATTAACAATCTGATAAAGTTTGGTAAAGATCGGATGAACAATGAAGCCCCTATCGTATTAACGAGGCAAAATATAGCATTTTTAACTAAATCAAGGGCCATAACTCCGCTGTTACTAGTCCGATATGGCTGGTTTTCGAACTTGTCCGATTTTTCATTGATATTAACAATGTGGTAAAGCTTGGTAAAGATAGGATGAAAAACGAAGGCCCTATCGTCTTAACGAGGCAAAATATAGCAATATAGCATTTTTAACTAAATCAAGGACCATAACTCCGCTCTTACTGGTCCGATTTGGCTGGTTTTCGAACTTGTCCGAGCTTTCATTGATATTAACAATGTGGTAAAGTTTGGTAAAGATAGGATGAAAAATGAAGGCCCTATCGTCTTAACGAGGCAAAATATAGCAATATAGCTTTTTTAACTAAATCAAGGGCCATAATTCCGTTGTTACTTGTCCGAGCTGGCTGGTTTTCGAACTCATCCGAGCTTTCATTGATATTAACAACCTGTTAGAGTTTGGTAAAGATCGGATGAAAAATGAAGGCCCTATCGTCTTAACGAGACAAAAGTTAACGACGGACGACGGACAACTAGGCATCCCATAAGCTCAGTCGAGCTTAAATTCAAGATTGCCATGTGTCACCAAAACTAAAGCACCAAAACTAAAGCACAAACTAGAGAAATTGTCCTTAGAGAATTGCTTAGTTATAAAACAATGCTCACAGTAAAACTGAAGGTTGTAGGTTCTCATTTTATTCCACCCTGGTGGCCATACTGAGTAATAAAATCCAATTTATTTTAAATATTTTGATTGTTAATAAATACTGATAAAGGTGATCCTTTGGGAGCAACAAACACAATTAAGAGAATAAAGCAGCAGACTCGGTTTTATTGAGCCTGTTCATGAGAAGTAATGAAAGAAGATTACAAAACATTATATTATTACCAGAACGAAACAAGTGGTTCCGGAAACCAGCAAAAAGAAACTGGGAGCCACACAGTCTTTGGTAATAATTTGGAAGCCAAAACATCTAAGATGAGCATTAAATGTGGTGTGATGCTGAAATGTCTAGAGGTCACACTTTGAGGTCTAAAAGCCCACAGCATTAGTTATCCCGAAGTTCTTTGTTTGAAAGTTTTTCTCCAAGTGCCAGTCAGTCAAACAAATGATTTAAGATGGATAGTGCTGGAAATTGTTTGAAAAATTCACGATCGATCATCAGAATTTGTAATAAACTGCTGATCAATCATCATTCATCGATTAAACATGGCTTCTATTAGACATTTTACGCCAGTGGAAGCCTTTTTTAAGACTAGTGAAAAAACAATACATACAAATATGTTCTGGTCATAAGGCAACTGAATGGAGCTGACCAAGCATTTATGATATGGTATAAGTTGACATACCCATGAGAGATATTTGATTACTTGTTACAAAATCATAAATTATGTCATTCTCTAGAACTAAAATCTCAATCCAGTAAATTTCATGAAAAATTGTAATAGATTAAACCAGAAAAGAAGACTTAAATGCTAGACGCTTGATCAAATTGATTAATCAGAACTACACTAATGACGGGTAATATCAAATTTAAAAGTCAGCTCACTTTTCTGTGGTATGGGATCAGTTTCTGCCCTCAGCACTACGGTGACAACAGCGTCGGCGTACATATCTGTCACGGGGTTGGCCAGCCATTCCACGACCACCATCTTCTGTTCCAGTATCACGTTCACGCTCTTAAACACGCGCATTATACACCGGTCTTTGGACGAGTCATAACGTTCCACTTCTCCCGCCAGCTGGGTGAGGTAGTACTGCAGTAGGGACAGGGTGCCAGTGTATTTTATACTCAGTCTTTGAGTGACAGTGCTCATGGCCAAATCTGTGTAATCTGGATTATTACATGTAAAGATATTGTGAAGTAATGCTTAAAATTTTACTCAAATTATACACTGATTTTAACAGCTTAAGTTTTAACAAAAAACGGTGTCTTAAGAGCATATTTTCCGTATCCTTTAATTCTAAAATCTAATTTCACCTACTACTTAATCAACTCCCTATCCTTTGATCTCTTTGCCTTAAAAATATCCTTTTAAAAAAAAAAAAGAAAAAAAGAAGCATTATACCTTCCCGGGGCCCATGTATGGAATAGTGCTGATAGGGAAAGAGGAATAACACGCTGAATTGTACTTCCCAAGACGCAATTAGGCTATTCCATTAAAACATGCAAGGGACCCCAGGAAGGCACTTTTGAAATTGAACACTCACACATAAATGCAAATTGAATTTAAAGAAACAAGTTCGGAACATATGGTTCACCCATAGATGTTTATTTTCCTCCATGGAATATAATAGCCATTAATACCAAAGTTTTAAGTTTCTACTGCATACTGTTCCCGAGAAAGTGACCTAAAGGCAAATCTTGAATGTTGATGCAGCAGTAACCTTAGCGTTTGCATGAAAAGTAACAGCTATGTCTTTTTTTCTCTCACAAAATGGAGAGACAATTAGACAGATCTAGGACAAAAAAACACATATAGAAATATATAAGAATTTTAGGTTTAATATATAATAGTAACTTAGAATTTCAGCATATTTTGGCGAGGGTAAGAAAAGTGATAAATGCGAGCCTCTGGCGAGTATTTATCCCTTTTCGACACGCACCAAAATACAACTGAAATTCTAAGTTACTAATGGTAACCATGTAATTCTTTTTATCATACAACTGTTTTAAATAAATAATTTACCTGAAAAACAATAGAAATGTACAGTTTGCGTCTGCTGCCGTCAAAATACAAATGGAGGATAGTTTGTCAGGGGAAGTAACTTTGGCAAAAAACGTTGTTGGCATTTAAGTATATTTAATATCAATAATAAATGCAAAATACTTTCTTTCGATAAATGTATTGCATTTCTAAATTGATCAGCATCAAACTATTGTGTAAATTTGTAGTTTAAATGGCCGATTCCTGACTTTTTAAGTCATCGAATAATAGCGCGTGTAGCCACTAGCATAATACAGCAGTTGGGCGGAATATATTAGGTTAGTAGACAGTAGCTGTATTTGTATAGTAGAAACATTAGTTGCATGATAAAGACCTGTAAACACAGCTTACAAGCAAAACTTGTGCTGGAGTGGGACACCAGAGCCAACACCAGGGTGATTAAACTTTATTTATTCTTCTGACAAATGGTCGAGCTTAACATGTTGAAAATACTGTCACAAATACGACATATTTAAATTTTACGTACTTGATAAGTCTGCTGGGTCCATGATGTGATAGTTAAAGTTCCTTTTCACCAGAATTCCAGATATCTGTTCGCCAGGCATTGGTTTCTGTGCTGCCAGTCTGCCCACCACCTGTCAATATAGATTATTTTAATACTCTGATAACTTTTTTTTTTCTCATTAACCAAGCTATTAGAAATGTGTGGATAACTGCTTTTGTTGGGGATGTCACTAATTTTTTTTGGAACTGAGAAATTTATTTGCGTGAATCAGAGAGCAGTACACAACAACAAAATGACAAAACTGAGATTAAAACTTCCTTCTTAAAGGGGTATTTAGTCGAGAGTTAAGAAGCGAACCGGTCAAATGAATTTTGAAGTTGTATAACGGTTCAACAACACAGTATAGGTTACTAAAAGCTACCCCAGTGAGAAAGGAATGATACATAGGGATCTGGGAATGGCCCTGCTGTTATTAACAAATAAAAGAAAAAACTAAGTGCAAAGAGGATAGGATACAATACGAATAAAACACCACAAGCTGATATTGGGTCACTGCTGGTAAAAAGAAAGTATTTATTGAGGATGCCTTTTAAATGGAAAAATTTAGCTGTGTAACATGTACCACCAACTGAGGAACTGGAAGAAAAAACAGAATTTACCAATGGGAACTGTGCCACATACTGACAAACTGTTTCTGAAAATGCATCTAGAAGAGTAATTACGTAGAAAAGGTTTCCATGATCGTGTCACTGAGACTTTTGACCTCTTGACCTCAAAATCAATAATGGTCATCCTCTCATCAACGACATAACACCTGAAAAATTTCACTGCTACAAAGTTTGAAGAGTTATTGTGTAGACAAAATCTTTAAAGACCGGGTCATAACTGTATTGAAATTTTTAATTGTGTGACGGTATATCAGTTTTTTAATGGTCGCAAATTTTGTTTAATGGCGACTAGTTTATATAGCGGAGCCGTTAAACATGATCTGCGACCCTTAAAGGACTGATATATTACTGTCTCACAAGTCAACATTTCAATACTGGTTAACCTGTTTCTAACACATTTCAGTGTTTTGACAGTTTTTCCCACAGATGCTTTTAAATAAAACTAAATGTCACATTGTTGACGGTTTAATGTCACATGACTGGATTTGCAACGTGTTTTGCACTATTTAATAGTCGAACATTTTTTTAAACGTCAACCAATCGGATTTCAGTCAAGTGCGTTAGAAGAAGACCTTGACCTTAACATACTGACCTCCAAAGAATAGTAATATATAAAGTACATTATACATTACACTATCGAGAAGATTGACCGCCATCGCATTTACCTTAGCCATTTTTTCTCCTCTGAAATGCAACTCTACGGCAACAGTGTTGCGTGGATTATGTACATTCATCTGATATTCCGTGTCGTCCTCGTACTCTCGTATCAGCGCAGCCTTCAATCTCGCCATCTCATTTTGCTCTCCGTGAACTAACACCTGAAGTTTGATACAACCAAATGTAAAGTACCTAATGAGTTAAGTATCATTCACTTCATTGGCTTGTACCTATTTTATAAGATGTATATATGGGCCTTTTTCAACTAAGTCATTCTTAGATTCACCTGGAATTGAGGTGCATACTTGTGTGTCTAATAGAGGTGCGTGGTATTACCAGTATACTGGTTAATACAGGTATTTAGCTTGGGCGTTATGCATCGTGGTATGTTTGGGTCCGTACCGGTACTTCAGCTCTTTCCGTGACCGAGAAATATACGGAAATTACCGAAGAATAAAATGTTTTATTTCTCTAATTCATGTTTGTTTGCTGCTTCACTGTGAATATAACACATTTAATCAAACAATGAAAGATATAACTGTAGACAATCTCATTAAAATAAGTAAATAATAATAAACAATTAAAAACAATAAACTGTCAAGTGTTAATTTTATGATTCTTATGGCTACTTATGGAGCTAGTAGAGTATCGGTAGTCCTATGTTATCCTGCAATATATGAATTCATGTTTTTGCAGCTACAAAACTTACACGGTATACCGTGGTAGGTACCGCGGTATTTGCTAAAAAAACTAAGTATACCGTGGTATTTTATTTTTCGCGGTACCCAACTCTAGGGCTCATTTTCCTGTTTTTGTTTTGTTTTTAAATTGAGCATGGTGACCTGACATGACATGAGGATATAGTCAAGAAAAAGAATGTTGACTCTATTATAAAGTTATACCCCTTTTTCAACTTAATAGTCATGATCAGACTCAAATGACGCTCATCTGCTTACCGTGTGTGGCCATTCGATCAGTACTAAAAGGGATTGAAATTCCTGGGTGGGTGTAACTATTAGCTTTTGGCGAGAGTTCTAGTTTACACATTACTCACCACATGTTGAGGTTTGAGTGTACGCAGGAAGCCACTGGTTTGTTTGTAATCTGTGTGGGCGGAGAATGAGATGTAGTCTACAGAACATTTCAGTGGCAGTTTCTGTCCAGCCATCGTCATTATCTCCTCAGGTGCCGAGAGAATTGTCTGGAATAAACACAATCAATCTTGATCACAGATACTGAACTCAACCTCACAGGAAGATAAGATGAGATCATGCCCATCAGACAGACTACCACCACCAGGGCGCGAGGCAAGGCAGAGAGGTCTGCAGCTCTTAAGCACACACGCTTTCCTGAGGTCTTTTAGTTTGCAAAATATTTCACTGCCAATTTTCAAAATTTTCAAAATTAGAAAATTAGAACAAGAGGTCAATGACCTTGAAGCTCTACTGATTGATTTTGATTTCAGGAAGTAGTCGCTATAGACTTGTTTTTTGAAAATCTATTTTTAACCGTGGTGGCCATCTTGAATTTCCGGCCGACCTGAAATTTTGCTAGGATCAATTAGACATTAAGAGCAACATTCCTGTGAAGTTTCATGAAAATCCGTCAAGTTGTTTCAGAGAAGTAGTCGCTACAAGTTTTCATTATATAACTCTATGTAAACAAAGATGGCCGCTGGTAGCCATGTTTAACGTCAAATCAAAACGATTTTCGACAAGGACCAAGATCATGTCATACTGATCATTTTAGAAAAAGTCCCATATCAATATCTCTTATAGTTTTGAAAAAGTAGTCGCTACAAACTTATTTAAATCTATTTTTAGCTGTGACGGCCATCTTGAATTTCCGGCCGACCTGAAATTTTTCTAGGATCAACTAGACATCAAGAGCAACATTCCTGTGAAGTTTCATGAACATCCGTCAAGTAGTTTCAGAGGAGTAGTCGCTACAACTTTTTACTATATAACTCTATGTAACCAAAGATGGCCACTGGCAGCCATGTTTAACGTCGAATCAAAATAATTTTCCACAAGGATCAACATCATGTCATGCTGATCATTTTAGAAAAAGTCCCATATCAATATCACTTATAGTTTTCAAGAAGTAGTCGCTACAAACTTATTTTTTAAAAATCTATTTTTAGCTGTGACGGCCATCTTGAATTTCTGGCAGATCTGAACTTTTGCTAGGATCAATTAGACATCAAGAGCAACATTCCTGTAAAGTTTCATGACAATCCGTCAAGTAGTTTCAGAGGAGTAGTCGCTACAAGTTTTTACTATATAACTCTATGTAAACAAAGATGGCCGCTGGCAGCCATGTTTAACGTTGAATCAAAATGATTTTTGACAAGGATCAACATCATGTCATGCTGATCATTTTAGAAAAAGTCCCATATCAATATCACTTATAGTTTTCAAGAAGTAGTCGCTACAAACTTGTATTTTAAAACTCTATTTTTAGCTTTGGCGGCCATCTTGGATTTCACATCAACATGAATTTTTGCTAGAATCAACTAGACTTCATGGGCAACATTTCTGTAAAGTTTCATGAATATCCATCCAGTAGTTTCAGAGGAGTTGTCGCTACAAATAAAAGTTTACGGACAGACAGACGGACGCCGCACCACGGCATAAGCTCTGCTGATCTCTGATCAGTAGAGCTAAAAATTAGAAAAACCCAATCAAGTATTCTGGTTGCAAAACTGTTCATACCCAATTTTTAAAACTAGAACAACCCATTTAAGCGTTTTGGTTGCAAAATATTTCACATCCAATTTTCAAAATTGAACTTTTAGAAGTTTCAGGTTCTATCTAAAATATGATTGAAAATGTTGAAACACATTTTGATTGAAAGTTCCTTTACACGTCTATATTCCTCTTCATTTGAAATAAAATATATTCAGGTACTAAATAAATTCTGAAAATGTTTTAAACATTTGTATCAAAATGTTCCAGGACTTTTCTATAATGAATATGATATCTACCTTGGCGAGGGTGCCCTCCACGCAGTAACCTGCTATAATAGTGCCATTCCTTTTGTCTGTACACCAACTCTCAAACAATTCCCGTGACAGGCCACTCTGCATCATACCGGGGGACGCCAGCACCACCGATGGCCCTATATCCTCAAAGTGCTCCATACTCTGTAACATAATTAAATCAATATATACTTAACGCCATTAAAAGTGCAAGTTTTTTATTTTGCGTTTATTTTTAATTAAAATGTCTTCAAGATCGATTGTAATGTTATGTACATGTTAGAAATTATCCACATTCCCTATAAATCTGGTGATCGATCAAATTCATGTATTGAAAGAAGTAAAATGGGAATTATGCAAAATCCATGCTTCCTACCAAACTTGTATTTTTAATGGCGTTAAGTATCTATATGTATGTATATAAAAAATTATGGGGGCATTTTTTAACCATTTTTCAATCATATCACAACGGTTTTTACTTGAAGCAGTGAGCTCTATTCTCAACTTTATGGTGTTGACACACTTTAAACTTACATTGTATGACCATCTTTCAACATCAAATGAAGAAAACATTGGCTTCATCCTGTTTTCAACAATTTTAATTTGAACGTAATATTGCTGCAAAATAAGACATTTAAAATGATGTCATACTGGATAACGGACGAGATGTCAGAGGTATTGATAGGAAATTTAATACCTCCTCAATGGCCAATAAATCAATCAGGACTACTCCAAACATACCCGGGACCCAGGAAGGCAATTTAATAAACATCTATGGGAAAACCTTATTTAATGAAATTTGGTACTCTGAACTCAATTCTGCATCTATGGACAGGTGTTCAATTTCAAAATTGCATTCCTGAGGTCCCAATAATGGTTTAATCGAGTAGCCCTCAGCATTGAGTATTTTAATAACTCATGTTAGATACCAAATTTAAAAACATACAATTGTCAACTACAATTGTTAATATTACCTTAAGATTTGAGATGTGTTTGAAGACGAATGGATTACTGATGGAGATCTGTTTCTTGATTTTCTCATTCATTGCGTTCACGTACGTCTGGTATACACTCATACACTTCTTGGCGAGGGACGACGCGTAGTAGATGGGCACATCGTGCAACTCTGGGTGATTCGTCCAATACTCATCTGAAAGTATTATTAGTTCATATAATGATTTTCATAATAGTGAATGGCATTGTTTAAAATCTCATCCTAGTTTTTCAGTTATATTTTTTTTACATCTCAGCAACAAGGATTTTCAAGTCAGAAATAAAAGCTATCCTATTTAATTACGAGATTTTTTTGTACTAACCATTAAATATTTGTGTTAATCCTGTATTAAACTTGTGGTGTGAAAGTGTAATAAAGCCATGAAATAAATACACATTACACTAGCCCAATAAATATACAAATGAAGGCCGAATAATCAAAGAATAAAAAACATACCATATCAGCATAGGCAACATATGAGATCATCATGTGACAATGACATATATGCAGTTACAATAATAAATGTCTGTTTAATATGTAGCATTTCTGAAGTTATGTGATAAATGGAATCTCAAATTCGTGCCAATTTAAATATTGAATTTGTTATTAAAACTCGTTGGATAAAATTGATGTAATACTCAGCACAGCATATCATTTTGTCCAACACATTTAATAAATTCAATATTGAACAGGTACTCATAAAATCCTCTATAAAAATTACCGTAGTTACGATCCATGGCAAGTTAAGTTTGAAATAAGCTGCAAACTGTTGGCGAAAACAAGCCTCCCTACCATCGGTCCACTTGACCCACCTTATTCAGGGCAAGAAAATTTGTTTTAGAGTTACTCATCCTACGAAATATCTGAATGGCCAAATTGATAAATTGTTAAAGAAGTTATCTGAATTTCTACTCGTCCTGCATCAATGAGCACTCGTCATAGCGAGTGGACGAAGGGAATTTTCGTGCCCTGTTATTTATTGCAGAAAACTCACGTGTACCCACCTAGAATAAGTAACAGTTCCTGAGCTCTGCCGAGGGCAAACACTGGTATGAGACAACGACCCCCGCGCGTCACGATGTCATGTATGAGCCCCGTAAATCTAGCTTCTCTGTCTTCCCGGTCCTCATGAATGTGTGTCCCGTACGTAGACTCCTGCAATTATTATAGGTTGTTTATTTCAAGCACTATTAAAGTATGCTCAATTTGGTCAAACTTTGCAATCAATGGCAAAAACATGCCTACTACGTCACAGATGGCAAAAATAGATATAAATAGCGTGAGCTCAAACTGAAAATCATTATGTTAATGATGAGTACGAACTGTATGAATTGTATGAAACTAGTATAACTGGGTCAAGCCATTGTAAACACAAATCAACTTTCAAAATTGTCTTATGCTCAATTTTGTTATGCAACTGGACTAGGATTTTAATGATTTTTAAAACTCATGCCATGATGTTAAATGAGGTTAAATTTTTCTAATTTCATACCATCTACAGTCTTGGCTGTTATAAAACCATAAAATTAGGATTCTAATGCGCAACTCCATTGGCTAACGTCTAGATTTTTGCGACCGTAAAACGCCCGATTTACCGTCTAAAAAGTATGTGACGTCACAAAACGTTGTAATCGGATGACATCAACAAAATGCCATTACCGATGAATTGAGTTTTCATAGAAAAACAAGCCTGTGTGTATGATTTTTCTTTATATTTCTGGTATTTAAATGGAAAAGCATTAGAATTGAGATAACTATGCTAATATTTTCAATCTGGGACGGTATGTGTTTGGTTTTACGGTCTGAAAAAACGAAATTCTCAGATCGTAAAACCATCCACATACTGTCCCAGATTGAAAATCTTTATAGCATGGCTATCTCCATCGTCGGAACCCACGTTTGATTGATTACGTTATACTGAGTAACGGAACAAATCACACGGGGGTATCCGACGATGGGCTATCTCTTAAATCTATGCTTACATATCTATGATGTACATGTGCTCATGTGTGTTATAAACATAAAGGGGAATCAAAACATATTTTTAAAACATTTCCCATGCAATAGGTACATGAACCTGCATATTGAAAAATCATAAAGTAGTTTTAAAGATAAAACCCCAAATTCAGGATAACAACAGAAACCCTGTCACTTACAGTAATAACGACATCCGGATGAACGTTTGGAATTTCCGCTGCACACAAATGTCTGTCTTCTTGACAGGAGAAATCTCCTGTGTATAACACCTGTAATAATACAATAATGTTTCATTTTAATATAGTCCCCAATTGTAGTTTAGTGAAATAAAACTGAATATAGGTCAATGTCAATATTTATAGATTTAGAAATGTAAAGCAGAGGTCAGTATGTAACATACTGATAACCCCTTTGAAAAATAAAAATGTTTATTTTTTCGTATAACAAAATAAAATCCAAAAATTATGGTAAAGGTATGAAATGATAATCTATTTTAGGCGGGAATGTGTAGCAGTTGTCAGTAATGATTATGTTTGTCTGAAGTTTAATGACTGGACATGTGCTAAAACACAAATGTGAACATTTTCAAACGCAGCAATGATAGGACGGACATGATTACTGACTATCAAGCTTTTCGCTATGACGCATCAACAAAAATGCACACAAAAACTGGCTGTTCCTTTCTAAATGCCACTGTATTATATATAGCAGTCAACATTCTATGTGACAGAAGAATGCTCAGACAGAGCATTTGGATTACATGTTCTAGATACAATTTGGCTTATTAAAGGGACACATGGCAATCTTGATTTTTCAAAAACTCACGGCGTCCGATTTGTGCGTTAATAAAAAAATGTTGACCGATTACTAGACACAAGAAATAATTAGTAAGGTTAAGCAATGGTGTCAGACATAATCTCTGTTAATTGGATGTGTTTAATGTTTAATGACCCATGGTTAATTGGACAATTTGACATGCGACAGGTAATGTGTGACGTAGTCGCCAGACAGGTCTGCCGGTTTTTCTACATAAATTGCATTTCTTCAATCATTAATATTATCTAATTTATTACTTACTGTAGATTACATTTCACCAACAATATATTCAAACCTACGGTAGAATAACGAAGAAATATTGAAAACTTAAAATTTTATTTAAATATATGCAAGCAGATTTAATGTCAAAATGATACTGGATTAATAAATCGAGGGCCTAATTTTAATGCTTGATAAAGACTTCACGATTGCCATGCGTCCCTTTAATAGGCCAAATGGATAGGAATTGTAAAACACCAACACTAAATAGTTGAGTTAAAGCATGCACCCAGTTACCTTGACACCAGCGATTTCTATCATAAACATGGCCGCCCCCAGCACATGACCCGCTGTGTAGCACCAGAACTTTATCCCACCCACATCTACTTCCTGAAAATACAAATTGTTAAATTTTATTCATGTCTACCTAAAACAACTGAGATGCAATAATTGTGAGATGCAATAAAACTAAATCTAAATTGTATTTGTTACAGTTTCTATAAACATCAAGATATTAATTCAAAATGGACAATTTGATTCAATTTCGTCTCAGGGATCTGGAAATACGGTTGCCCACCACTTCGGGCATGTGGATTTTGGGTGCAGTAAGTGCATTTTAGGTGCGGGCAAGTCATACACCATCGCAAATATGGTTGCCACCACTTGCCTGGCAAGACGTTTCAGTTCCAGACGAGATCAAGCTCAGCGTTAACTAGCCTAGAGGCTTTAATTGTGTGCCGATAACTGAACAATGTGCAGAATCCTATGTATGCGATATTCAATCCCAAGAGAGAGGGGGATTAGATTATGTCCCCATCAGAGAGACAAGGCTATTATAAAGGCATCAGAGAGACAAGGCTAAGGGCAAGTGTCTTCCCCAAGAACACACCAACGATAACTCAATGGTGTGGCCCAGGCTTGAACCCGGGTCCTCCGGATTTTAAAACCACTGAGCTATCCACTGTGCAAATGTAATTTAGATGATTTTTGGTTCACATATATATATATACCCCGTTCCTTTGCATTACGGTCAAAGATGACAGTTTCAAAGATGACAGTTCAACGTACATATGTAAATGTATATACATATGTAAGTTAATTTACAGCCCCTCGTATAAAGAGAAAAGGCTATTAGGACGACAGCAAGATAACTCTACTGTCAGAAATATTCCTCTTGTTCTCTAGAATGACTAAAATATACATGAACATGTAACACCCTGGTTAACATCCAATCCCACCAACAAAGCAGTGGTAGTGAGTTGGCTTTTTCAAGGGCTCAAGCAACTGTCCTGTGGCAATATCCGGAACCCACTAATTTCAGTTACGAGGCATGTATGCTAACCACCATGCATGTGATACCTCACTCTGTGAGACAAAATCTCACAGAATGTTGGCTGTTTAGAAGTAAAAAGTCTGTGAGATTTGGAAATATCACGGAAAAAAATTATGAAAAGAAAACAAATTCAAAAGCTCTTATATGACGTGTATAAACCACTAAGGTGTACATTTCTGACTAAGAAGGAATGTGCTTGCCATACCTGATGGAAGTTTAATGTTTCAATTTTGTCCATGCTGCTTTCAATATCTTTGTCTGAGTACAGCATGTCCTCTGTACCTATGTTGCTGAAATAATAATCAAATGACGTGTTTTACAATATTTTGATGCAACAAGGAATGTCACCAATTAGTGACAAAAGTCCCCAAATATTTAGGTTCGACCAAAATTTTGACTAATTTGACCTCCAAGTGTGACCTTTGAGGTACAGACTCGATTCTTGCACACATCACACCTTCTCATTGTGTTAACATTTGTGTGAAAGTTTCATGGAAATACCTTCAGCTCTTTCAAAGTTATGGCTGAGACATGATTGCTTCGGACGGAATTGTTTCGGGCAGTAGGACAGGCGGACAGGGCGATCATTATATGCCTCCCTTTGTGGGTATAAAAAAAATCTACAATCCCACTATACTGCATTAAAAGTCAATATAATTATTGGTGGGTTGGATAAACTGGTAAGTCACTTCATGCAAAGGCAAAATCTCAGCGAGTTTAACCTAGAATGTTATAGCGTTTGTAATATATAGGGCGAGGAATTAAATGCAGCTAACAAAATCCCTTCTTGCATACCACTAAGGTTATCAGCATTATATATGAGTGATGGAAAGCCCGATCTGTCTGTGTATCAACAAAGATGCCGAAAACATCAACAGTTGCATGATGTCACTGTGCAAAATGTTAGTAGTAGGGCAACATTTTTTTATTAACGCACAAAATGTTAATGATATGCAAGAAAAAAATCAATCATGGGTTATATGGTTTAGATAAGTAAATTTCAACCCAATTATAACTGTTTTAACCGAAACCTAGGTAAAGATCAGTATCAATTTAACAATTATACCTCATGTTGGAATTCCCATTCTTTACCAACACACAAGAAAAGAGTCTTATATCTTGAAACACTGGATCACAACTGTTAATACTATCCCAAAAAAGTGCATGAATAGAAGTCCTGCTTTATCGGTGTCAAATTAATTTGTTAATAGGATAATAACCACAAAAAATTCCGACACGTGTAATAAATTACAGTACAGACGACTAATTCATGTTATGTGCTAATGCTTATAAAAACCCGCTAAAACAAGATGTCCGCAGTCTGCACAAATAAACATTTCTTGCAGCAATGAGACAAATTATTTTTCGTTTATTACCTGACTTTGACATAATCGGACAGCAGCCACCTGTAGATGGCCTTTGAGGCATGTGTCATGAAGCAGCGACCTTTGAACCCAGTCTTTTCCAGCAAGTATGGCAGACCTCCACAGTGGTCGAGATGAAAACTGAAATAATTCAATAATAGACTAAATAGTGTTCACGGAGCGTACCCACACCTAAAATCTGATCTGAGAAGTTATAACAATTCAAGTGAAAAGGTATTTTTCATGTTGTCAACTGATTTTTAAAAGTGGCAGCCCTCCCGCCTCCACCACCCCTGCCTTTAAATCTGAGATTTAAAATTTGTACCCCTGCTCCCACTCCTAATCTCGAATCCTGTATCACCTCCTGTGTACAAAGGAATACCTACACACATAGGGAGACAATACTGCATAATACGAGGGATGTTCAAAAAATAACAGGAAAAATGCCATAACTTTTGTTTGAGTAGGGCCATTTTTATAAAATTTCACACAAGGGTACCTTAACTCATCACGGATATGTTCTATGAACATTTTTACATTGCCATAAGGTATGCGTTCACTAGCGTGACTATGGCAACGTCAAATAACGTTGAGCGGGGAACTTCGGATTATTCGTTAATAATATTTTGAAAATCTACATACCGTAACAAGTTAATACCATATTCAAATTTTCTCAAAATACTCACATTTACCCATCTTTTTACCCATGATGAGAAATATTTTTCAAAGTTCTCTACTGGAATTTTCCGGATAACTTCACGAACAACGACTGGAAGATCGTGAACTTCATCGAAGTGTTGACCGCGCATTTCTGCTTTAATGGCCGGGAACAGGTAAAAATCACACGGGGCCATATCTGGTGAGTAAGAAGGGTGCTGTATAGTGTCTTTATTAAGTTCAGTAATGGTTTCCTGGGTAATCGCAGCGGTATGTGATGTGCATTATCATGATGTAGCTCAAAACACAAAATTTGATAGAGTAGCACTGCTCCATGTCTGAATTCGAACGATTTCAAAGTGCGATTGACAATCGCGCACTGTAGCATGGAAATGACGTCAAAAACGTTTGCTCGCATACCTGATCTAATGAGAAAGTTCGGGAAACGTCAACGTGCATTTTCGAGCAATTCTGGCGTCAGAAAATGTAAAGTTTCTCTATTTAAAATGTACAAAAACTGAAGAGTTTGTGTAACGTTACGAGTTGCCCTGCTCAAAGTTACTTGAGGTCGCCATAGTGATGCTAGTGAATGCATACCTTGGGATAAGGTAAACATGTTCACAGAACATATCCGTGAGGAGCTAAGGTACCCTTGTGTGAAATTTCATAAAAATGGTCCTACTCAAACAAAAGTGATGGCATTTTTCCTGTTACTTTTCGAACACCCCTCGTATATCTCTTCTTATAACAGTAATGTCTGGTTAGTGTCCAATTATAAATAATAATATATAATGTCACCACAGCACCACTTACTGGCTGACCAAGATCAGGTCAATCTCTTCAATGTCCACCAGATCCAGAAATGGAAGGGAGGCAAATCCGTTGAGACCAGGATGTATCCCACAATCCAGCTGCAATGAAGTGAACTGTTGTTTAACCACTAATCAACACATTATCTAGGTCATTAAGAGCCCTAGAAAGAGAAGATTTCTCTGGTTCTAAATACATGCTCTAAGGATAGACTCTAGTACCTGGGACTGTCTGGTAAACATCCGCCCTAGGAACAAAATGATGCCTCAAAAAAACATGCGTTACTTAATATCGAGATACCGATAAACTGAAATTCTCTTTATATATAATCAAGGGCTGCAACTCTGTAAAATATATGAATAATAACAACTATGCTCAAATTTCACTTCCCTTTAAAGAGAGAGTATAAACTGCACTGGGATTAGAAGAAGAATCGTTAAATTGAAATTAATATTAATTAATATAAACTAAAAATTATTTTACTTATTTAATTACCATAATTTTCTTTCCTTTGAACTCGAGCATGTGACATGATCGTCCCACTTCTTGTCCAGCACCTCTGTAATTATGTAATGAGTGGATAATTATAATGTTATTATTAGCTCTGGTCTGGCATGTTTGCAATTGTAATAAGTGGGTTATTATCACGTTTTTATTAGCTACCTCTATAGATACCTAACAAGATAGCTCCATTACTGTCATCAACTACGTGTACCATGAAATGCACTTGAAAAATACAACATCAATAATGTACCAGAAGCTATGCAGGACTCAAGAACAAAAAGAAATACAAGCAACAACCTGGGCATTGCCTAGCGGGGCATACATGTACTCGTATAACAAAACTGGTCCGTATTAAACATTATTGGTAAGTATGAATGATTATAATTAACTATATTAGCCTTGTTTTACTAGAAACTCTACACACAATACGACGCAAAACTCGGCCAATATGAACCGGAAGTCGACCCATACAAAAAAACAAGGCCAATATGAAGAAACTCGCCAATACGAGATTTAAGTGACGTCATTCACGTTAAGTAACGTCATTCGCGCTCCCTTTTTGACATATAAATGTAATTAAAGCTACTATAAATAAACGCCAAGTATGTCAAAATAATTTGATGAAGAACAAATTATACTGTAGTGGCTGTTAATTAATAAAATTGTCATTAATTAAGTGTTTTCATATTGTCCGAGTTATTGGTCCTTGGACTGTCATATTGGACCGCGGCCTTCGGCCTTGGGCCAATATGGCAGTCCTTGGACCAATAACTGGGCCAATATGAAACGACTTAATTAATAACATCATAATAAATGGGGTTTTACATCCCACTAACACGTCGTATTTGGTTATATTGGAACAGCCACGAAGAATGTAAAATCTTGGAAAGATGATGTGATTTCTTAGTTTGGAAGTATTTCTATAAACTTAAGTTCCATGTTAAACCTTGTTCTAAGGGGCATATTTCAGAAATATTAATTTAATATTTAACAGAGTTATGTGCCCTTTAAATTTTTATTTTTGTGAGGAAGGAACGCTACAATGTATTTGTTTGAAGCCTTGAGCATTGATATTAACTAAGAAATAAAATGCAATGTTAAATTCCAGATCAAGAAAATATTTTTTAAAAAATGATTGAGAGGGACACTTTAATTTTTTTTGTTTTGTACCTTCCATTGTGATATGGTGCGCCACGTTTAAATAGGTAATACTAGCCTCTCTATGCACAAATAAAAAAAATACAAACGCGAAAACCTGTGACAACATTATTTTTTTGTTTTAATACAGTTTTATTAGTCGCTTTTTAGTTTTTCATACAAAGATATATTCGCTAGGGATTATATAGGATGGTAAATGGTTTCATACAGAGGACGAATAAGGAGTTGGTCGCTTTCGTCAGAAGGGACCTGCGAGTCTGCCTTTCTTTTCGTTTCCATTTTTGCGACTTTATTTTTAAACGAAATATTTGATGCGATTAATGCAACTTAATTAGTTAGTTTCAGTTAGATAAGTAATCATAATCAACCAGATATCTTATCTTATTGTTAGATAAGTAATCATAATCAACCAGATATCTTATCTTATTTCAAAACAGAAAAACTAAGCATATTTATATCTTTTTTTTTAATTTAATGTGACATTTAAATTGAACATTTTAATAATTCGTAAAGTTTTATTTTTAAACTTGCAAAATCCAATATGTCAGCGCCCATGGGCCAAATTTGTCAAAATTGGTAAGGGTGATCTCTGCTTGTGAATAAACTCGTACCAAAGACTAGTCGTCCTTTGTCAAGTAGACTAGTCCCACATTTTAGAGTCAACTCGTCTCATGTCGCAGGTTTTCATCACAGGTAGACGGCGCATAACACCCCCCCCCCCCCCCCCCCCACACACACACACCTTCTATAACGCCCTCTACTACCCCTCCCCACTCCCCTACTATACCCATGCGCTGCTACCACCATCCCCACCCACTACAACTCCCCCCCCCCCACCCCACACTTAAATATGTTTTCAATGACGTACTGTAAACTGTTCTGCTTGATTTTCAATGTAAAACAAATATACATAACCAAGTAGAACAGTTTTATATACAGTATGTCATTGAAAACATTTGAGGGGGTGTTGTAGAGAAACAGATGGGAAGTGGGGTAGTAGAGAGTGTTGGTGTGTAGGTGGTATGCGCCGTCTGCCTGTGGTTTTCATTACAATATCTAGAGAAAGTGCGGTCAGTACAGGAATCGAACACGGGACCCCTCGCTTAGAGGGCGAGTGCTCTACAAACTTAGATAACCAGGCCATCGGATACCAAATATCAAAACACTTCTCCCTCATTTATCTTTTAAAAGATAACCAAGCTCTTACAATCTCACAGACCCCCGGAGCTGCTATCCCGCAGTCACCAGTCAAATTATCCCTGTTGCTAATGAAGTAAACCAAAGGGGAAAAATGTGGCTGGTACGGAACTCAAACCCGGGACCTCTCGTTAACAGGGCTAGTGCTCTACCAACTGAGCTTACTGGGTACCCAGTATCACCACACTAGTATAGCTACCCTATATTGCAGCGAAACTATAGAGAGAAGAAATGAGTGTGTTATAGTATATATATGTATTTAGTTAAGGCCAGAATCTAATTTAATACTCACTCATTTTTCTGGATTTTTTTGATACCTTTTTACTAGTAAATTTGGCTCAGCGATTTTCTTAGGTTTGAATAATTACATTAAATTCCACAGACCTAATTAGGTGTGATTATTTTTCATTTCTGCAACATTGGTTTGGCTAAATATTCCCTCCTACTTTGAAGTTCTTCATCAATTATTGAAATTAGTGAATTCATTGAAGGTCTGCACAAAAAATACCTGACCACAAAGGACTGTGAACAACTTACAATAGTTTTATTTGAATGGTAATATTAACCCATAATTTTTTAATGGTGTTTAACATCATTTTTCATCACATTTTTGGTATTGATGTATTGTGATGGTTGATTTAAAAAATAATAGTGGTGGAGGCAGACCACCCACTTAATCCTAGGTAGAACCAGTACTCTATACCCATCGTCAGATACCAACGGGACATTATGTAATGTCGCCCGTGGGTATATCTACACCTCTTGAAAGCCGTCTGTAAGAATCAACACTTTCTCACTTACAAGTCAAGCTCCCAGTGGTATTTGAACCCGCAGTGGTGAGAGGTGCATGAGAGTGTTTCAAACACAGCAACTTTACCCTTTACATAAACATGTATCCCATAAAAAGGTTTCATATTAAAATGAGTCTGTGCAAGTTTCCTGGGGTGGATTCAGGGGACACACATGTAGCATGTGAAATAATAATTATAAATGAGCATCAATCATTTACATGTTCCAGTCATAACTAACTTAAAAAAATCACACTTTGCCTGTAATTAATAATTTTAAAGGACAAATTTTCTAAATATCAGTTAAAACGGAATGCCCACACATATTTATTGCCAGGTTTAATCAAAGGTCTGATGACTTGGAACCATCATACTTTCAGTTATATATTGTATTATTCTGCATTCTTTAATCGCAGTGATATGATGGTCACTGGAAATCCCGGTGATATTGTGGGTGACAATCTGCAGTAGAAATTCGGCGATTTTCAGCTGTGACTGAAAAACGGTCACGGTGACACTGTGCAAATGTCGTAATCCACGTGGCACCATCTGTAACTGAAATGTGTGAAATTAGGAAATATATATTTTCAGACTATCCTGAGATGCCTTGAGTATATAAAATGAAATACCGTAAAATCACTTTTAAATGCCCCACCTCTAATTAACACTCCCTGGAGCCTCTACTTTGGCAGTCAAGAACTGAAGTGAAATATAACATAATTATATGACTTACTGAAATCTGGAGATTTAATCCATAAAATTATAGAGAATGATAGACAAACATGGAAAACACATAAATACAATGTATTCAACATTTTACACATGCAGTCTTCAATAGCAGTATTTAAAGGGACACACAGCAATCTTGATTTTTTGTAAACTCGCGGCGTCCCGTTAGTTTTTCTCTTTACTTGCATTTGTTCAATCATTAATATTAATTATCAGAGTAGTTCAAAGCAAATTATTTTTACATATTACTATCTTTTTATAATATTGCACCAATAATATATTTAAAAAAATTGGTAAAATAACGAAGAAAATTGAAATCTCATTTTTTTATTTAATTATATGCAAGCAGTTTTAAAGTCAAAATTACTCAGAATAAGTAAATCGAGGAGCCAATTTTAACGTAGTGGTTATAGCGTCTGCCTTGCATTCGGGAGGTCGTGGGTTCGAGTCCCCTGACCGCGTCATACCAAAGACTTTAAAAATGGAGTAGTCACTTGTAACCCTTGCCTGACGAGCAAATAATGGGTAGTGCTACGACTGATTGACCAGTGTCAGAATAATGTGACTGGGTGGGTGGGGATATCATGTCTACTACGGCGTGGTATTCCAGTGTGGCAGCACTATAAAGAAACCATTGAGTTCGCTGCTTCAAGTAGACATATCATCACATCGCACAACAACACACAGATAAAAGTCCAGACATTGTGCCTATAATCGTCGGGTAGGACGCCTGTCGTAGGTGGAGGGACTATAATCCTTAGAAATACACACACACATTTTAATGTTTGAATAAAACTCAAGATTGCCATGTGTCCCTTTAAAATGAGGGTACACAGTTCATAACTTCTCTAATAATTTTCTTTTCCTTTTAGATACAAGTTACATAAGATGGTAAAGAAGTGCAGTATGGTGATGCCAGTTTAGAATAAAAACAAAAATACCATTGGAAGTTTGGCTGAAATAAAAACAAATAACGATGTCCTTTGGGTTGAGACGTAGCAATTACTTATATGAAAAGTGGAGATTATTGACATCATTTAAAAAACTGTGTCGCGAAACAAGAAACGTCTCACTTTCTGTCAGCTCTTTAGATAATACATCAACACTGAAAGAAAAATTAATTGAACGCTTCAAATTTAATAGGACAAATTATGTGACATGCCAAAGGCATGGCCATTTTCTCGGCAGCAACTTGTATCCTTGCCAATCTGTGATTTCTTCTAAGCAAAGGACAGTACTACAACAGACTCCTAGCTATTCTACAAAAATCTCAAAATTTTCATTAAAAAATGATGTATTCAGAGAATATCTGGAATCTCTAGAAGTAGAATTTAATAAATATAGTGCTGAACAGAGTGCTGGCGTTAAATTAAGTAATAAAGAGAATGGCAGACTGGTAATGCTAAGACGTATTATGGAGGTATATCAACAGCTGAAGGAGAAATATGACGAAGTGGACGAATTACAAAAAATGCAAACAGGTAAGGCCAAAAAAACAAACTGTTTCTCTGGTGGCCCGACAGACCCTATTTTTAAGGGGCCGACCCTAAAACTTTTTATGAAAAAATAAATAAAATTATAAAAAAAAATTGTTCTGAACAATGATTTATCACAATATATCGAGGTAAACTGACATCACAGAGAAACTTTTAGTTGTATCATCAACTTGTATGGGGTTTATGAGATAAATACACGTAGAATCTCACAATATCTTACTAAAAAAAAATGTATTTTTTTATAGCATGTAATAGGAAACACACCTATTTTATTTTTTGCCTAACAGTCCACTAAATTGTTTATTGTTGTCTTTTAATAGTATTATACAAAAGTTATTGTATATTCCAGTGTTTTATCTACATTTTTTAATATTAAATGACAAAATCAATGAGTAAGTTAAAGTATGGAATGGTTCTTTTGTGCTGAGAGAATAAAGACCAGTGAGAGGGACACAGTGTATTAGGCAGAAGTTCAAGTCTTGGGTGTGCAAATAATTCGCTAACATGCGCTAAGGGCCAATTTACGCCAAATGTTTGTCTCAAAAATCGGCTGCACGGTTAGTTGGCTAATACACTGGAGGGAACCAGAAACAGTCTATTAAATCATTTTAGAATTATTTTATCTTTAGAATTCTGTGATTCTTGATTTCAAGAAACTCATTACTCAATGAGTGATACAAATATTCTTAATCTGTTGCTCACAGCAATTAAAATTCTGAGAACACATTGAGCTGCATCATAATAGCATGATGTGATGTCATAATAGCATGACGTGATGTCATAATTATCCAGGGTGTGATGTCATAATACCAGAAAGTGATGTCATGATATAAGCAACCAAAGGAAATTATGAATGAAGCATTCTGATTGGTTTACTGATAAAAATTGGACCAATGAAACCAGTTAATTGAAAGCTCATTGTATTCTCAGAACACACTGAGGTTTTACTGGACATTGAGTGGTGAGGTTCTTGAAACCCAGAAACACAAAATTCTAATGATAAAATAATTCTAAAATGATTTAATAGACTGTTCAGAGAGGATTCATGGGAATCCGGCATCATCCTATTCTTACTGTCAAACAGACTGGATCTTCCATTCTAGCTCCTGTGCATTCATGTGACCACCCAGTTTGCATCCTCATATGACTGCTGAAGCTCGTGACTTCCTCAAGGTCGGCATCCTCCGAGTGTTATACGGCTGCTTCTTTAAGTCATAAACCTTTCAGTTACATGGTATATAAGCAGGTTAACCTTAAGACATTGAATTTCATTCTTAAACACACATCTTCGGTGAACCTGCTAGTGGATGCAGAACTATTAGAAAACAACAAGCAGCCAGTTTATGTTAAACTCAGTTTAAAAATAGCTCTTGGATGGATGTGCCAGTGGAATACAACAGCACGGTGGGGAATCAAAGGCACCATAACGACATTGTTATGCGTTAAAATTGTCACCGTGCAATTTCCGTTACGGTGCCCAACGCAGAAATTGTCGTCAAAAGGTGAGTGTGAAATTGTTTTTTTTTTATCAAGACGTTTTATGTCCAATTCCCCAAAATTGGGGAATGTCATTCTGGACAAATATGTCCAACATTTATTTTGAAAGCAAAATAATTGAAAAAATGCCAAAATCTAATCGTGTAGAGTGTTTGGACTTTGCAAGAGTTCATTGTTGATTTGTCAAAATCAGAATTTTGTGACCATTCTTCAACGATCTGCATGTCTACGCTAATATTTGACCTTCATACAACTGTGTAATGGACAGACGGATGCTCTGGTACAAAAAAAAAGAATATTATATGCCATATAAAGTGCTATAAACCCATTTTATGAAACGTCGTGGTGCCCAGGTCGAGACTATGGTGCCCAGGTCGCGACATGGTGCCCAGTGCAAGTAACTTTAAAAGAAACAAAATGGTCACATTTAATAAAATATACACAGGTATCCACTAAATAAATATTTGAATTGACTTGACATGTGTTAAAATGTGTTTAAATGTGTTTGTAGGGAAACTTAATTCAACTTCAAGATGCTGAATTATCCAATTAGTCCGTCCCTCCATAATCCATGCTTTTTGCTTCGAACTCTGTTCATGTTCCCATTAATTATCCACCAAATAGTCTTTATAGGACATAACTATAAGGCGAACTGGACAGCCAAACCAGTACTTGATAAATGTGACCTTTTTTTTTCTTTTAAAGTGACGCACTGGGCACCATGTCGCGACCTGGGCACCATAGTCTCGACCTGGGCACCAGGACGTTTCATAAAATGGGTTTATAGCACTTTATATGGCATATAATATTCATTTTTTTGTACCAGAGCATCCGTCTGTCCATTACACAGTTGTATGAAGGTCAAATATTAGCGTAGACCTGCAGATCGTTGAAGAATGTCACAAAATTCTGATTTTGACAAATCAACAATGAACTCTTGCAAAGTCCAAACGCTCTACACGATTAGATTTTGGCATTTTTTCAATTATTTTGCTTTCAAAATAAAGGTTGGACATATTTGTCCGGAATGACATTCCCAATTTTGGGGAATTGGACATAAAACGTCTTGATAAAAAAACAACACAATATCACACTCACCTTTTGACGACAATTTCTGCGTTGGGCACCGTAACGGAAATTGCACGGTGACAATTTTAACGCATAACAATGTCGTTATGGTGCCTTTGATTCCCCACCGTGAACAGGGAGTCAGTTTATGTAATACTCAATTTAAGCATTCCTCTTCCAAGCGTCAGTGTGCCAGTGGATGTTAAATATTAGAATACAACAGAAAACGCGGCTGCAATAATAAATTATGAGGCCTTTTTGGAGTCCGCACAGCCTCACATCATATAATTTAATCCAACTAAATTCAGTATAAAAACGGCACTCATACAATCTCATTAAAATCAAATCCTAATTACGCTTTGATACTCTACGCTTTTAGCCTTCTTAGCATAGAGTATCGTAATGTGATAAATTGTCTAATTTTAATGGGATTGCTTGTAGCGTAGAGTATCGTAGTGTGATAAAGGGTCTGATTTTAAAGAGACTGGCACTCATGTAAGATCCTAGGTATTATTAGCTCTACTGATCAGAGATCAGCAGAGCTTATGCCGTGGTGCGGCGTCCGTCGTCCGTCTGTCCGTACGTCCGTCTGTCTGTCCGTAAACTTTTTTTTGTAGCGACAACTCCTCTGAAACTACTAAATGGATTTTCATGAAACTTTACAGAAATGTTGCCCATGAAGACTAGTTGATCCTAGCAAAAATTCATGTTGATGTGAAATCCAAGATGGCCGCCAAATCTAAAAATAGGTTTTTAAAAAACAAGTTTGTAGCGACTACTTCTTGAAAACTATAAGTGATATTGATATGGGACTTTTTCTAAAATGATCAGCATGACATGATGTTGGTCCTTGTCAAAAATCGTTTTGATTCAACGTTAAACATGGCTGCCAGCGGCCATCTTTGTTTACATAGAATTATATAATGAAAACTTGTAGCGACTACTCCTCTGAAACTACTTGACGGATTTTCATGAAACTTCACAGGAATGTTGCTCTTGATGTCTAATTGATCCTAGCAAAATTTCAGGTCGGCCGGAAATTCAAGGTGGCCGCCATGGCTATAAATAATTTTTCAAAAAACAAGTCTGTAGCGACTACTTCCTGAAATCAAAATCAATCAGTAGAGCTTCAAGGTCATTGACCTCTTGTATATTTATTGTATTAATAATAATCTTAAGTTTCTCCATTTAGATGCTGAAATGAAGACACTCGCTGAAGAGGAAAAAGAAATGTGCATGAAGGAGATAGGTGAATTAGAAGAAAATGTAATAATTTAAATTTTAATATATTTTTCTAATATAGTTTAAAAGAGAGTTAAGAAACAGATAAATTACTGCAAATTTAAATTATGCAAAATCTATGCAGTTACTGAGGAGAACAGTTTTATAAAATTTGATCTGGCAAAATATAAACCTGAAATATTATTTCTTATCACAATTGGTATATATATATTGACGAAAATTTTCAAGGGAATAAAACTAAAATAACCTCTCACAATGTACATTTACACCCATCTCTTAACATAAAATGACTCATTTCTGTTGTACACAAGTAATATGTATACTTTAAGCCCATACTATTTAAATACTCTTAATATCGGGTGACGTCCCCACGTCACAAAACATCTCAATACAACAAAATTGAAATTGAAATTTTGACTTTTGAGACACCACCTCAGTCATTTAACGATCACAGTTCACCTTCACAGTTCCACCAACGCGTTGTCGTTGAACCCAAGTTGCGACCATTAAAGGGACTGGAGGCGATCTGGAAGAGTTACTGGTACCAATACAAATACCAGAAACAATCATCGTAATGTGCCTCAGTTTCATATGAAAGGTGCACGTGCATGAAATATGCTGCATATGTAATTGTGTTGTTAAATCAATATTAATTTGTATTGCTAGCAGTTGTACATATCATTATATAACAGTACAGTACTGTAGTTAGCTCACAAAACATGAATTTATTGTCGCCTTAAACAGGGAGTAAGTATACAGGAAGGTTTGCCGTTTTATGTTGTCGCGCATGTTTCACTACTGCGTGAAAATGACTACTTATGGTTGTTGCGCGTGTGTGTGAAAAACAGCAAATTCTTATAAATTATTACACTTACAAATTAAAAAAAGGTGCGAAATGTAAACATACATATATTATTTATGCACATTGTGTCCTCTGATACAGAGCGTGTATTTGCTTGCGTGTATAAAAGCACATTTTACCAGATGGCTTTGTGTAACAAAGATGGCTCCACTCGACGCCAAATAAGAATGGTGACAATGTATAGCTATTGCAAACGAGATACGAAGTATGGGTTATATTAGGCATCAATAATAACAAAAAGTGAATAGTAGACATATTTATCTTTATCAAGAAGGTATTTTCAAGGTGGTGATTATAAGACAAAGATAAAAAAGAGGTGATGAAATTGCCTCTTTTGAGATATCGGCTGAAATTTAAAAAATTTCAAATTAAAAATGGTGTATAGATATTGCAAACTGTGATACGAAGTACTGGTTATATTAAGCATTTATAATAACAAAAAATGAATAGTAGACATATTTATTTTTGTGAAGAAGGTAATTTTGTGATGTTGATTATAACAGAAAGGCGTAAAAAAGAGGCTGTAAAAACTGCCTATTTTGAGATGTTGGCTGGAATTTTAACTTTTCAAATGTAACACGCTTACGATCGATTTACCTGTATAGATAAAATAGTAAATGGTGGCGATAATCTAGAGCGTTTATGAACCTGTGTCTCCTCCCTGTATACTTACTCCCTGCCTTAAAGCATCATATGAATTAATATTTATGATTTATGCAACAAAACCTAACGGAGTCATCGAGTTTTACTGACTAAACTATAAACAATAATTAAATCAATTCTTTAATGAGGCCTATTTCATGCATATATGTACATTAACTATGCAACGACAACGTTATGATGGTTTTACTCGTATTTTGATTGACACCCGTTATGGCCTCCAGTCGCTTTAAAGACTGTTTTTGTTTTGTAAGCCTATAATTACATTTCAGTTGGTAGACTTGATGGCACCAGATGAAAGTATAGATGAGTGTAACGTTATCCTGGAGGTAGAGTCGGGGGCCGGAGGTCAGGAGGCCATGTTGTTTGCCCAGGATATATTACATCTGTACCAGAACCATTCTGCGCACAAGGGCTGGCAATTCAGTTTGATCAAAATGGATAACCATGAAGCCGGTAAGTTTAATAAGGTCATTCATATGAATTGTCTCTTTTATTTGATGTCTGGGGTGCTATTTTTTACATACGGGCATTTATAGATCTATGCACCCCATGACAGGGCACAGGGTGGCGCATATCAAAAATCGTCTCACCTTTTGTAGACAAGTATTTTATGCACTATCATGAATATCATTGCCTGTAAAGGGACAAGTGGTTGTCCAGGTAGTACAGTAAGTAGTATACTCGCTTTACGGGCATTTAGGTTCCGGGGTTGTGAGAGCCTGAGGGTATGATGGTTGATCCTCTGACACATGAGAAGTTAATTAAGAGTATAAATCAGCATTGACAATTAACATTCGAGTACAAAAACGGCATATTAATTTTTTGAGTACTGTACAAATAAAAATATGCTAACATTTACTCTTTAAAAAATTCAAAATCAGCATTGCAGATTTATTTAGGGGATTCAGTTAAAAGTTTATCTGGAGCCCTTGGGTGGAGTATCGTGTGGTATTGCAGTGTTTCAGCATGTTCAGCACTAGTAAGTTGAGCATAAAGCTCACTGCTACAAGTCGACGTCATTGTGATATGACTGAAAGATTGTTAGAGAGCAACGTACATACTAGGTCTGTACATACATACATACATACATATATACATTTGAACAGAGGAATACTCAATATAGAAAATGCCCTTAAATAACCATACATTTGAAAATACACAGGAGGCATACGTTCTGCATCTGCCACCATCAGTGGCCAAGGCGTGTACCGTGAGATGAAGTATGAGGGAGGTGTGCACAGGGTCCAGAGGGTGCCTAAAACAGAGAAAGCTGGGCGTATACATACCAGCACCATTACGGTGGCCATCTTTCCCCAGCCATCAGAGGTAATGTATAAACATTTCTGACAAGTATCAATCATTCATAAAGTAATAATTTCATCCACATTTTCATAATCAGTATTTAATGCTATTTCAACGGATTCCAACCAGACACATGACATCATGTTCAAAAAGTTTACATGAACACTTCTTAAAGGAACTTTTCTTACATGATAGTCCTAATATTTATTACCCTAGTATTTTAAATGGATTTTTCAATCTTAAAGGGACAAATGGCAAATTTGATCTGTTTATAACTCACGGCATCAGTTTTTATGCACGCCACGAAAGGAAAGTGGGCTTTTAGTGTTACCCATTCCAGGGCTAGGGAAATTTCAATATGTCAACCGGTCCAAAACCCCCGGTCTTTTAGATCTACCCCTCCCAAACCGATAGCCTACCCACACCCACTATTAGTAAAACATGCTTACCCCCACCTACCAGCCATGTCCATACAAAGTTGTGTATTCATTTGTTTTCGTAAGTTTATTTCTCAAACACTAGAAGCCGAAGAGCTCTCATATTATAAACATGTAAACATCTAATGACAGCAGTATGTTCCTACCAAATGTAGGTCAATATGAATGACTTTAACCTACTTTTTCACATTTCCTTTTTTACATTCTAGTTTTTGGCTACTCCATTACTCAAGTATCAAAGCCCCAGAGCTTTTCTTTACTTAATACACACATACATACACCTACATAAGTATCTTTGATGACTTACTTTTTTAGGCTAACACATTTGGGTACTGTTACTCCATTTTTTTTAGCTACTGATAACCATAAGTGGGGCATTCTGGTCCTATGGAAACATGTTCTAGTTATACGTAACTTGGGAATGTGTTTTTGAAAAGCAGTCATCTTAATGATTAGAACACTTCAAAACAAATTGTTTTTATTGCATTGTATTTACTTAGTAGAACCTATTGATATAATATTGCACCAGTCATATATTTAAACCTGTGTTCCCTTGCCAGATTGAAGTGGTCATTAACCCCAAGGATCTGCGTATAGAGACCTTCAAACCCGGCGGCCCCGGGGGTCAAGCTGCATATAAATCAGACTTTGCTGTCAGGATCACACACTTCCCCACCGGTAGGGATTAAATTACCTTTTGGATATTGATGTAACAAAAATGATGGGACTTAGTTTAAATAAAAAAGAGTTTAAAATACTATATGTTTTACATTTGGTGAGATTGAGATTGCACAAGGTATAAGATTGACCGTGATTTCATGTCGTATTATCTCATGTCATGTTATGTCATGTTATGTCATATTATATCATTGTATGTTATGTTATCTCATGTCTTATTATCTCATGTCGTATTATCTCATGTTATGTTATCTCTTACGTTCCTCATGGCATGTTATCTCATGTTTTGTCATCTCTTGTCATGTTGTATCAGGTCATGTTATCTCATAGCATGTTCTCATGTTATGTTATCTCATGCCATGTTATGTCATTATCTCATGTCATGTTATCTCATGTCATATCATCTCACATTATGTCATGTTATGTTATGTCATGACATTATCTTATGTTATCTCACATCATTATATGTGATGTCATGTTATCTCATGGTATTGTATGTGATGTCATGTTATCTCATGTCATGTTATGTTATCTCGTATTGTATCATGTCATGTTATTTCCTGTCATGTTATCTCATGTCATGTTATGTCATGCCATACTATCTCATGTTATGTCATGTCATGTTATCTCATATCATTGTATGTGATGTCATCTTATCTCATGTCATGTTATGTTATCTCGTATTGTATCATGTCATGTTATTTCCTGTCATGTTATCTCATGTCATGTTATGTCATGCTATACTATCTCATGTTATGTCATGTCATGTTATCGTATATTTCATGTCATATTGCCATATTATCTCATGTCTTACAGGCATAACTGCGGAGTGCCAGGCAACAAGATCACAGTTGAAAAACCAGAACTTGGCTATGCAAGTTCTAAGGTCAAGGTAAATATAAAAAGAAGTTTTTATAGCAACAATTCTTTAAAGTATTCTGTCAGATTGAAATGTAGATGGGGTGCTCCGAATTACCAAACTATCATCTGAGCATAGTTGTCATAACCATTCCTAGGACAAGGTTCCAGTATTAAAGTGCAGAAATCAATTTTATAGTAAGGGCTATTCCATTAAAACATACGTAAGGCACTTTGGAAATTGAACACCAACCCTTCAAAATTGAGTTTAAAGGCATTTTCGGTAGTTTTCCATGCACAGCTTCTTTGGGGGACTTCTCTTCTAAAACTATTGGATGGATTTTCCTACAAATTTACAGGAATGTTGCTTTTGATGTCTAGTTGTATTTTTTTTTATTTATTTTTTTTGAATGTTTTTTTTTATTTTTTTATTTTTTTGAATATTTTTTTTATTGTCTCTATTTAAATAAAGGCCTATTATTAGATACATAAAATAAGAAAAATTTAGCATTTTGTAAAAATTCCAACAAAATTTAAAAAAATTAAGCGTAATGGTACGGTTCCAAAAACCAATATTAAATCTCAATATGCGTGGTGAGTACGACTAACGATATATCAAAGAAATTACAGACGGTAACACTCGCTTTAGTGAACCGACAGAACGCGTGATATACTTTCTCTGATCACACATCAAAGGAGCGTTACTTGTTTGTTTGATTTCCGGTTTATTAGACACTTCCGGTTCAATTCCTCAAATGATCAACAATTTTAATATTGAGTGAAAATTATTCATTCAATAAAGCGAAGACATAGTGTCAGTCATTAAAATGTACAAATTGTGATAAAGTAAGTTATAAATAATACAAATATAATACAAACATAAATTTTAAATAGTTCTCTATATAAATAACTAAACGGAAAAAATGCATGGTGCAGCTGTCATGGTGGGTGGGGTACGGCAATTTTAGTGATTTTTTCAAAATAAGTGAGATTCTTTAGGCAGTAAAAACCTGGACCGATTTGCATTTTAAAATTTTAGAAGCCTATAAATTTAATTGCATATATTGTCTAAATATATGTTCAAATAAGTGCCAAGGAAGTTTGAACAAATTCTGTTATTAGGAACATAACAAAAAAGGAAAATATACCATTTCTATATAATTGCATACAAAACTTGGTCTTTTAGCATAGGGGTAGGGTTTCAAAAATATTTTCTAAACAAGCATGGGGACCTATCATTTTTATTGCACATTTTGTTTTTATATATGTTAAACTATGTGCTGAGAAAGTTTAAGGGTGCCCTCTGGTGAATATCAGAACAGCAGTAAAAAAAAAAAAAATCCCTGTTTTTTATGAAGACTAACATATTACTAGTTAGTTTCTGGAAAAACAATGATGGGTCGGTGATTTAAAATTAATGTTTAGTAATACACTCTCACAGTGTGGTTTTAAATTCTGAATCAGCTGCAAATTGTGTATGGCAACTTATATGTGTGTAGTATGGTTTGCAGAACAGGTATCGATTTTCCGTCTTTTTTAATGTAATAGTTCATACTTTAGGACGAACAATTAAGGGTTGTGGTATTTTTGTCACCATCTGAAAAATTATTACATCCCTTGTCATTACCCCACCCAGTTTACTATAAATTGCATTTTTAAATTTGTGATCAATCAATTTTTCATGATAAAGGAACAGTAACCTTTTGGAGATATTTTGTCTACAATATATACAAGAACTGAGTTTTAGAATGAAAAAATAAAAATTGGGGGTCGGTGTGCATATAAGAAAGATATTCAATAAAAACTGAGAAAAAAATGTGCTTTTTTAGATTTCGACGAGCTCTGACATATAACGGCATAGGTCTGCAACAAATAATAGTGACAATACTTTTTATTGCTGTATATACTAACACATGTCTTTGTAATAAAGTTTAAATTAAGTGAATATCTTAAACGGTTTTTGAGAAATACCATCTTTTGTACCCCTACCCCCCATTTTGGCTTCTGTTAAAAATTGTCAATTTTGGGCACAAAATGTGAGGTCAAAAAAAAATTCTAAAAAATGTTCTTTTTTTTTGCACTTAAATATCCCTATTGGGCATTAGTTTGTTACTGTATAATTATTTTTTCCAGTTTTATTATAATTTTTGAAATATAACAAATGTAAATTTCCGGAAGTGCAAAAATCCAAAACCTCAGCAGTGGCCACCCTTAAACAAATTCTATTATTGGGAACATACAAAAAAAAAGGAAATTGTATCATTATGGGCTAATTTGTGCATAAATTGTGGTAATGGTCTCAACAGATTTTGTAAAAAAATATAGGTTTTACATAAAGATGAGCTTTAAATGTTATTGTAATTAAAGGGAATGTAGCGACACAGCCAAACCATCTTTATTACTGAGAGTTCTGAAATACTTGAATAAGTGTGAAAGAATTATCAAAATCGGATGATAAACAAAGAAGATATGATCATTTGAAGTTTCTGTTGAAACGGATATGGAAGCGGACATTTTGAGAGCTATGACATCACGGTTCTAAATGACCATATATGGAATATTTATAAATATGAAAATTTACTGATTTATAGGGAAAAAATGACCGCAACTGTATGAAAAATATGTAATACTTAATGGCAATAATGCTTTATATGACCATTAAAAAAAATCATTCATTTGCAGTGATTTTCTTTGTTTTAAATGATATTTATCAATATTCCATATATGGTAATATGGAACTATGACGTTATGGAACTATGACATCATAGTTCTAAAAATGGCGGCTCCCATATTCATTTTTGAACAACCTTTAAAGGTCATATCTTTTTTGTTTATCATTCGATTTTGATAATTCTTTCACCTTTTTCCAAGATTTTCAGAACTCTCAATAACAAAGATTGTTTGGCTGTGTCGCTACATTGCCTTTAAATGTTCTTTACTTTAATACAATTTTAGCAGAATTGTGACCAATGAATAAATGATTAGACTTCAAAAATGTCTTATTTAGCTATTTCATGGACTTGTTCAACTTTTTAGACAGATTGACAGGACGGTGGCACTACAAATTATTTTTTAAAATTTTAACAATCATGGTGACCTACCATTATTTTTGCCTTTTTTGTCAAAATATATAACAGACTTACTGTACAAAAAGTTTAAAGAAAATCTGTTATGTAGAAAAAACTATAGAAAATGTCTTTAAAGAACCAAAATTTCGGAAAATAGGTTATAACCATTGTGATAGAGGTTTATTAAATTTCCTAACTGATGTGCCGGGTATGTTTTAATGGAATAGCTCAAATTAAAGGAACTAGCTCTCCAAATAATGGCAAAATTACACTACAAAACCATTTATCAAAACTCTAGCCAGGTGTTCATGTCATATAATTACGTATATGTGCCAATTAAAAGTATCCACTGGATGCCAGATTTACACCCCTATCTGACAGACATATAGGAATGATAAAATCAGTACACAATCACTGAACAGTCGGTATAAGATCATTAAATCTATCGATTTAATTTATACACTCAGTACATTTGATACATAGAGGATATTTGTTATTTTGGAGTGAATAACATATTTTATTTCATCGAGAAGTGAGAAAACGTTATATTTTCACGAATGCGAAGCATGAGTGAAAATATTAAAGTTTTCTCACTTTGAGATGAAATAAAATGTGTTATTCACGACAAAACAACAAATTTTCTTTTTATTTTATGATTTTACAATTTTTGTATAGGGAAACTATGGTAGAACAACAAAAGTAGTCCCGGCAGCTACTGTGAAATAAATCTCTATATTCCACAGTGTGGAATAACACTTTTATTTCACTGATAAAATACAGTATTTCATTGCATATCATAAAATAAAACTTGGTATTCTTGGTATTCTTTTGAATTTCGAGAGATGTTAAAGTTAAATGTGTTGTAACTGAAAGAAGTAGAGCAAACCTTAAGCAACTGTTAATCGCCATATGTTAACCTTTGGGACAAAGAGGCTTGCACCAAATTGTATTTGAAGGGTCATTGCAATAAAATCTTGGATATGTTTGAGAATGAGTATAATTGACGCCTATGTTATTGCCCTTAGTAATGTCAACATAAAGAAATTCAGCTTTCAGTGTCATGGCGGGTATAAAATATGATTTAATTTCCTACTGAAAATATAAAATGCAAAGTATTTTATGTTTTCAGGATATACGAGAGACTACTGAATGCTCAGAAGTCCGAGGTTTATTCTCAGCGAAAAATTCAAGTCGGGAACAAAGACCGATCAGAAAAGATCCGAACATTCAACTACCCGCAAGATAGAATCACCGATCATAGACTGGGGCTGAGCTTACATAATATTGAAACTTTCATGGCAACGGGTCAAGGACTGCAGAAACTTGTAGATGAACTTCTCGAGGAGGCCAAAAAGGAGAATTTAGAATTGATTTTCGAGGATTTTGAGAAAAGGAAAAAGTTTAAGGTTACAGATAAAAGCTAGAAAAAAATGTGTTACAAGTTGTTTTGCTTATAAAGCAAATACATATTAAAATTATTTGTACTTGTATATGTCAGAAGTTGTTGTTATTACAAAACTTAACCTAGGGTCATCCCAAAAGTTACGTGACCTGTGCAACATGAGCGCGCTGCAAGTGGTATTGATGATATGAAAATGCTTAAAATTGTAACTATCAAGGAAACTGAGATTAGTCCACGTAAGGTATTTACCAATTCACACAAAGGTTTTTTGCGAAAGGTTTTTATTTTATTTACAGACACATTTTAAAAAGTACATCACTTACATATATGTGAAAAATACATTTTTAGCTGTAAATAGGAATACTTAAGGATACTTTTTGAAATTGGTTGAGAAATAAAAAATTTGCTTGCAAAATCATTTTCAGTGATATAGCATTTTCAATGCAAAATTGTGCTCCCTCAGAAATTAGATTTTTAGCTCTACTGGCCAAAGGCCAGGAGGGCTTATGCGATCACTTTTCGTCCGTCGTCAGTCCGTCTGTCTGTCTGTCTGTCCGTCTGTTAGCAATTTTATAAAATCGACATCTCCTCTGAAACCGCTTAAAGGATTTTGATGAAACATCATCACAATGTTACTTGGGAGGACTCCTCTCAGATTTGTGTTTTTCGCGGCCGCCAGTCATCCAAGATGGCCACCATGGCTAAAACTAGGTCAAATTTAAGGAAATTTCAAACAACATCTCCTCCAAAACCACTTATTCCATTCTACTGAAATATCATATACATTTTCCTTGGGTTGGCCTCTATCAAGATTGTGTTTTTCTTTATCATCGATAATCAAAATGGCCGCCACGGCGACTCAAAGTTTACATAGAGTTATATAGGAAAAGGTTAAAAATGACATCTTCTCTGAAACCGCTTGAAGGATTTTGATGAAACTTAATCACAATGCTATTTGGGATAGTCCCTCTCAGATTTGTGTTTTTCGCGGCCGCCAGTCATTCAAGATGGCCGCCATGGCTAAAACTAGGTGAAATTTAAAGAAATTTCAAACGACATCTCCGAAACCACTTATTCCATTCTACTGATATATCATTGACATATTCCTTGGGTTGGCCTCTATCAAGTTTGTGTTTTGTTTTATCCTCGAATAATCACAATGGGTCACGGCGACTCAAAGTTTACATAGAGTTATATAGGAAAAGGTTAAAAATGACATCTTCTCTGAAACCGCTTGAAGGAGTTTGATGAAACTTAATCACAATGATATTTGGGATAGTCCCTCTCAGATTTGTGTTTTTCAAGGCCGCCAGTCATCCAAGATGGCCACCATGGCTAAAACTAGGTCAAATTTAAGGAAATTTCAAACAACATCTCCTCCGAAACCACTTATTCCATTCTTGTGAAATATCATAAACATGTTCCTTGGGTTGGCCTCTATCAAGTTTGTGTTTTTTGTTTTCGTCTAATAATCAAAATGGCCACCACGGCGACCCAAAGTTTACATAGAGTTATAAAGGAAAAGGTTAAAAATGACATCTTCTCTGAATCCTCCTGAAGGATTTTGATGGAACTTAAGCACAATGATATTTGGGATAGACCCTCTCAGATTTTTCATCCAAGATGGCCACCATGGCTAAAACTAGGTCAAATTTAAAGAAATTTCAAACGACATCTCCTAAACCACTTATTCCATTCTTGTGAAATATCATATACATGTTCCTTGGGTTAGCCTCTATCAAGTTTGTGTTTTTCATTATCGTCAAATAATCAAAATTATTCAAAATGGCCGCCACGATAACCCAAAGTTTACATAGAGTTATATATAGGAAACATGTTTCTTGGGTTGGCCTCTATCATGTTTATGTTTTTGAATCACATCATACAAGTAGAGCGTCTACAGGCCCTCTTGGGCCTCTTGTTTTCCTACAAATGCTGAAAACACTTTGGCTGAAATGTGCACCCTGAACAATAGTCCAAGCAACCGTCCTTCAGTAATCGTTTCCAGTTTATGTTTCAGGTCAACTTTATACTTTCAGGGGAAAACCAAGTGGAATGGTACTATACTTTCAGGGGAAAACCAAGTGGAATGGTACCCGATATATAAAGCAGCCGTGCTGGTCCCCAAAATAGTTGTGCTGGTCCCTAAATTAGTCGTGCTAGTCCCCAAAATCAGACACATGATTGCAGGGTTTTCCGAACATAGTTAAATCATATAGGATTACACTGCTATAAAATGTATGATCAGAAGTAACATTACCTAGTCCCTATACTCGTCGGGGACCACTTTCCGTCACTTATGTAAATATAAACTAATTTTCAAAGAATTTTGTTTTATATAAATTATCGAAGTGGCATGTGACCTTTTTATAAATAGACTAAAACTGAGAAATCATTTTGTTTACAATCCCAGTTTCCGTCATGTATTTTATTGAGTGATAGATTCAACTAGGTCAAGATACAGTAAACTTTTATGAGTTAGAAACTTGTTTGCAAGTCTATTCAACAATTTCACTGTAAAAATGGTATGTTTGCGTTGTTCCATCAGTCACATCGATCGTTATAACAATGTGCCTGGTAACGTCAATGTAAAATGTTCAACGACGACAATTTACGGTAACTCTGTGTAAATCAACAGATACAGGTTGTACGAGTTGCTTCTCTTTGGTTAAACTATATAATCACTGTATATTTTAACTGCGTCCACTGAAGAGTGATAAAAATATGACGTCATTACAGTGTTCATTTTTTAATAGTTTATTATGCGGCGGTATGCGCGCGCATCCCCAACGCCATATAAGGAAGTAAACACATTTTTCGGAGAAATCCCTCTGTTTTTGTACCGCTTATTTACTTTTTGGTTGTTTTTCCTGTTTCCAAACTTCAGTTATAAACGTCTGACAATAAGTGACATTGCGTAAGTAATTTGCAGTGTAAAAACATTTTTTAAATGAGAACGACGGAAACTGGGCTTGGATGGAAACTGGCCTCTAACGAGTATAGAGTGAATTTTGAGAGTTGTTTTTCCCCACTTTGAGCCCAATATTTAGGTGTATTCTGGGCTCAAAATAGGAACCTTTTCAGGGCCCCGTTTTATGAAATGGCTTACGACCATTTTGATAGTAAATAAATTTCTTAAATGCTTCACTATAAATACACTTTTCAAATAAACATCATTTCATTTTCTTATACAGGTGTTATTTCTGCACTAGGTGCACACATAATTGTCTACATTGAATGCGTAGGTGAAAAAAGTGAACAATTTTAAAATTTGAGACAGGGCGCAGGCGTCAATTTTGGTCAAAATGTTATTTGAAGAAGCATTATACAAGTCATTTAAATAAAATAAAAAAATAAATATTTATTTCGATCATGTAGTCGCTGCATTGTTTGTCCATCTCGCTTTTCTTTTCCGGAGCATAACTTCAAAACTACTAAATGGGACTGGAAATAAAACTTCACACAATGATAGAAGGCAATGAGAGGACTGGTATATGTCTGGTGTATATATAAATGTGAACAAGTGCTGGTAGTTTCACACTTCTCACAGGTGCAACCCAAGTTCTATCTCGGCATTGTGGAAAGGTATAGCCCAGTTCGGTAATTACTTAAAAATATTATGTCTCTTTAAAATCTCTTCAGCTTTTAGGGCAATTTGCTCACAGGAAGTTGGATATTACAACTCTGCATGTCCAAGAGTAATAATTTGCATACCCAATAGCATGAACCCTTAAAATGGTTGTCACTCCGACTTGGGTTTTCCTGGGCTCTTCTGTCGCCCCCCACATCAAGACCGCCCTAATGCAGCCAACTGCACCAACTAGAGTGCAATCTGTACAGGCTGTGGAGCTTGTGTCATAATCAAATTAAATTTAAAAAAAAAGGATTTTTTATTGAAGAGAACGCAAGAAAATATTTTTAAATTGTTTTATTAATAGCTTTTAATATAGAGCAAAAAATATATAATATTGCATACTGTAATTTATTTAAGCTATTATAATACTATATAAGCACAAAATGCTGCTTGGTAAACTTTGGTAATACACAATGTAAGTGGGTAGTAAATCTTATCTATGCCCTATTCATAGTTACCCGAATAGTTGTTTACGGTTATTACTATTACGCTTAGGGCTATTCCACTAAAACATTCATTTAAGGCGCACCAACACATGAAAAGGTTATATGGCGCCTAACAGGCATGAACATGCCAGGCTCATCTACCATGTACATCGAGATAAAATATGGAAAATGGGCCTAGAACCTTCTCACCCTGAACTGCAGAGTTGCTGCAAATTCTATCGTAGAAACTCCATTTACGCTGGAGCCACGTTATTGTTTTTCTGCCACTGCTCTTTTGATGCGACCAAGATAGCACCTAAAACAATGCAGGGATCATGATGAAAACCTTTAATGAACATGAACAAAAAATGATAAAATGAACATGAATTTGGGGGGATTCTACCCCTCTGCCTACCCCTTCAAAGGGATCTGCAGTGGCCCTATTCTTTTGAAATTGAACACCCAACCATAAATGAAAACCTATCAAGAGTTTAATAAAGAACCAAATTTCGGAAAATAGTTTTCACCCATAGATGTTTATTAAAGTGCCTTCCTGGGGTCCCAGGTATGTTAAAATGGTATAGCCGTCATACAAAACTGAACTTTACCAACTCACACTGCTGGTCACATCTATAGTGACATTGCAAACAATCTCGCTTCCAGAATTTACGGATTTAATTGATCACATGGTGATAACACATTCAACTGAAAGGTGTTTGGCCCGCATTTTACCTCTCCTGATAAGCTGTGGCCTTATTCATGCACAGAAACATTTATATTGTGGAATTTTGATATGTATGGCTCCCCCACACAAAGTGTGGTAGGGGAGCCATATTGATTTTGTGCTTTCTGTCTGTCTGTAGGTCTGTCTGTAGGTCTGTGTCACAAACGATGTCCGATCAATAACTAGAGAATGGTTGGACCTCGGGTCCTCAAACTTGGAAGGATGGTTGGTCATGACCAGTAGATGACCCCTATTGATTTTGAGTCACTAGGTCAAAGGTCAAGGTTGCGGTGACATTGACTATCAAAACGATGTCCGATCAATAACTAGAGAATGGATGGACCTAGGGTCCTCAAACTTGGAAGTATGGTTGGTCATGACCAGTAGATGACCAATATTGATTTTGGGGTCACTAGGTCAAAGGTCAAGGTTGCTTACATTGACTATCAAAACGATGTCCGATCAGTAACTAGAGAATGGATGGACCTAGGGTCCTCAAACTTGGAAGGATGGTTGGTCATGACCAGTAGATGACCACTATTGATTTTGGGGTCACTAGGTCAAAGGTCAAGGTTGCGGTGACATTGACTATCAAAACGATGTCCGATCAATAACTAGAGAATGGATGGACCTAGGGTCCTCAAACTTGGAAGGATGGTTGGTCATGACCAGTAGATGACCACTATTGATTTTGGGGTCACTAGGTCAAAGGTCAAGGTTGCGGTGACATTGACTATCAAAACGATGTCCGATCAATAACTAGAGAATGGATGGACCTAGGGTCCTCAAACTTAGAAGGATGGTTGGTCATGACCAGTAGATGACCCCTATTGATTTTGGGGTCACTAGGTCAAAGGTCAAGGTCGCGGTGACATTGACTATCAAAGCCATGTCCGATCAATAACTAGAGAATGGTTGGACCTAGGGTCCTCAAACTTGGAAGAATGGTTGGTTATGACCAGTAGATGACCCCTATTGAATGACTTGGACCATAATACTAGTGTATATAAACTAATTAAATCATATATTACTGGCATGTTTACTTTATTAAAATGAATCCCATCTATTCTTATTTTGCTAAACAAATATTGTACACCTTTGCTATTCATAATAAGTCCATTACCAGTATTGTAAAAACTTCTAATATTGGGCTATTCCATTAAAATATACATGGGACCCCAGGAAGTCACTTTTGAATTTGAACACCCACCCATAGATGCAAAATTTAGTTTTAAAGACACAAATTTCAGAAAATAGGGTTCACCCATAGATGTTCATTAAATTGCCTTACTGGGGTCACGTGTATGTTTTAATGGAATTAAACAGAACACCGCGTTCTCACTCCGATTTTTGAGCAAACACAAGAGCACCCTGAAAAATTCTAACATTTAAAACCATTTTTAATTCAATTATGGTAATAGTCAATATGGAAGCAGGCGTCATACATTAAAGTACAGACAAAGGTTAAACTCGATGGTATTACGCCTCTACCCTTTTTGTCGTGCTACAGAACAATTTTCAGTAAAATGTTGCAAGCTTATACTGTATTACAGGTATTAAGGGGCATACAGTTTTAAAACCTGACTATACAAACAAAAGGCCTTATCCTGCCTGTAAACAGGATGCATTGTATAATCTGTAAACAGGAGGTACCCTAGAATCTGTCCTGTGAACAGGAGATACCCTAGAAGTGGGCCTAATCCTGTATGTAAAGAGTGAAAATATGCCTTATTTCAGTTTTTACATTTATTAAATACTGGCCAGATATTATCAACAAGACGAAAAGGCATAATGATGCATTACACACGCACTTGTGTAAAAGATCTTGCTATATATAAATAATATGGAAGCCAAAACATTAATTCTTATAGTAGACAAACTTCAAAAGCAGATGTTGGAGAACTGAATTGAATTGGGTTTTAAGGCACACCAACACATGAAAGGTTATATGGCGCCTAACAGGCATGAACATGCCAGGCTCATCCTCCATGTACATCGAGATAAAATATGAAAATGGGCCTAGAACCTTCTCACCCTGAACTGCAGAGTTGCTGCAAATTCTATCGTAGAAACTCCAATTACGCTGGAGACACGTTTATTGTTTTTCTGCCACTGCTCTTTAACGGTTTTGATGTGAGCGAGATGGCACCTGAAACAATGCAGGGATCATGATGAAGACCTTTAATGAACATGAACAAAAAATGATAAAATGAACATGAATTTGGGGGGATTCTACCCCTCTGCCTACCCCTCCAAAGGCATCTGCAGTGGCCCTATTCTTTGCCCCGTGACCAAACGGGGCCCCCGGGAACCACACAGGGCAGATGTTGGAGAATAGAAATACATACTTATCAATCACCAAACTGTTGCTGGCACACATGATTCAAAGTTACATTCCATTATGATAAACAAATTATTTCCTATATTTATTTATCTCTCTTACATGAATAAATGATAAAAAACTTACGGGGGAAAAAACATGCACATGCATCCAGTCAAATACAAACTTATCAATCACCAAACTGTTAATGACACATGGCACACGATTAAATGAATTACTAGTATATATAATGCATTTTATATTGTGATTCCTTAGGCTGGAGCAATATGGATTTAAATATTCTACATTTATCCATCTTTTTTTTTTTATATATACTTAAATGAGAATGGAATTCAACTTAAAGACTGACTAAAGCAATGCCGATGTTTACCCCACACATTCTTTAATCAGTTTTTCAAGTAATATGGATTCATGCTTGTGCGTATTAAATGCTTGTCCAAAATGACAGCAATACTATCTTATATTTCAATGAAAATGGGTCAATAAATGTTTAAAATACAACCGACAACAATATCATAATAAATAGCATTCTCACAACACTTTATTTCAAGCAACACCGTTAAATTTTTATATGACAGTTTGCATGATAATACTGATATTTCAAGGCACTTTATAAACAGCTGACTGTCAAACATATGGAAGTTAAAGGGGGTACATCAGGTGTTTTTTGGGGGATTTAGGGATCTAACGTAAAACTGACAAATAATGATACAGCATTTTTATTCTAAAGGGTCTTGAACATAATGAATGAGCCAAAAGACGAGGAAATTTATTTTTCAGAATAATAATGTGCTCAGTATCCTAGGTTACACACCATGTTGAATTTAAGCATTCCCCCCCCCCCCCCCCCCCCCCCCCCCATGATTGCATCCAAAATTTGTTAATACCAACTCATTTCGAACGGTGAATTCAAATTTAAGACGTGAACATCACGGTGCTCACAGCATTATTATGAAGGTTATGACAATTTTATCATGAATATTCAACGTAAATTTAAGGTTTTTGTTGTAGTTAAAACTTTTACGACTTTTCTGTACTAGATCATTGCAGTATAAAAGCAATCATTCGTCAGAACTGATGTACTGAACATGACAATAATCATGTCTAAACTAACATTTAAAGAAACTAAAATGTCAAATTTTCAGTACAAAACAATTCTTCCAAACTATAACCATGTGTTGAGGTCATAAAATAATGCATGTGTGCTGATTAAAAGTCTAGATTTATTCACGGGCACTTAAAACATCCATAATTAACTATACGTAAAATGAATTAAGAGTTGGTAACTCATATAGACATGATAGAGCTCGTATATAACTTATCGTTAGTAGGCATAGAAACGTTGAACATCTGTTGTGAAATTTGTCTGTTGCTGGTGGGACAGCGGCTTTAAATAATAAAGTTGTTGTTTCTTTTATGTTTAATGACTCTCCTCTGAGTTCTGCTACAATATCGAAACTACATTTAAAAGCAATATGTGTTAATATTACATAATTGTCTCTGATTTATATAGGAAATACTGGGAATAGAAAAGCTATATCTACTCGTTTGCTCTACTGGGAAATACTTTCCCAGTACGGAACATTGCTCGGCCTTTTCCGTCAGTGGCGGAAATGCCAAATGACGTTCCGATTGTTTTACGGACGTCTTCGTCAGATTCTGTTACTAGGAAATAACGATTACGGAAATTAACGAAGAATTCCGGTTCCACTTGTTTTGTTTGTATGACGTAACGTCGTCTTGGATGATGTAACGTCGTCTCGGCGTTCTCGTGCAAACTGGTGTAAAAAGGCGTGAATCATTAGAAATATTAATAAAATATCATTTTAAATTATGTAATATATAGTTTAATAACCAGTGTTTTTGTGATACTGAAAATATCTCCCGAGGTAGAGAAATGGCCCCGATATAAGAACGAGTGCGGAGCTTGTGCTCCGCACTCGTTCTTATATCGGGGCCATTTCTCTACCTCGGGAGATATTTCCCGTATCTCAAAAACACTGGTTATTAAACTCTATTTATATTGCACTTGGTAAAAAATCCTATAATAGGATTGGATAATGTTAAAAAATGTGCGATTATTAAAAAGTGCATAAACTGTAAAAAGTCAGTTAAAATCTCAAAATCATTTATTTTATTTTGAATGTACTATCATAATAGTAAAACTGTCGAAAACAAGGAAATGCATTGGAAACAGGTTTATAAAACCAGTTTCGTAATTTTCACTTTTTGTGACAGTTAAACACTTTGCCATTAAAAAAATTGCAACCATTAAATGACCAATACATCATCGAAAATTCAAGATTTCAACACAGTTAACGTTATATTTTAATATCCATTTGTGTTTACAGAATATTCTTGAATACCAGACCAGGAAATCCACGTTTTACAGACGTGCTGGAATATAAGAATCTTTCATGGGTATCCGGTGAAGATAGGGAATTCTAGCCCGAGGTATACGTGTTTTTATTGGAACCGAGGCTCTGCCGAGGTTCCGATTAAAACACTTATACCGAGGGTTGGAATTCCCTATCTGAACCAAATACCCATGATATATTCTTTTTCTTGCATATCAGAGACATGCTGTGCGTCGACGCCGCCAGCTACTAACATTTTGCATGTTTTCCTGCATACCGGATGTTGGCGCTCGTGAATTTTATCTCGACCCTAGGGTAAGATGGAAATATCTAGCCCCGGTAAAGTGGCGAATATCCTTGTCCGGTATGCAAGAAAATATTATCTTGCACATGGATATAGATAAAAATCACCCGCTGTCAACAATGATATCGATAACGCAAACAAGTGCATTACGTTATTGCATAAATAAACATACAAAACATCGATTGTCGACGACATCAACGCACAAAATGTCAATGGCATGCAAGAAAAAGAATCGATCATGGGTATCCTGTTCAGATAGGGGAATTCCAACTCTCAGTACAACTGTTTTAATCTGAACCACGGCAGTGTCTCGGTTCTGATAAAAACAGTTTTACCTTGTGCTGGGAATTCCCCATCTTCACCGCATACCCGTGAAAGATCTTGTATTAATTCACATTGAAGTCATATACATATCAAGTAATACTAACGATTACAGATTTTTTGTGGGGTTCTCGGGATCGGAGTTAAAATTAACAAATAATGCTATTTTCTATTCTAAACAGTTACTCCCGAAATGCAGTTATGAAATACAGACGTCACATTTTGGACTGCTCCGTAGATGGGTTTCTCGCCCTATATCTTTCATTGCAACGTAACTAGACATGGTATCAATTTCTTGTTTAAATCATTTGATTTCTTATGAGTTGGATTACAACATATATAAATCTTAAAGGTTTACGTTTTTAAACTGAGTGTGATATCGAAAACATCCACGTATTATTTGAACAGCCCTCGTATTAATGTACAGATACAGAATATGCATGTATTCATGTACAGATACAGAATATGCATGTATTCATGTACGGATAGCAGAATATGCATGTATTCATGTAAAGATTACATAGCATCCAGCATCATGTAGACTGGAATTGTCAAAAATATTGTCTTTTTTTTTTGTCTTTTTTTGGTAGGTTAATATAACGGTGGTCATTTCAGCATGTTCTTGGTAACAACAGGTAACTACGTATATACGATGCAACAATGTCAATGAAGAGTCGTCTCCCCTGGTTAAGGCACACTGATGATAATTCTGGAAGCTTTCACAACACCACGATGGTCCGATTAGAAGGGGTCGTTGAAGGTGTAATACTTGTGGTCTACAGCACTGCAGAAAAGAAAACGTGCATTAACATTTCATAACATTTTGGAATAAAATATGAATTAATATAAAATATGCACGTATGTATTACAATATAAAGTATAAATCCATGTACAGATTACAATATGCATGTATTTAAGTACAGTTAGCAGAATATGCATGTATTCATGTACAGATAGCAGAATATGTATGTATTCATGTACAGATAGCAGCATGTATTCATGTACAGATAGCAGAATATGTATGTATTCATGTACAGATAGCAGCATGTATTCATGTACAGATAGCAGTATATGCATGTATTCATGTACAGATAACAGTGCATGTATTCATGTACAGTTAGCAGAATATGCTGTATTCATGTACAGTCAGAGTTAGCAGAATATGCATGTATTCATGTACAGTTAGCAGAATATGCATGTATTCATGTACAGATAGCAGAATATGCATGTATTCATGTACAGTTAGCAGAATATGCATGTATTCATGTACATATAGCAGTATATGCATGTATTCAGGTACAGATAGCAGAATATGCATGTATTCATGTACAGTTAACAGAATATGCATGTATTCATGTACAGATAGCAGAATATTCATGTATTCAGGTACAGATAGCAGAATATGCATGTATTCAGGTTAAGTTTACATGAATATCTTTGAATGGTGAGGGGATAAAAAAGAAAATAATTATGTTCTTTACTTAGCTATGCTTATATAATGTTCAATATATAATGTTCAATTCATGAATAGGTCACAACTGCTAGGAATTAAACCAACGAGGAATTATATTACATATAATTAATGCTCCCAGTGGAATAAGACCTCTAAAAATTGAACAGCTTTCACACTTCAAGAGGAATAACAGGTAGCCTCTAGGAACTAAACCCGTGACCATTAACAAGGGTAGAGAGTGACAGCTGTTATGCTTCAAGTGGAATAATAGGCAGCCTCTAGGAATTGAACCTGTGGCCATTCACATGGGTAGAGAATGACAGCTGTTATGCTTCAAGTGGAATAATAGGCAGCCTCTAGGAATTGAACCTGTGGCCATTCACATGGGTAGAGAATGACAGCTGTTATGCTTCAAGTGGAATAATAGGCAGTCTCTAGGAATTGAACCTGTGGCCATTCACATGGGTAGCGAGTGACGGCTTTCATGCTTCAAGTGGTATAATAGGTAACCTCAAGGCATTGAACCTGTGGCCATTCACAAGGGTAGTGAGTGACTGCTTTCATGCTTCCAACCTCAAGGCATTGAACCTGTGGCCATTCACATGGGTAGTGAGTGACTGCTTTCATGCTTCCAACCTCAAGGCATTGAACCCGGGACTGCTCACATGCAGGTGCCAGAGGTATACATATTTTTTTTACGAACTCCACCACAGTGACTTACATATCTTCATTGTTAAGTCTGTAATCCTTATTCAGGTCCAACAGTTGTTTCATTTCATCATTCGACAATTCAAAATCAAACACCTGAAAATATGCATTTATCAAACTAAAGTGAATTACATGTAAGACAGTTTATCTCCCATAAAATGGTTTTTTTTGTTGCCTTTTTACACAAATGTTTACTCGATGTGAAAATTTCTTCATTTAAAACAAGAGCACCGTCTTGTGGGGCATATACGTCCATCATTTGGATGTGTACAGAGTTTTATTGTTGTGCACCTAATACTTTGAAAGTTATTAGCCACAATCAATTGTAAAAGGCATGGTTAAGTTTCAGGTTAACTTTTTTTCAAAGGGGAATAATTAAAAACAAGAGGCCCAAGAGTGTCTGTGGATGCTTTACAGGCTAAAGATAAAGTTTATGTATAAGGAGCCATAATTCTTTTAAAAGTCATTCAACCGGAACATGTCGACGATATATGCAACTAGACTTGGTACTGATCACCCCTGCCAAGATTCGTTGAAATCCAGCCAGGGGATCAGGAGAATTAATTGGGACATTTGTGCATTAAAATCTTAAAAGGGCCAAAAATCATTCAACCAGAACACGGCAATGACAGATGCAACTAGGCTCATCCCTGCTAAGGAGTTTATAAGAGATTAATCTGGACAAAGTTTGTATATTAAAACTCTGCCAAAAATCATTCAACTGGAATAAGGCGATGATATGCATAACTAGGCTTAATACTGATAATTCTTGTCAAGTTTCGTTGAAATCTGGCCAGGGGTTCAGGAGAACTAACCCAGAAAAAATTTCTGTATTAAAACCTTTAAAAGGCCATAACTCTGCCAAAAATATGTAAACCGTAACACAACACTGATATGCACAACTAGACCTGGAACTGATCATTCCCAAAAAAGTTTCGTTCAAAAGGTTTTATATATATATACACACCATACTCGTGTTAGAATTACAATACTAGTACCTGAAAGTTTTCTTGTGTTCTCTCTGCTTTCACACTCTTTGGTATAATGGCCAACCCACATTGAAGTAGGAAACGAAGCACCACCTGAACATAAAGGATTATTCTTAAAGTAGCTATCCCTCCAACAACAAGCAAATTTTAGAACATATGTACTGGTATGCAAGTAGTATCCGAACAGCAGTAGTATCCGAATGTCCGTAAACAAACGATGTTAGTAGCTTTTCAATAGAAAATATCAATTTAATTTAATAAAAAGATACATTTTTCATCATCAGAAGAAAATTTTAATGTTGCATACGAAAAGTAAATTTGTACCGAAATATAAATGAATTTCTTCTCAGCACTCATTTCCCCGCAAATGTGCACGTGGGGAAGTCGTGCGCTAACCACGCATTGGCAGTTTTGTGTTTTTAATTGCTCTCCAATATTAAAACAATGCTTCCCCATGACGACAGCAGCAGACGATAATATATAGCAAGAGGTCAATGACCTTGAAGCTCTACTGATTGATTTTGATTTCAGGAAGTAGTCGCTATCTTGAATTTCCGGCCGATCTGAAATTTTGCTAGGATCAATAAGACATCGAGAGCTACATTCATGTGAAGTTTCATGAAAATCTGTCAAGTAGTTTCAGAGGAGTAATCGCTACAAGTTTTCATTATATAACTCTATGTTAACAAAGATTGCCACTGGCAGCCATGTTTAACGTCGAATCAAAATAATGTTCGACTCGGATAACCATCATGTCATGCTGATCATTTTAGAAAAAGTCCCATATCAATATCACTTATAGTTTTCAAGAAGTAGTCGCTACAAACTTATTTTTTAAAAATCTATTTTTAGCTGTGGCGGCCATCTTGAATTTCTGGCCGATCTGAATTTTTTTTAGAATCACTAAGACATTAAGAGCAATATTCCTGTAAAGTTTCATGAAAATCCGTCAAGTCGTTTCAGAGGAGTAGTCGCTACAAGTATTTACTATATAACTCTATGTAAACAAAGATGGCCGCTGGCAGCCATGTTTAACGTCGAATCAAAACGATTTTCGACAAGGACCAACATCATGTCATGCTGATCATTTTAGAAAAAGTCCCATATCAATATCACTTATAGTTTCAAGAAGTAGTCGCTACAAACTTATTTTTTAAAAATCTATTTTTAGCTGTGGCGGCCATCTTGAATTTCTGGCCGATCTGAAATTTTACAAGGATCAATTAGACATTAAGAGCAACATTCCTGTAAAGTTTCATGAAAATCCGCCAAGTGGTTTCAGAGGAGTAGTCGCTACAAGTTTTTACTATATAACTCTATGTAAACAAAGATGGCCGCTGGCAGCCATGTTTAACGTCGAATCAAAACAATTTTTGACAAGGACCAACATCATGTCATGCTGATCATTTTAGAAAAAGTCCCATATCAATATCACTTATAGTTTTCAAGAAGTAGTCACTACAAACTTGTATTTTGAAAATTTATTTTTAGCCGTGGCGGCCATCTTGAATTTCCGGCCGACCTAAAATTTTGCTAGGATCAATAAGACATCAAGAGCAACATTCCTGTGAAGTTTAATGAAAATCCGTCAAGTAGTTTCAGAGGAGTAGTCGCTACAAGTTTCATTATATAACCCTATGTAAACAAAGATGGCCACTGGCAGCCATGTTTAACGTCGAATCAAAACGATTTTCGACAAGGACCAACATCATGTCATGCTGATCATTTTAGAAAAAGTCCCATATCAATATCGCTTAGAGTTTTCAAGAAGTAGTCGCTACAAACTTGTTTTCGAAAAACCTATTTTTAGATTTGGCGGCCATCTTGGATTTCACATCAACATGAATTTTTGCTAGGATCAACTAGACTTCATGGGCATCATTTCTGTAAAGTTTCATGAAAATCCATTCAGTAGTTTTTAAAGGAGTAGTCGCTACAAAAAAAAGTTTGCAGACAGACAGACAGACAGACAGACGGAGGACGGACGACGCACCACGGCATAAGCTCTGCTGATCTCTGATATTTAACACGTAGGCATAAACAATATTGGAAAAATACAGATCTGCAGTAAAATATCGATCGGTCAAATCTGATTATACTGCAGTAGCAGACATTTCCAATTTACGTAATAGAGACAACTCTTGTTAATATATTTAGGTCATAAATGGGATGAGTTGTCTGTCTTACAGAATGGGTCATCCAACAGGGATAATGACCATAAATGTATCCTTTTTTTTTTACAATTCGGCTACAACTGTACCGCTGTCAATCCACGGTTATTGGTTAACCTTTTGAGGGGCCCCTATTAACAGCGCGTGTGCGAGCTTGTAATCAGATGTTGTCATTTTTAACAATGAAGTGAACTTAACTTTACTCTGTAAGTTCTTTTTGTTTGAATAATATCAAATAACAACAAACAGTACAATAAACACTATTTTCTGTTCGGATACTACTTGCATACCAGTACACCGTTTCTAAAACTACTGAATAGATAATATATATATATATAACATACATATTTTGAAAATCCATTCTCTAGAGACTCAATATAAATGGCATTAACGGCCAGACTAACTCTCCTTTTAAACATATTCAATCACGGGTATTTAAAGAACCCGTGAATGAATCTATATTTTTAACTGGCACATGTATACATTATCATATGAACTGAACACCTGGATAGAGTTTTGATAAACAGTTTCGTAGTGTAATTTTGCCGTTATGTGGCGGGTTAGTTCTTTAATGGAATATTTGTATGTTTTTGTGATTTAATCATTGTATGTTTTAACAATATAACAAAATTTATTGGGAGTCATATATCATAATTTCTTCATTAATATACACAATTTTAACAAAGTATTTATCAATTAAATGTCGATAACTTAACAGACAAGAGTCACATATGGATGAAGATTGATGTTATGCATTGCTGCACACTAAGTTAAAAGTTTGTCATTGAAATCCATACAGTACCAATAGTTGTGTAATGTTTTTGATGTGGTTCAGTAAAGACATTCAAACGGCCATTAAAACTATAATATGTTAATTTTTAAGCTTAACATGAACAGAGGCGATACACCTTGTTTCGAGTATTAGAAATTCACATTAAATAACCCAGCATTAGAAACAGCTTATTTGAAATTTACCCTACATTTAAAAGTTATGTGAACATTTATAAACCTCTTTGTCTACATATGCAATACCTGTGCTATAAATAAACACTTTGGCCATTCACGCTTCCTGTTTGATGGTAAGCACTGCATTCACGGGATGCAAAGTACTAGTAAACCAGTTTACACTTGAGGTACTGAAACTATATTTTTTTGGAATAGTTTTCTAAGTTTAATTCTACTCTGTAGATTACATTGATTAATTCCCTAAGTTATAGGGCTTCCAAATACTTCATGAGCTGTTTTATTTTTTTCATTTTAACCCTTAACTAATCCAAGCCTTCTCTGACCTCACCAGCCCTTTTTACGATTTTTGATATTTCATCTGGCTGTGTACTATAAAGCAGGAAAAAAAATAATTTTTATAAAAAGACTTTTAAGGTCAGAGAAGGCTCGGATTAACCCTTAACCTGCTTAGCATGACAATACTAGCGCGCTGATCTGGGTTTACAATGGACGCAAAGGCCATTATAGTCGTGCTTGGCGGGTTAAGGGTTAACAATGTTACTGCATGATATTCCGAGTACAGTAAAACTTGCTTATAACGAATTCCTGTGGACCTCAAAAAATACTTCGCTATAACCGAGGTTCACTATATCCGTAAAACAAATTCGGTACAATAGTGTTACAAATTTGTTATAGCAAAGGTGCTTTTGTTTACCATAAACACTTGATCAGTCGTCATTGCAAATTAAGAAGTGTACTGATCGGAGCTGTACCGCACCGGATGTTCGTCAAGTATCTGACCGCAGTTTATCCTGATCATTTGTGTATTGAATAAATCATTTTGAGTAATCTATTGTATTTTTCAATTTGTTTCTGTTACATAAATTTTCGGTATAATGATTATCGTACATTATTGGGTGTATCATCTTTCTTTTTTAAAGATTTGTATCCGTTTGGTCTACATGCAATAAGACCGTGCGATCTATTTCTTAAAAGTTTTCCAACTGAGTATATTTAACATGTTTAACGTATCGATCCTGAATGGATGCTTACCCTTTAGAAATATATCAAACAAGCTGTCAAACTGTTTATTAAAGCCATTTATGTTGCGAAAACTTTTTCGGGGCTTACGTTTGATGCTGGAAAATATCTATGCCTAAGTTATTGTAAACAAAAATGGCCAATTCGCAAAAAAAAAAGGTAATTTATGCTGGTTTCTTTGAATGGGAAATCCGAGTTCGCTATATCCGTAATTTTTTATATCGAGCAAAAAAGGAGAGATGAGATGATGGACAAAGTTACCCATCAGACATGCCTCTGCCTAGCAGTGACCCATATGGGGAAGGGGTCTGTAGCTCTAAGTGAGACGTATTATCCACAGAGCTACTGAGGCAGCATAAAGATAGATATCGACTGGTGTCAAGGCACAGAGGGTAACGAGTTCAACATACCTGTGCTGGAGATTTATTTTTAGCTTTGGCAATGTCTAATAATACTGGTTCTTGGAGACACGGCGTGTGGGGCTCACTGAAATATAAAACAGGGTTGTAACTGTAGGCGCCATTCAGAATTTATTAATGTTCACAATGGGAAGCAATTCATGCCTGATAAACAATTAAACCAAAACTATCATCGAAGGCGATGTATACACTCACTTTTTTCATTCTAAGTCAAACAAAAGGCCATAATTCTGTAATAAATTAGGCAATCAACAATGGGTGATGTATATATCACGGTCATCAGTTGCTATGAGTATATGAAGTGTCGGAACAACCCATTCAAAACTGTTTGAGAAATGCTAGTAATAAAAATGTTTTACGGGAAGCAATGTGACGTAACAAACAGCATGATTCCTATATATAGCCCCCACTTCACTTTGTGAAAGCGGGGATATAAACAAAGAGGACCATTTGGCCCTCAATTGCTCTCCTGATGGCCATTGTAGACATTTGCAACAGTAACAGTTCAAGCTGAGAGATAAGAAGAAAAGTCTGTTATGTTAAAAGAAGATTTTTCGATTTTTCCCCAGGGTAAGGTAACTCGTCCCTGAGTCGGACAGGTTATTGGTTCTCGGCACCTCTGTCTATTTACGTTCATACTTCTGCTTGCTGAAACCATCTGGTTGCTTCCTCAGTGTTTAATGTATATTCGATGTCAACTGTTTAGCGGTACCAGCGTTTCTGCTTGGATTACGTCATACTTTTCGCACTCACCAAAATTCGCCCTTGAGTCGGACATGTTTTGCAACTTCAGTATTGGGTCATAAAATTGCTTCGATGAAGAAATTGTCCTTATTTTTCTTCATGTATGTATATAAATTTCCTTATATAAAATACATATTTTAGATGTCTTCTTGTGTAACATGTTCGGGTATTGGCTCCTGACTTGAGTGTTCGTCTTCAGGGCAGATATATTTAGACATGCCCCAAAGTCGAACATGTAACTGCCCTTGAGTCAGACTATATAAAGGCAACTGGAGAAATCAATAGATTGGGGGTAATTCTTGTTTTGAATGAAAGAAATCATTGGATTGCCTCCCTTTCACAGTTATTAACCGTTTCCAGTTGACATTCAACCATCAATAACTGTCCGAGTCAGGGGCAAGTCCGACTTGAGGGCAAGTTACCCTAGTGCCAAATTTAACACAGGGTCACAATTCAAACGAGAACTATCACATGTGACGAATACTCCCACTATGAAAACTTTTGAAGCGAAAGCAACATGAAATTCATAATACAATATTTGAGTGGAAAATTCTAAATGAAACAGAGGGCCAACATTCTGTAATAAATTAGGCAATCAACAATGTGTGATGGAGACATGAGGTCATCAGTTGTTATGTGTATATAATTATGAAGTTTGAAAAATGTGTTACGGGACTTTATACAATATTAAAGTGGAAAATTCTACGTCAAAGGGCTGCAATAAATTAGGCAATCAACAATGTCTGATTTAGAGGGACAAAATGTCATCAGTTACGTGCAACTACATGAAATTTAGAAATAATCCATTGGAAACAACTACAAAATAAACAAGAGGGCCAAAATGACCTTGAATATTTTGGCTCACCTCATGATCTGAAAAAATTGTCACACAAGCTTATAATTTCATGACAGAATTAGAACACAGTCAATAGAGCGCCATCACAAATTCCCTTGCCCATTTTAAAGTGTTCAGGCCCAGTAAGTGTACATTTATATATATGGTTATAGCGTGGGGATCTCAACGGTTTCCAAGTCATGTCCCTAGGGGTGGGGATGGACCCTGGGGAAAATGCTGGTTGGATGGTTTTATCTGTCCCTTCATGTCCAGTAAGTGTCCCACCTCTGAGCCTTTGGTTCATGTGAGCTAAAATTGGTTTCAACATTCAACAATCATTAAAATATCTACTTTTTCATGCAATCTCATGTAACTATACAAATATCATATCAAAACACTAATATGGCAATGATGTTGCCAATAGGTCAACACTGTTTAAAATAGGCATAAATACAGATTCCCCATGTCACTGCAAATAATAATAATCATTAACAAACTTACGTGTTGCTGCCTGGTGAACCAAGCGGGGAGTATGCCGTAAGAACGACACCATTTTCTCTACAATAGTCGGCCAACTTGGTGTTGGCCAAGTGTAGATGACATTCCACCTGCAATGGTTGATTAATCAGATCATTACCTCACAAACTGACCCTGATCTGCCATGGTGGTGGATCCATATCACAGTATGGATAGGATGTCGTTCCGGTTGATCTTGCTCCCCTGCAAATCAACCTACCCCACCACTCCCCCAACCACCTGCAACCCAAACCCCCACCTGCAGCACGCCTCCCTCAAATAGTATGACCACATGTATATGCTTTTCTTCCTCTCCAGGGGCCACTAGCACAATTTTAATATATATATTTTGAAAACAAGTTTACAAATCAGATCATGATGCCTCTCTTTTAAAGCGAAGAATGCTTAAAATATCAATAAAACTTAATTGTTTAAGTAATGTGTGATTGTTGCAGTAATGTGTGATTGTTTATGTAATGTGTGATTGTTGCAGTAATGTGTGATTGTTGCAGTAATGTGTGATTGTTTATGTAATGTGTGATTGTTGCAGTAATTTAAACCAAAATAACACAAAGGCAGCATCATTTGCTTTAAGTTATTCATTTCTAATGTCTCCGTGGCCGAGTGGTTAACAATGTTGTGTTATAAACCTTCCTGCCTCTCACCGCTTTGGGTTCGAATCCCACTGGCAGCTCAACTTGTAAGTAAGGAAGTGTCGATTCTTACGGATGGCGGGAGGTGTACAGTACTGGTTCTACCCAGGAAAAGTGGGTGGTCTACCTCCACCACAAAAAAATCGACCATCATATATAACTTGCCATGTGTTGAAAATGACGTAAAATACCATACAAACAAACAAACATTTCTAAAATGCCACTTTCCCTACTACAGAATCCAGATAATAATATAAATAGGAATTTAAAACGTTGCATAAGATATTACAACAGTCAGGTCTCAACAAGAGTCCCTTGATTACCTGGTTACACTGGGGTTTGATTCTGGCCACATCCAGGATCCTCTTTAGCTGTCGGCTACTGAAGTTGGATACACCTAGATTCCTCACTAGACCCTCATCCACACAATCTTCTAGGGCCTGGTGGCAGTAAAGAAAACATGTAAACTAAAATATACATTTATAACACTGAGGGCCTATTGGAAGTTTCAATTGTTTCACGTAAGTTCTCTAATTAAATAAAGTCTTTATTGTTATTATTATAATGTGCAGGAGACACATTTTTGACATTTACAGAAGTCACTGCATGTGATCTTTATATATTATATATTCTGTGATGAATTATAGAAATTTCCCAGTTTGAGAAAATCTACAACATATCCCTTCCTCTACTGTGCTATCTCGCCCAGTGTGCAAGATATATAGCACAGTAGCCAAATGTTATGAACTAAACGACAGACATCACGATATTACGTCACAAATTGACGTCATGATATTACTCTGCGCTGTCGCCAAAGGAGTGACAGAAGAAGGAATACTTGTGTCAAAAGACGATTGGAAAGAAATTCTTCACAGAATATATATTATATAGTTTAATTAACATTTTTGTCGTGATACAGAAAATAATTCACGTGTGAGAAATATTCTTGCGATAAAGAAACTCGTGCGAAAACGCACTCGTTTCTATATAGCAAGAATCTTTCTCTCTCGGGAATTATTTCCCGTATCACTTCAACAATGTTAATTAAACTCTATATAAATTCTAAAAATCATACTAATAAGTTTTAAATTCATAGATATCATCCTTAAAGATCCGTAAACCCGCCCACCACTGCCCAAGCTCAGTTTGATCATAAACATTTTACGTTTGTTTGTGGGACAGCATGCGCTTTATCTACAGGTATAAATACCAGATGCGATTTTAATTGGTCCAATGGCTTGGTCAGACACACTACTGATTGACAACGTGGATCAATGCCGTGTGGAAATGTCTACTCAACCTAACCATTTCTTTGCTACATGTATATGTCACATCATCATTATCAGGTATTTTATGCACTGATTTACCACATACCAAATTTGTCCTCGATTTATAAATTTACAAATCTCAAACGATCGCAGTGACAAGATAGCAGATAATCGCTGCACTACAAGGCTGAACATGAACTGACTGATAACAGTTTGTCCTGGTGATAAAACAATGACCAAGCTAGACCACTTGGACAAACTGAGCACTTCATAACACCTCGGGCGGTCATCGCAACACTGCTGAGATTACATATAAGGGAAGAAGCAGATACAACAGTGTTGTCATAAAGCGTTGCGCTGAACCCTTGACCTTTGTGTGTTGTACTAAGGAACTGGACTGGCATTTATTAACCTCTATATAGTAATACATGTAGGTGTAATCATAATATTTGTAGCTAAATAAGGGCACAGTCAAATGTGGATTATAATCACCATGGTGATATTTATTGACCGACTTTTATCACATTTATTTGGGAGAAGCACCGGTGTTATCGACAAAACAACGTAATCTACCTTCACAAACACTTCGACTTTGATAAGGGTTCAAAGACTTCATGTTACTGATGAACAAATAAATCATAAGGTTCATTTATGGCATGAATCGCAATGATGGGATAACACCACAGATACATATACTCGGTAAAAAAAGTTTTGGACCAGGGTATATAAAGTCATATAAAAATAAAACTAGTGGACAGAATTTAAGTATCTTTTTTTAGTAACCAAGGTCTACCCCACCCGGTTAATTTGGTACCAGAAACATTAAATTCCAAACAAGATTTGATTTTAAAACAATATCGAGAACACACAAAGGGTCTGTAAAAAATGTTGCAAAGTCCATACAAAGTAACAGTTACGGACACATTCTAGTAACCAATAAAAAGATTATTATTTTTTCGCAAAATTTCATTGTAAACGATAATTATTGTTGACTGTTGATCTATTGTGAATTATCAACTGAGATAATAAGGGTTATGGTCGAATGTCATGGTTCAGCGAGCATTGTACGGGTTCGAACACTGCCATGGTCCAAAACTTTTTTTACAGAGTATATATATATACAATACCAGGGCTTTTCCTTTCCTTTTTGAGTAACAGGAAATATTTTAAAAATAGGCAGGTGATTTACAGTTCTTCCTATCGCTGTTGTATAGAAGACTGCTAAAAAAAACGCAAAGCTAACCAAAGGCTATCAAGGAAAGCATAACCAAAGACTATCAAGGAAAGCATCATCCAAAGGCTATCAAGGAAAGCATAACCAAAGGCTATCAAGGAAAGCATAACCAAAGGATATCAAGAAAGCATAACCAAAGGCTATCAAGGAAAGCATAACCAAAGTCTATAAAGGAAAGCATAACCAAAGGCTATCAAGGAAAGCACAACCAAAGGCTATCAAGGAAAGGATAACCAAAGGCTATCAAGGAAAGTATAACCAAAGGCTATCAAGGAAAGCATCATCGAAAAGCTATCAAGGAAAGCATAACCAAAGGCTATCAAGGGAAGCATAACCAAAGGCTATCAAGAAAAGCATAACCAAAGGCTATCAAGGAAAGGATAACCAAAGGCTATCAATGAAAGACTAACCAAAGACTATCAAGGAAAGGATAACCAAAGGCTATCAAGAAAAGCAATATCCGTTGATTCCATCCTTCTGTCAGAATTCTGCATTATTACCTGCAATTTTGTACACTTTAAATATACAAATTGAAATTCGTTCTCTATCTCAATTTTACAACATCTACAACTTTACAATGATGCATTTTAACCACTGTTTAATAGTATCCTACCTTCCAAGTATCCACAAAGTCAACATCAGAAAATATCACCTTTCCATTCTCATCCTTAGGATGGAATTCCCCTCCTTCCTGAAAACAAATAACATCACATAAAATACAATTATTGGCCATGGGTAACAATATTCTGTGTGGTAAGATGAATATGTGTGTGAAGTTCCATGAACACAGGTCAAATACGTTTCAAGTTATGGCCAGTTATGAGCTTGCTTAAGTTGCAGGTTAAACTTGTATGAAAGGGGGCACAACTCTGCCAAAATGAAAGTCAGAGTTATTGGAGATGAAGAAACATGACTGTGTGTGAAGTTTCATGAATATAAGTAACATACTTTTCAAGTTATGACCAAGGTTAGATCGCAGGTTAAAGTGTGACAGAGAGACGGACGACAGACAAAGTGATCCCTAAGTGTCTGCCATGCTACGAAGGCGATACAAAAATAAAATGGCATTTAACATCCCGTTTACATTTCATATTAGGTTATATTGGGATAGCAATCTCAGAGGGAGATGAGGTGAAGGATGAAGTTTCCCATCAGACATACCTCCTAAAATTCACATTGCCATGGCAACCATATTTAATATCTGAGGACTCTGCAAAACAAAACTTCCAGGAAAATTCCAGGAAATTGATGATCATGGTGATAATTTAATAAATACCAATGAATGAGCCTCGTTAAAGAAACTAACCCGCCAATAACGACAAATTTACACTACAAAACCGTTTATCAAAACTCTATCCAGGTGTTCAGGTCATATAATAAAGTACATTACCGATTAAAAGTAAAGATTTATTCACGGGTTCTTAAAATACCATTGATTGAATATACGTAAAATAAATTTTGAGTTGGTAACTCTTAATTTGACACTTGAGTTTTGGGGTTTGGCCTGGTTGGGTAACTGTATAAATTGTGTCTACAGAGTTTGGATTCTCAAAATATGTAACTAAGTTATATATATATGTTGCCAGTAGGTTTAGAACGGGTGTACATATTTCATATAATTTGGCTGTTGTTGGCAGGATAGCTACTTTAAACGTAATACAACTGGCTGTATGAGGACACCATTCACATCACGTGTTATTTACCTTATATCCCATTGGCCAATGTATCAGATAAAGGTCAAGGTATTTCAATCCAAGGTCATCTATCGACTTCTTTAGACTGGCTCTAACTAAATCAGGCCTGTGGCATGTATTCCATAGCTGAAAATGTCATTTGAAATTAAATTCAAAATACTTTGCATTTAATCCTTGTACAACTTCATCCAACTTCTTCATTGCAGTCTTGTTTACTGCTTCCTCCCACTTCCTTGCATTAGCATAGCAACCTAATAGGCCAAAAGGCCCGGGCCTGCACATAATTTTCACATGCATGGTTGAAAAATATAACAATGAAATAATAGTGTATGAATTTGTTGAATTCTGAAGTGTGATTTTGCTTAAATTTATATTTATATTATAAATATACGCCAAAATGCACCAGAGACGTTCTACATTTTTCAAAATTTTCCAGGGAAGCATGCACCGACCCCATTAGAAATAGTCGGGCATGTACATACAAAGGTCTAGCTACGCCCCTGCCTTATACTGTTCTAAGTCAATATTTCACTCCTCGTTCACCTCCAAGAACACCACTGCTTCCATTCTCTTATCATCCACTGTCCACTTGCTCATTATTCCGTCCATATTACTCACTATACCACAACCCACATATAACAAGATTACAACACCTCAGGTGCCATTATCTGTGGTGCAAATCTCTACATGTTACTCTTCAAGAACCAATCAACCATCAGAGATACATTTATAATACCATCTAGAAATGATATTATTTAAACATCAGATTAAATAGCCATTCTTCTGCATATATGGACTAAAACAGTTACTTTTCATCGAACTTTGAATAGAAAGCATGGTACCAGCAGCATTTGATTGGTTCAGTATAAAAAGTGGGTGGAACCAAGCAACAATTATTGTCTGGTACACTACAACAATGGTCTGGTACCCCATAACAATTGTCTGGTACTCAACAACAATTATCTGGTACCCAGCACCAATGCTCTGGAACCCAGTAACAGTAGTCTGGTACCCAATGACAATTGTCTGGTACCCAACAACAACTGTCTGGTATGAAACAACAATTGTATGGAACCCAACATCAAATGTTTGGTACCCAGCAACAGTGGTCTGGAACCCAGCAACAACAATGGTCTGGTACCAAACAACATTTGTCTGGTACCAGTAACAATGCTCTAGTACCCAGCAAACATTGACTGGTACCAAACAAAAATGGTCTGGTACCCAAGAACAATGGTTGGTACCTAGCATTAATGTTCTAGAACCCAGTAACAATGTTCTAGGACACAACAACAATGGTCTGGAACCCAGCAAAAATGCTCTTGTACCAAATTACAATGGTCTGGAACCCAGCAACAACAGCATTTTACCAACAACAACAAATTGTACCAAGAGCATGATTACTGCTCACCTTACTTGGGGACGTAAACCGGGCGGTTAAAGAACCATAGGAATCTATTCGATAATAAGAGTAGGGCAGGTTCCCGGATTCCTATGTATCCTTCCCCTCTCTCTGGGGCGGCTCTAAATAACCTGTACTGTGTTGATGAGCCGTTAAACAACATTCAACCTTACTTGCAATGAAGAGATCTGCATACTGTGCCCTCTACAATTAGTTTCTTGATGTACCCAGCAACAATGGTCTGGAACCCAGCAACAATACTCTAATACCCAGCAACAACAATGGTCTGCTACCAAACAACATTTGTCTGGTACCCAGCAACAATGTTCTAGAACCTAGCATCAATGCTCTTGTACCCAGCAACAACAATGGTCTAGTACCCAGCAACAATGCTCTAGTACCCAGCAACACTGACTGGTACCAAACAACAATGGTCTGGTACCCAGCAAATTAAACCATCCAAAAACCGGTTCGTATTTGCCGTGTAATTTAGCAGATTGCCCTTGTGAATAAGCACTCATTTAAAAGCATTCTTATGATACGGACTTGTCATAAATGAACTTAAAAGTTATCAACAAATAATTATGGCTTGAAATTACAAGCAAATTTCTGGTCTGATTTTAGTTTAAAATTGGCCAGACACTCGATGGAAAATTACAAGCGATAAAGCACCATTTCTGTTAGGATTTTAGTCTTAAAAATGGCTGGACACTTGGACAAACTCACGGGAATTTTCTGCTGGACATTTCAAAAATTTGCCTGTCATGACCGACGGACTGACGGTTTTCGCGGAGACTGAACAATGCTCTAAAACCCAGTAACAATGTTCTAGAACCCAACAACAATGGTCTGGAACCCAGCAACAAGGCTCTGGTACCCAGCAACAATGCTCTGGTACCAAACAACAATGGCCTGGTACCAAACATCAATGGTCTGGTACCCAGCAACAAAAGCATTTTACCAATAACAACAAATGGTACCAAGAGCGGGATTACTGCTCACCTTGCTTGCAATGAAGAGATCTTCCCTGCATACTGTGCCCTCTACAATTAGTTTCTTGATGGCACTGCCCACTGCCCTCTCGTTTCTATAAATAGCTGCACAGTCAAGGTGTCTAAATCCCACCTTCACGGCCGTATGTACTGCATTGATAACCTCATCGTCACCCTGTAGTATATCAATAAATATTATGTCCAATCTTAATTTATTATAATTACCTATATGGTGCACCCAATTACTAACATGTTTTCGCAGAGACCTGTTATGTTATGAATCTTCATGCAAATGCACGATCAAGGCGACTTGAGCCTATTAAATAAGGTGAACTTATGCTGAGGTTTATCTTATTAAGACTGCCACAAAATACTGCAGAGTTATGCTCAGGTCTAACTGCCAGTACAACATAACGATCTTGGTCACAAAATACTTCCGTGACTCTGTTATGCAGAGGTATAACTACCTGTAAATAAGTTAGGTCTAACTTCCAGAACAACATAATGAACTTAGTCACAAAATACTGCAAAATCATGCAGAGCTATAACTATCTGTTATTAAGTAAGTCACAAAATAACGTAAAATTATGCTGAGGTCTAATAAAGTTAGCAACAAAATGATGATGTGTAACTACCAGCACAAACTTATGTCAAGGTCAGCCTCATTAGAATCATATCCTAATTACGCTTTATTACTCTCCGCTATACGATCTGACAACACTCCCTTGTAGGTCACGTCAGATCGACCTTTCATCTAATCAATATTCATGAGAAGATCAACTAAATTCAACCAATTAAATCGGGTGTTTCATATGCACTTCAGATGATGTTTGAGTGAACTAAACAAAAGAAAATCCACATAAAACACATAGATCTATATCCGAATAAAGATAAAGTCTTTGTGTGTTATTGCTGTGGATTGCACAACAAATTCAAAGGTATGCACTAAATGGCATGTTTTATATCAAGATACGTAGAAAATCATAGACGCTGCCATATGTGTGTTTTGAAAAATATATATTCCACCAAAATTATTACGACATTAATAGTACTCGAAACAGTAAGTCATAGTACATCTGGCCCGCTTAGCTCAGTTGATAGCGAACTCGCCTGTTGACCCGCTTAGCGGCTAGTGTCAGTTTAGTGTGGGTTCAATCCCATGAATCGGTAAATATTTTTGTACCGCTATTAAATTCCGTCAAACATTTTTTCTTTATTTTTTTCCAGTAAATATTCAATAATGGTTGGTGTAACGCAATTATTTTGTGTTTTATAAGCTAAAAGTTACGGACATTGTCTCTTTCAATACCGAGTGTAGGCTGCTCCACAGCCTTTTACTGAAACACAACATGCGCATTGAAGCAGTCTATACCGAGCAATTTTGTAGACTGAAATCTGATTGGCTAATTGTAATGTCAACCTGACATGACCTCCAATGGAGTGTTGTCAGATCCTTGTAGTGTAGAGTATCGTAGCGTGATAAAGGGTCTGATTTTAATGAGACTGTGTCAAGGTCTAACTACTTGCACAAAATAATGCAAAATTATGCTGATACATGTCTAACTAAGTTTGCCACAAAATGCTGTAACATAATTACGAGGTCTTATTAATTTAGAACAGTAAACAATGTATGATTACAACAATTCAGTTATTGTTCATTGCACATGCATGTATACAGAGTAATTATACTAACCCTAAGTTTATTTGTTCCGAATCCTAACGCTGGAAAAATCAGACCAGCTCTCAGAGTAAAATTGAAATTACCATGGTCTCCCATGATATATAACACTTGCTATTTCAGTTTGTACACTCAGAGCACCAAGAGCACACTTCTGTGTTTAACTGTTTATTTTGAGCAATGATGATCCAAATATATATGAAAATAACTAGATATACTAAAACAGCTGTTGCCATCTATTTAAACAAAGAGAGTACATTTCCAATAAAGCAGTTTATATTAGATCAATAGATAAAACGTTAACAGCTGGATGGACGTACCAACGTCCCACCAATAGACAGACAGACAGTGAGACTGGAACAAACCAAGCGACATAGTTTGCCACCTAGTTTGCGCCTTACGCAGATTTTAAGTCTTTCCAAGGGTATATTAGTAAAACTGCAGCTGCCATATATATTAAAGAAACAAAATTGCCAAATTTCGCTAAAAAACCGTCCTTCCAAACTATATCCATGAGTTGCAATCATAAAATAATGCATAACTATGTGCCGATTAAGTCTAGATGTATTCATGGGTACTTAAAATACCCAATACTGAATATTCGTAAAAATGAATTAAGAGTTGGTAACTCGTAATTCGATGCTTCTGCATAGAATGTCAACAGCTAATTTCCATAGATATCTGGAAAGCACAAAAATGTTTTCAGTCATGGTAACGTGTTATGAATAAAATTAACCTACTTTGGTGTTGAGAATTGCCAATAATGTGTAAATTGTAAATTTTGCCTGTTGATGGCGGGATAGCGACTTCAAATGTCAATCACTTGAAAGACATGATTATTAGATTATAAAACACCTATATCTTTTTTTAACCAAAAGAAGTTTTGAACCAAAAACGAGTTTTGTTTAACCAAAAGGAGTTTTGTTTAGCGTAATTTGGCTGAAACATTTTGGCCACCAAGGCACGCTAAGCAATTTTTATATGTGTTGGGGATGCATGTAAATAGATAGGTTTATAAGTGCGTTACTACTGTCCCACCACAGAGCTAGCTTTTATGGCGATATTGGTAGAGCATCTACTTCACATGCAAGGGGTCCTGAGTTCAAACCCGCAGAGTGCCTAAATATTCATGTGTAATTTTTCCGGTCCGATTACAATCGGTCTAGATTGGCAAGTGGTGGCAGGGCTCGAAATTAGCACTAGTCCTGTAGCCCGAGGCTAGCAAAAATGCTGCCGGGCTAGCAAAGTCTGTGTCTGGGTAGTCCCGATGGGCTAGTAACAAAAATTATTCAAATAAGAAATAAAAATTATAAATCGATAGATTATGTAGTGACAGCACTGTCTAACCTAACAGGTATTTTAAAAACCTGATATTTCCAAAGTTTCAATAAATGTAAAAAACGTATAAAGAAACCGAAACTTGAATTAAAATAGTATTTTCTGTTGAATTTTTATGTCAATCGTAAGACGCTTGCTTTATCAAACAACAATAAACAAATGTGGCGAGCAGATTTGTTACTTTAAATCAAAACTGGTATAAAAATATAAATTAAAAAAAATAAAAATTATTAGGATTTTTTTCCCCCGGCCTCATTTATTTATTTGTTCAGTATAATAAAATAAATATTGCATCCCAGTGAGGGTGACAGTGGATATTTATTCAAGCAATATTTATATAATAACGATTGGTAAATATGCAAGTTAAGTAGAAAATTAACAGGACGAAAAATATGATCCACCAAAATCAAAATAGCCATGTGTCCCTTTAACTGCAATTGCATCATTCATTGCTATATATTAAATAAAACCTAACAATACCCGGTCCTAATTAAATTGTGATATACACAATAATGTAACACGGCCCTGCTAACAACAACGATGATCATGTGGTGACAACTAACAAACTGCCTAAAATAGCACCTCCTAACGGGCATTATACACCTGTTTGCTAAGTGTTTTCTTGTGAAAGCATTTCTTAATTGTCAGGTTCATATGACCTTGACCTTTGACCTTAAATAAATTGATAGGAGCTGTTGTTTAACCAAAAGTGCTCACTAAATTTATAAAGTTTCAAGATTGTAACTAGGTCAAATAGACTATGAATAAATGGACAGGAAAGCATTTTTCATGAACAGGTCACAGTGATCTTGACCTCTGACCTACTTAAAATAAATATATAGGGGTCATTGCTGCACCATGGATACTAGTTTCAAGATTGTAGGTATAATAGTGTGTATATTACAGCGTGAAAGGCATTTTTCATGACCTAGACTAGAGGCAAACATTTTGCGCTTTACATTCTGCCCCTTTGAGTTCTTCAGTTGTATAAAGATTCTTTTAACCTTTGGTTTCAGATCTGACAAGAAAAGCAGGACGTGCGGACAATGGACAAAGCGGCAACTACATGTGAAGCTCACAACTGAAATGCAATTTATGTACTTTTTCAAGTGCCAGTCAAAGCCTGAAAGCTACACCTTACGGCAAGTCCAACTTGGCCCAGGTCTGAATACTATAGGTTATTGAATTTGTATGGCTAAATATTACTTGGAACGAGTTGTTTTGGCAAAGGACGACGAGCTTGCGAGTCGTCCTGCGCCAAAGCAACGAGTTCCCAGTAATATTTAGCCATACAAATTCAATAACCTTTTTTTTGTATACTTTCATATTGTTTTCGATCAATGCTAATTGTATGACTATTACTTTTCATTATAATCATGTTATATTTGCGTTCTTTTTATAGCTTTCGATGGAATTGCTATAATCTGATAATGTCATTCAGTTTCATTTTGTGTGGATGATTATTTTGCGCGAAAACGACATTGACGTCCGATGACGTCATTAAAAACGTCAAGCGATTTTCTAACGTTTGTTTACCATTCGATAATGTTAAAAATAGTGGGTGAGTGACCATTTCAATTATTTTATCAATTTCTGCCACAAAAGGTTGCACAAAAACATGTCGTTTTTTTTGTTGACACTATAGGCTGGATTCCGTTCTTTTATTTAAACATGTTAAAAGTAATTCCTTATTTCTATTTCGCGGCTCTTATAATATTGCACACTTAACTCAATGCAAACTAAACGGGAGAATATGAAAGTATACAATAAAGTATTATACTACTTTAAATACAATAGACACAGTATAGTGCATAAAATACACACCTACGAACTGCGACACGATTTTTGATATATGCCGTCCTGTCTAGGGTGTAGTCTCATTTATTTGACGTCTTTGTGTGCTTTTTTGACACACGGACATTTATAGATGCACACTAGAGGATGGCACATATAAAAAAATTGTCTTGCCGTTCGCAGACGTATTTTATGCACTAGTCTAGGGTGCATCTATAAATGTCCATATGTAAAAAAAAAAGCCCCAAGACGTCAAATAAATGAGACTAGGGTGCATCCATATGTACAAAAAGCCCCAAGATGTCAAATAAAATTATGAGACCAAGATACAGTATAGCTTTTGACAAAAATACCTCTTTAGGTGCATAGGTTCCAAACCCTAATGCTGGCATCTTTAGACCACCTCTCAGAGTAAACATAAATCCATTTTGCTCGCACATCTTCAGCAAACCACGATTCACTATTTCAGCATAGATCTCTGTCAAATTATGTAAGGATGTCAGACCTCTTCAAAATTCAATTATGACACTGACAGTGTAGCAATCAGCTGATTTTAACAGTGTGTATCGAGCACGATATGAGCAAATCGTTACACGCTTGCAGTAAAAACTAGTACACGTTTCATTTATCTGTCGATTGTACTAATGCATTTATGCTGTCAAGCTGTTATATTTAGGTTATCAGTATACTATATGAGGGCCACCTTATCCAAAAAATTATTTGAGTGCGTGCTCAGCAACCTTGACCTAATTGAGAGTTGTCTCCCTGTCGGCGAACTAATTGTATTCATTCGGACCACTTTTAGTCTAATATTGAGCGGATATGCAACTGCAATAAAACACATGAGTACCGCGCAGAAACATGAGTGGTGCCTTAGTCATGGTTAACACAACGGCTTAGCTCAAAACGCCGAATCTTGGCCTGTCACGTGTTTGGACATCGTCTGAACCCGATGTGTATGTTTAATCAGAGGCGTAATAAACTTCTTAAATTAGTTAATTGGTTTAATGGAGAGATCAAATAAGTTTATTTTGTCTCTGGTTAATGAAATTATGTTTCAATTTTTGAGATATTTTCCTTCAAACATTTTTTTTACAGAGTATATTTGCAGGGTCTATCAATTTGAATGACCCTGGTATTTGGTAGCAAATGTTAAACAGTTTAAAAAATCATTTCCAAGACATTTAAACGTTCAGGTTACATATGATCAATCGCTTTAAATTAAATATATATGCCATTGATATCCCTTATATATATATAACAGTCTAACAACGTGTGACTGTGACTGTTTTTTTTGTCCTCACGGCTTTTTGTCCGCATTTGTTTTCTTAAATGGATGCCTTTGGACCGCACGGTGCTGTTTGTCCGCACACATTTGACTACAAGAATTGACTCCTTTCGTTCGCACATGTAGACAAAATCATCTGCGTAACGTTAGCTACTATTAGGCCATATAGGCCCGGGCCTATATATCAATTTGATTTTTTTTTAATTCTAAAAATCAATAAAAAAATTATGCCGGAGGGATTGGGGTTAAGGGTCAACATGTGTTTCTTATTTTATTTTACAGTGTAGGTAATCCAATTTTGTCAAATGTTAATTCTCAAATTTGTCAAAAAAATATGTCTTCAAATACTAGTACCACACAAGTGTTCTATCAGATATAGGACAAAACCAAGGATTTGTACAATATGATTGTACAAATCCTTGACAAAACGCACCATTACATAGCTAAACAAACGCATGGGGAGCATGCCACTGGACCCCCTCTAATTTGTCGGGCCTATATATGCATTTCAGGTCAGCTACGCCCATGAAAATGCATCAATTTGTGAGTACAAAACGGACCGTGCGGACAAAAAGCGCCGCCACAAACGTACGTAGTAGGTGAAATTGGTGAATATCATACATACGCAGCATTAAGCTGACATCGTACGGAGTAACCATCTATAATAACTTACAAAAAAGAGCTGTCGGAAAACAGCGCAGCTCGACTATTCGATTTTGAAGAGAATAATACATTATATAGCTAGTATATAAGTATATACCAAAAAATTGGATGACCGATTATAAAAGTTGTGTAGTGTATGTGTCTGAATCCGCAGTTTCTACACCATCTCTCTTGAACACATACAGACGGCTACACTGTGACGTTGTTAAAAGCAATAGTTTCATAGTCCTAAAGTGTTCTTACATGTTCGTTGGTGTCAAATTTTAGAAAATCGGAGAAACACCATCTTTTTGATTTTGATAACGACACGAGGAAATAGCTAGGTAATCGAAGCAAATATTGAAACGATGTTATCCATGTGTTCACCACTGGGAATAGAGCAAATACTCAACTATATTATCCATGTGTTCACCACTGGGAATAGAGCAAATATTCAACTATGTTATCCATGTGTTCACCACTGGGAATAGAGCAAATATTCAACTATGTTATCCATGTGTTCACCATTGGGAATAGAGCAAATATTCAACTATGTTATCCATGTGTTCACCACTGGGAATAGAGCAAATGTTCACTATGTTATACATGTGTTCACCACTGAGAATAGAGCAAATATTCAACTATGTTATCCATGTGTTCACCATTGGGAATAGGTGGCATGTTTTAAAAAGACGAAACAAAGAAATAGCAGACGACACTTACCTCTCAAGATTGTTGACGTTCGCCATCTTGAAACTGTCTACGCGTTGACTGAAAAGACGCTACACCGTTTCACGTAACCGATCACCATTGAGCCCGCGTTGGTAGTTGGTTCAAGGCCTGCATTGTCCGAGGAAAGAAGAAATGGCTGTATTTAAAAAACAACAGTTGACAACAAAAAGAAAGGATTTTCCCCCACATGTATTGGATTAAACCTTCTTAGATTTTAGAGAGGGTGGAGGCGCGGGGGTCTGTTCTCTCCTGGACTGAGAACCTTTCAGATCGCCTCAAGTTCCTTTGTGTGTGTGTGTGTGTGAGTGCGTGCGTGCGTGCGCGCGCGCGCGCGTGTGTGTGTGTGAAAGGGAGGGGTGAGGGGATGAGGGAGGAGAGGGGCAGGGTGTCTATCCTGTATGGACAATTTTTCAGATCGCCCCAATTCCCTTTAAAGGTGCATCTACGGGCAACTTTAAATTTAAAAAAAAAAGAAAGAAAAAAACACACCCTTTCATTTTTTTTAAATAATAATAATAATAATTATCTCGCATTTTAACGGAATTTGGATTGAGTTGGGGACGCGGTGTCTGTTATCTCTTGGATTGACAATCGTTCAGATCGCCTTCAGTAATTTTAAAGGTGGAGTTACGGGCAAAAACTGTTGTTTCAAATGAATTTTCATAACCTTTCCGATTTTAGCTGGGTGTGGGGCGAGCACGTGGGATGTATATTCGCTCCTGGATTGACATTCTTCAGATCGCCTTTAGTCCCCTGACGGGCAGTCTGTGTGCATCAATCCCGAACAAATCGGAACTGCTTTCGTCGATTTCCGGGAATTGGCGAATAGTTCCGATTGGATATCGATCTTTCATTACGGGAGAGATGCTCGTGCAAAGTGTGTGATTTTCCCATGAGAAGCCAAACGTGTTTACAAGACGAATTGTGTTATTATTGACGGTTGGCAGCGGGAGTAACGAGTGTTCTTGCATACTTGATAAGCGTATCCGCTTTTTACATGGGTGATGGAAAGCTAGATCTTACGGAACCTCAGTTCGATACAAACAACAATACCTCATGTTGGAATTCCCGACCTTCACCGGATACCCATGAACGATTCTTATAATACATCATGCAAATAGTCAACTGTAGGAACCTCAACGTGAAACATGTCACAAATGTAAAAACGGTTACAAATGTAAAAAAAAAAAGAGTCACATATGTAAAAACATACGACAAATGTAACACGTTTGTTGACATATGTAAAAAAAAAAAAAGTGACAAAAGTGAAGAAAAAAAGTTAACAAATTTAAAAAAAAGAAAAAGAACACAAATGTAAAAATATATTTTTAAACGTTCATTTTTTAGCTCTGTTGATCAAAGGTCATGACCATGACGTGGTGCGGCGTCCGTCCGTCCGTCTTTCCGTCCGTCTGCCCGTAAACTTTCGCCGTGGCGACTTCTCCTCAGACACCGCTTGGCCAATTTTGACCAAATATCACATGGATGATAATTAAATGACTTGCTTTTTAGATTTGCTAGCATTAGGTCTAAGATGGCCGCCATAACCATATATTGTCAAAACCTTAAACACCCATCTTCTAAAGAACCACTGGACAGATTTCCATAATATTTCTTTTTAAATGATCGCCAATGCCTAGCCTATCAGATCTGTTCAAATAAGTCCCCAGGATAAAACATGATTGTGCCCCGGGATCCAAAGTTTTTATATTGAGATTTTACATGTTTTTCGTAGACTTATATTGGAAAAAAACATTAAAACCCCTTCTTCTCTGAAACCACAAGGTACAGAGCTCTCATGTATTACAAGTAGCATCAGTTTATGTCTGCTACTAAGTTTGTCAAATGGTAACCCTTGGGTCCAATTTAGCCCCGCGCCAGGGGTCACGGTTTTACATAGGCTTATATAGGAAACAAATCTTCTTCTCTGAAACTACAAGAGCCAGGTTTAATATTTTGCATTTACTATAAGCGTATTTTAAATCTAATGTTCAAGATGTGAAATTTGAGTCAGTGGACTAGAATAGAAACACACACACGAACGCGAGCACGTACGTAAGCGCGCACACACAAGGGATTATTGCAATAATTACTTTTATTAGAGGAAACAGGGACAAGTGATAATCCCCTGTAAGAACATAGACGCGCTATCCGATGGTTTTGTAATCCAGATGTCTCTCCGCAACTGGCTCTGTATTCTCCCGTCTGTCGAAATGAACAGTTGAGGTGGTAGAATATTGCGGGTGTGAAGGTGTATACAACAGTATACTGGTCGAAACGAATGGAATGTCGGTCTGAGACGGAGGAAACTAAGCACAAATTCGAATTCGACGGCAAATAGTGCTCAAAACAAGAGGTCAATGACCTTGAAACTCTACTGATAGATTTTGATAGCCAGATCAGTCATGGGAACCTGTGAAGTGTTATGTAAATAGGACCACTTTCAGAGAAGTAGTCGCCCCAATGTTTCACCCTATATAATAAGATGGCCGTGCCAGTCATTTGGTTAAGGTTCCAATTCAATATCACTTACGGTTTTTGAAAGTGTAGTTGCCACAAAATCGCATTTGTAAAATATAGTTCTAGCCTTGGCGGCCATCTTGTAATTCTGGTCCATCTGAAATTTTGCTAGGATCAACTAGACATCAAGAGCAACATTCCTGCGAAGTTTCATGAAAATCTGTCTAGCAGTGTCAGAGGAATAGTCACCACAAACAAAAGTTTACGGACGGACGGAGGGAGGGACGACGGACGCCTCACCACGTCATGATCTTTGATCAACAGAGCTAACAAATGAACGTTTAAAAGTGTATTTTTAAATGTGTGTTCTTTTTTTTTTACATATGTTATTTTCATTTTTTTACATTTGTAAGCTTTTTTTCACTTTTGTCACAAAATATGTCACCAAACGTGTCGTATGTTTTTACATATGTGACTCCTTTTTTTACATTTGTAACCATTTTTAAATTTGTTACATTTTTTACGTTTGAGTTCCTACCCTACGTACTGCCCACGCATTTACTATGTCTCAAAAGAAATAATAATAATAATAATAATAATAATAATAATAAAAAAAATAAAGACTTTATTTAACGAGAGAACTCATCTGAAACTAGTCAATCTTCCATGAGGCCTCAACAATGTATATTATACAAGTATTTACAAAGATATATGATAATTTAAAATGAATTGTAGTATATTCATGCATACAGTAACATAAATATGTCCAAACTGAGTTGAAAGACTTAGTCATTATTATATGGTTTGGTTAATCCACTGTAAATACAATGTTTTGAAATGATTAACAGATTGGGCATTTTTTATATGGTGAGGAAGTGAGTTCCACTCTTTAGAGCCTGAATAGGCAAACGATTTTCTAACAACTCACTATTCTGTCTGCGGGAATATTGTTGTAGATTTGAGGATGATCTTAAATTTCGCATATGTACATTTGAATTAAGAGTAAACGTATTTTTAAGAAATAGCTATTCTACCTTCTGAAAATACAGTTGGGGTCACTGGGGTCAAGGTCTTTGTTAATAAAAATAGAAGAAACGGTTTCCGCTCAGTTACTTCAGATAGTAATGAGATATTGAAATACAGCTGCTGCTACAGGTAGCGTTCGGTTCCGATCCAAATTGTTTATTTATAGCATAGGTATTGTTTATGTTAACAGATAGATATAGATAGCATAATATTTAAAAAGTTAACAAACCAAAGACCAAAGTGTACGTTTTTATTAATCACTGGTTTCATATAACACCTGGGTACATCGGGCGATTTAATGCAAGTTTGACGGTAATATTATACCCTAATAATTGACACAAAGTCTTCATCGTCTTCGTTGACGTTGAAAATAATGATACTGTGGCTTTAAATACTTTCTAGAACAGCCGACACATGCACCAAAAGGCATCCATCTAGTCTAAGTAGTTGTCAGAATGATTCTGTGTTTTTCATGTTAATCAAGGCTATGTAGGCGTGACATGAAATTCGATGGAATTTTATAAAAAATTATGTTTGGAACAAATCTTTTTATATGGTAAAACTCTACTTCTGGTTTTCATTTTACCCCCAGTTAGTCAAAACTATTTCAGAACGAAACTGTGAGTTAAGAAAAAATAGGTTCCTGATAGAAGAAATGATGACATATACATTCAACTGATACTTTCTTTTGAAAAAAATATTGTCTATTTTAGAATCAATTTAACTTTTCAAGGAGGAACCCACGCATTCACTATGTCTCAGTAGAAATGGATATTCTACCGTCTGAAAATACACTGATGGTAGTTGTCCCTCTTGCACTTTTTTATACGCATATTATGGTATGGGGTCATCTGTCTATAAACAATTACTCATTCCGGACAATAATTTTGAAACTATAACACCCAAACAGGTACATTGCGCTTGGAGAAAGCAAGAACTTCATTGTTTTTGAGGTCAGATCGAAGGGCAAGGTCACTATGTCTTTATGGAAATATACCCTGTGCACCATGATTTCAAAAGCACAACATCCACCATCATGAAAATTCATTTACATTTCCCTAGGTATGAGTGGGAACACTTGTTTTGGGATCTAGGCAGTCAAAGGTCAAGGTCACTATGACCTTGTATCCAAGCGAAAACTAAAACCATAACACTCCTGAAACTTCTTAAGTTCATAGCCCTAGGTGAGAAGTGGAACCCTATTGTTTTTGGGGTCAGTAGGTTAAAAGTCGCTATGGCCTCATGTGGCTATATTTATTCCACGTGATAACTTTAGAAACACGACACTCATCTTAAAACGTCATAAATACATTGCCCTTGGTCAGAGGAGGATTTTGGGCTCACTAGGTCAAAGGTCAAAGTCACAATCACCTCATTGGGGTATATATATTCCAAATGATAACTCCAGGAGTATAAAACCTACACTCATGAAACTTTATAGGCAAATTGCCTTTGGTAAGGGAAGGAACCATATTGCTTTTGGGGTAAGAAAGTCAAAAGGTCAAGGTCACCATGACCAAATATGTACATAAGCATTCCACATGACAACTCCAAAAGTATACCATCTGGCCTTACCCGTAGTAAACGTCATATGTGTGCATTGTCCGTAGTGAGAGGAGAAAGCATTGGAGCTGACAATTGCCGAATCCTGAAAAACATTATTCTATCAGTAAATTGTAAGTATAATGCCATCTTGAAACTTTACAGAAATAATAACCGTGTTTAAATATTAATTTTAGGGTCAGTAGCTCAAAAAGGTTAAGGTCACACTTACCCAATCAACCCAAAAAACGTCTCTTGCGCTGTAATTAATTTACTATTATACCTTCAATCTTGAAACATACAAATACATGTATTATCCATTTTGCAACAACTATCCTATTGCGTTCATGGTAGTAGGTCAAATGTCAAGGTCACCCTGACCTGATCATGAAAACATATTTCTCGGATGTCATTCTTGGAACTATTTGCCCTACAATATTAAAACTTTATAGTGCCCTTTTGATTATCAAACTCCAGCTTCAACTGCTTTAAAATAGTCTACGACCAGGTACGCCGCATTGGTTACAGAGGGCTCAACAACTCCTGAGTATACACTGATATCCTGACAGTCCCTCTTTTACCAAAGACTTCGAACAGAGTCCCAACCCCACCCTACGGCCATCCATTCCATTCAACAGCTTTCCAGATGTTCACATAGTAACAACGTACTGCTACCAACAGGAATTTAATTATGTGCGCCTTTTTATAATTTATACGGGGCGTCTGGTTAGAGTCTCTGACTTGAAATCACTTGCTGTAGGTTTGATCCCTCCGGGGCCTAGGAATCTCTGTGTGAGGAAGCTATCCAGCTGGCTTGCGGAACGTCGGTGGTTCTACCCAGGTGCCCGCCCGTTCATGAAAAATTGCGGTGGTGGTGAAGATGGGGTAGGGGATGGGGATGGGGCTGGGGCGCAACATAGATATAGGTGTAGAATTGATAAACAAAAATAACACAGAAATATGTATAAACAATCGGGTTTGGGGTGGGGTGGGGTGTGTGGTAAAGATCGGATGGAAAATGAAGAAAAGGGCGGAGGTTGTGGAGGGAGGGGGCACATGAGAAAGCTATATTTGTAAGAAATGATAAGAACAGATAAATATGTCCTAAATGATTAATTATGTCCATTGAATATGAAACTAAATCACATGGTTTTAGTCTTATGTGTATTTTTGCCTATGCTTTTTCCAGATGGCCTCCAGTCACTTTAATATATTAAAATAGCATGTATGTAGATAGAGCCTCATTTATTAATTTAATCCAAATTGAATAGGCGCTGTCCCCTGTCAGTGTGATAGTAAGGATCAATTGCCATTCATGGAAATATTTGCAGTGTCCAGCAACAGATGTGCATTAGCACTTGACCAATATCATATTCGTGCTTTAAAGTTAGTTTGCTGATAAACGTAATCTTGCATTATTGTGTCGTGTTCATTGTCAGCTGATAATCAAAGTCTATGTAAAACATGTGACCTCGTGGGGGTGGGGTTGGGGGGGGGGGGTGGGGGCGGGGAGGCGTGGCCAAATGTGACCGCAGGATCACCATTTGAACAGGATTGGTTAGAGGACCATACGCTTATAGTAAATGCAAAATATTAAACCTCTGGCTCTTATAGTTTCAGAGAAGAATATTTTTCCCCTATATAAGCCTATGTAAAACTGTGACCCCTGGGGCGGCGCCAAATTCGACCCCAGGGTTACCATTTGACAAACTTAGTAGAAGACACATGTAATATATGAGATCTCTGTACATTGCGGTTTCAGAGAACAAGGGTTTTTAATGTTTTTTCCCTATATAAATCTATGAAAAACATGTAAAATCTAAATATACAAACTTTGGACCCTCGGGGCACAATCATGTTTTATCCTAGGGACTTTATTTAAACAAGGCTAGGCGTTGACGATTATTTTAAAAAAAATTGTCGAAATCTGTTCAGTGATTCTTTAGAAGAAGATTGTTAAGGTTTTGACAATATATGGTAATGGCGGCCATCTTGGATGTCGCGCTGATCTAATGCTAAAAAGTAATTCATTTAATTATCATCCATGTTGTGTTTGGTCTAAATTGGCCAAGCGGTGTCTGAGGAGAAGTCGCCACGAACAAAAGTTTACGGGCGGACAGACGGACGGACGGACGGACGCCGCACCATGTCAAGGTCATGACCTTTGATCAACAGAGCTAAACAAATGAACGTTTAAAAATGTATTTTTACATTTGTGTTCTTTTTTTTTCACATATGTAACTTTTTTTTTTTTTACATTTGTTAACTTTTTTTTCTCACTTTTGTCACCTTTTTTTTTTTACATATGTCACCAAACGTGTTACATTTGTCGTATGTTTTTATATATGTGACTTTTTTTTTTACATTTGTAACCGTTTTTACATTTGTGACATGTTTCCCGTTTGAAGTTCCTACAGTCTACAATAATCCAGGTAACGTCTCTGTTCAAAAGAATCGTATTCCACAAATAATTTACGTTCGTATCGTCTTCCTATCAGTTTTGCCAGTTGATGTAACTCAACTCGCACACTTGCAATTATTCTTTATAGATCTAGTGTAGCATGAACCACAAGGGAAGTAACTATGTAATGTCCAATTTTACTGTGCAATAACATTCGGTACCGATTATATCAGTAGTGTTATTATTTACTGGTCCTTTGGGATCATTAAGCCCATTTTGTGTTGCTTTAAAGTAGAATATCGCTTAAGCCGGCGATAGGAGGCGTGCGAGGTGTTGCATCTTATAATTTCCTCTCATGAACAGACTCAATAAAACAGAGTCTGCTACTTTTGTCTCTTGTTTGTGTTTGTTGCTTCCAAGGGATCACCTTTTCAATAGTTATTAGAAAACGCTGCTTTAAAGTTGTTTTTCCATTGGCTGGATGTCTCCAAGCAACCAATGAAAACAGTTGATACATTGGAAACGTGGAGTGTTGTAGTCGGTTTTTGCAATCAGTTGTGCATGAACACTCCGACGGAACTCAGTGTTACCACGGAGGATTGAACCCGGTGCCTCCGGTTACAAATCCGCCGCGCTACCGACTGCGCCACGCCAGCTCACAGATAAATGTAAACATGCAATGATTTCTAAAACCAAAAAGCAAGTGAATTATAAAACAAAATCAGTTCAAATTATCCAAAAATTTACCAATTATTAATGATTGAACAAATGCAAGTTACTAGTGTAGAAAAAAACGCACTGAGTTAAAAAAAAATAATCAAGACTGTAGTGTGTTCCTTTAAACTCCTATCTATCATTATGACGTCTCTGCATACTTCGTAAGACAGATATTAGTGAGTATTGATATCTTTATCAAACAATAATTCATTGAATGCATTAAATACTTTGCTTACAGTCTACAGCAAATTACATTGGACTGAATATATTCCTCTGATTGTTTCATCTGGATAGAGTACATCTACATAATTGATGTTGTCAATAATAGCAATGATATATTTGAATAGTAAGGTTTCTTACTATGTGGAATACATTATTCTTGCATACCGGACAAGGATATCCGTCATTTTACCGGGGCTAAATTATAAGAATCTTTTATGGGTATCCGGTGTAGATAGGGAATTCCAACCCGAGGTATAAGTGTTTTTTTCGGAACCGGGGCTCTGCCGAGGTTCCGATTAAAACACTTATACCGAGGGTTGGAATTCCATATCTGAACCGAGTACCCATGATAGATTCTTTTTCTTGCATATCCGAGACATGTTGTGCGTCGACGCCGACACACTGCTAACGTTTTGCCTGTGAGTGATACATCGCAACGTGACAAAGCAAATGTGGATGTGACCTTGACCCTCCAAGCAAAGGGCACATACTTTTTAGGTTCAACTTTTTCGGTTAGGTAACTTTTTCACAAACTGTATGCACTAGACCTTTTAAACTTTGCTTATAGTTTTATCTAGGGTGGTTCATCGCAAAGTGACAAAGCATATGTGGATGTGACCTTGACTCTTCAAGCAAAGGGCAGATAACCTTATAATTTTTACTTTCAACTTTGGCGTTTAGGTCACCTTTTCACAAACTGTATGCGCTAAGACCTTTCAAACTTTGCTTATAGTTGTATCTTGAGTGGTACATTGCAACATGACAAAGCAACTGTGGAAGTGACCTTCCCCAACCAAGCAAGGGCAGATAACTTTAATTGTTACATTTACATCACTTTCTCAAGAACTATATTTATGCACTAGATGTTTTAAACCTAATTTATAGCTTAATCTTTTCGAAAAAATATTCTATTTTGATATAGTCGTGTTTTTGGACGCATGGATTTCATCTATGACCTTGACCTACTTTTTGGTGCTGATGATTTTTAGCTCTACTGGCCAAGGTCCTTCATTTTTCATCCGATCTTTATCAAACTTTAACATATTGTTAATATCATTGAAAGCTCGGACAATTTGAAAACCAGCCAGATCGGACCAGTAATAGCGGAGTTATGGCCCTTGATTTAGTAAAAAATTCTATATTTTGCCTCGTTAATACGATAGGACTTTCATTTTTCATCTGATCTTTACCAAACATTTTTTTGGTTTAATTTTTTTAATATATATATATTTTGTTAGATGTTGTGTCTTTTCAATTTAGTATATTTTTTTTAATTTTTTTTTTTATTTAATTTCTTGATGATTATTTTTTTTTTTACTTTTTTTTTTTTTTTTTTATTTATTTATTTATTTATTTTTTACTTTCTTTTTTATAATTTATTTATTTTTTTATTTTATTTTATTCTTTTAAATATTTTTCATTTCATTTTTTTTAATTGCTTTTTTTTAATTATTGTTATTTTTTTTGTGTGTGTTAACGCCGTGTTAGCAGAAAGCATTACTATGATTTCTAGTTGTACCTTTCGCGTTTTTTTCCGATTCGTTGATTTTTGATGGAGCTATGGCCCCTTGGCATTTTTACTTTTAAATTTCTTGTCTGCGCTACTCCTCCTGATTTATGATGGAGTTATGACCCTTTGGCATTTTCGTCTCGCCTTTTCGAAGAAAAAAAGAGACATAGGTGTCGCTTTTCCGGCGGCGGCGGCGTCAACATTCAAGTTTTGCGTTTAGGTCATTTTCTCACAAACTGTATGCACTAGACCTTTCAAACTTTGCTTATAGTTGTATCATGAGTGGTACATCGCAACGTGACAAAGCAAATGTGGAATTGACCTTGACCCTCCAAGCAAAGGGCAGATAACTTACTAATTTTTAGGTTCAACTTTTGCGTTTAGGTCACTTTTTCATAAACTGTATGCACTAGACCTTTAAAATGTTGCTTATAGTTGTATCTTGAGTGGTACATGGTAACGTGACAAAGCAAATGTGGAAGTGACATTGACCCTCCAATCAAAGGGCAGATTACTTAATAATTTTTAGGTTCAACTTTGCGTTTAGGTCACTTTATCACAAAATATATGCTCTAGACCTTTACAATTTTGCTTATAGTTGTATCTTGAGTGGTACATCGCAACGTGACAAAGCAAATGTGGAAGTGACCTTGACCCTCCAAGCAAGGGCAGATAATCTTATAATGTTAACCTTCAACTTTGGCGTTTAGGGCACTTTTTCACAAACTGTATGCACTAAGACCTTTCAAACTTTGCTTATAGTTGTATCTTGAGTGGTACATTGCAACGTGACAAAGCAAATGTGGATGTGACATTCACCACCCAAGCAAAGGGCAGATAACTTTAATTGTTACATTTACATCACTTTCTCATGAACTAGAATTATGCACTAGATGTTTTAAACCTAATTTATAGCTTAATCTTTGGAAGAAAACATATTCTATTTTGACATAGTTGTGTCTTCGGTAGAGCATCTTTTTTTTGGATGCCTGGATTTCATCTATGACCTTGACCTTGACCTACTTTTTGGAGCTGATAATTTTTAGCTCTACTAGCCAAAGGCCTTCATTGTTCATCCGATCTTTACCAAACTTTACCAGATTGTTAATATCAATGAAAGCTCGCACAAGTTCGAAAAGCAGCAAGAAAGGACCAATAACAGCGGAGTTATGGCCCTTGATTTAGTTAAAAATGCTATATTTTGCCTCGTTAATACGATAGGGCTTTCATTTTTTATCTGATTTTTACCAAACTTTACCAGATGTTTTGCCTTTTTTTTATATTATTATTATATTTTTTACTTTTTTTTTAAATATATATATATATTTTTTTTTTTTGAATTTTTGAATTTTTGATTTTTTGTAATTTTTTTTTGATTTTCTTATTTCCTTATTATATTTTTTTGATTTTTTTTTTGTTTTTAACACCGTTAGCAGGAAGCATTGCTGTGCCTATTTTTTTCCGGTTCGTTGATTTTTGATGGAGTTACGGCCCCTTGACATTTTTTTTTAATTTCTTGTCGGCGCTTCTCCACCTAAACGCCTTGTTGGATTTCTACGAAATTTGGCAGGAAGCCTCAGTATGATGTCTAGTTGTGCAAAGCATGGTATATCAATGAAATTTTGGACAAGTTTGAAAACCAGCTAGATCTAGTTAGTAACGACAGGTTATGGCCCTTTGATTTGTTGAAAAATGCTATATTGTAATTTCCTTTGTTAAATCTGTAGTTACTTCATTTTTTATCTGATCTTTGCCATATTTGTTTAGAATGTTAATTATAACCCCCCCCCCCCCCCCCCCCCCCCCCCCCCACCACCCCGCCCGACCCATTTTTATAATGTTTTATTCATAGAAGAAAGTGGGACAAATTAAAAAATGCCCATGCCAGACTAGACACAGCGGACTTATTGCCCATGATTACCAGGTGAGCGATCTAAGGCCATCCTATCCCTGTTGTTTTTGCAATGTTTTAAAAAAAACTACTGATGGGAATTTTATGTCGACAACCCTTGATATAAGAGCCGTTTTAGCAAGTAGAGCATCCACAGGCCCTTTTGGGCCTCTTGTTTTTCATAGAATGGCATTTTGTTTTTAAACAAATGCACTTAAATGTCGTCTCACCAAACGGCAACTCGATTGTTTTTAGTTACTAAAATGTTTACAAACTTTCATTTAAGTATCATTGACCTTTTATTTTTAAGTCCAGCCCCCGTTAGGCGAGACATGTGAATCCACGGATTTCTTGTTACTTTAAATTTCTTGTCGGCGCTACTCCTCCTAAACGGCTTGTTGGATTTCTACAAAATTTGGCAGGAAGCCTCAATATGATGACAAGTTATGCAAAACGCGGTATATAAGAGCCGTTTTAGCAAGTAGAGAGACCACATGCCCTCTTGGGCCTCTTGTTTTCAATAGAATGGCATTTTGTTTTTAAACAAATGCACTTTAATGTCAACTCAGCAAACTGCAAACTCCATTGTTTTTATAGTTACTAAAATGTTTACAAACTTTTATTTAAGCATCATTGACCTTTTAAATGTTTACAAAATTTCATTTAAGCCTTATTGACCTTTTTATTTTTAAGTCCATGTTATTCAGAAGGGCGTCGACGATATTATCGGCAAGCAAAGAAGCATACGATCAGTGGCAGCTGAAATCAAATTGAACCCAATGACACTATGCAGATACGTTAAAAGGGCGAGTGAAGGAGGATCAGATCAGGTTCTCAGCTTTCCGGAGCGGCCATTCCGACCTGTGTTCAACGATGCACAGGAGACCATCTTGAAATCTTACTTGAAAACTGCCGCTAACATTTACTATGTACTAAGTCCGAAGGAAGTGCGAGTTCTTGCATATGAATGCGCAGATGCATTTAAAATCAAAATGCCTGAATCATGGTCTCGGGAGGAGAAAGCGGGGCCTGATTGATTTTCCGGATTCATGAAGCGACATGTTGACCTCTCCATTAGAACACCAGAGGCGACTAGTATGTCATGTGCCACAGTTTTCAATCGGACAAATGTCAACCTTTTCTTTACAAAATTGGTTACGGCAATGGACAGAGATAAGTTCCAAGCAACAGATATATGGAACCTTGATGAAACTGGTATAACGACAGTACAAAAGCCAAGAAGCATAGTTGCAAGTAAAGGGGTAAAGCAAATCGGCGCGATTACATCAGCCGAACGTGGTGAACTCGTCACGATGTGTGCGGCGGTAGGCGCATGTGGCAATGCAATACCGCCCATGTTCATATTCCCGCGTGTGAAGTACTATGACCATTTTATACGTGATGGGCCAGTCGATTGTATCGGAGTTTCTGGTTGGATGACCAAGGAAAACTTCCTTAAATTCATGAAGCACTTCGTACGACACACTAAGGCATCGAAAGAGAACAAGGTGCTATTACTGCTTGACAATCACTACTCACATATTCATCTTGAGGTACTGGACTATGCAAAGAAACATGACGTAGTAATGGTTTTGTTTCCGCCTCATTGTTCTCACAAACTACAACCGCTTGATCGATCTGTCTTCGGTCATTTGAAACGGCAATTAGCAAGTGCACAGGACGGTTGGATGCGCAACAATCCTGGGAAGACTATGACAATATATGATATCCCTGGATTAGTTAACGAATGCTGGCCCAAGGCGTTTACGCCTCTCAATATTGTACACGGATTCAAAGTTTCCGGGGTGTTCCCGTTCAACAGAGAGGTGTTCAGCGACAACGAGTTTGCGCCAAGCAATGTAACGGATCGACCAGACCCAAATGAGACCCAAACTGAGTCTACTGCACCACATGAGGTACCAACCGGAAGTCTTGGCGGCCCTATTCATAACGTTGATGAGTCAAAGTGTTGATGACAGCCAAGCAGAAACCAATGGCATTTCAGCCAATGCATGGGATACATTGGACAAGTATGCTCACACACTAAACAGGACTGTTATTCATGTGCCAGGTGACGGTCACTGTCTGTTACATTCCGTGAGAAGAAGCATGGCCGAAGAACATAGCCATGATGAAATTTGCTTCAAACTCAGAAATGAAATCATAGTAAACAGGGGATATTACACGGACTTTGCAAGTGACCGGGACATAGTATCAGACATTGAGAACTATATCAGAAAGATGGAGTATAATAATGATACCATTGATTTGGTTCTTGCAGCTCTGTGCAACAGCCTGGGTGTTTCAGCCATATTGTACCAGTATGTGCAGAACAATGTACAGATATTTGCCCATGCACCAGGAAAAAAAGACGTGGAATTCAGAGGTGACATACATATCGCCAAGTATGGTCATGATGGTAATTCACATTATAACTGTATTGGTCGCAGAAATGACGCTCCTCCAGAATCAACAACAGGACAAACTACAGAACCATCGATGTTTGCCCCTGAACACTTCAGACCACACCCAAAAGCGCCTCCAAGAAAAAACAATGCAAGGCGTACCAGAAAACGCGTTGTTAACCGATACGCCTGAGATGACTGCTGTATTAACCGATATGCCTGAGATGACTGCTATATTAACCGATATGCCTGAGATGACTGCTATATTAACCGATACGCCTGAGATGACTGCTGTATTAACCGATATGCCTGAGATGACTGCTATATTAACCGATATGCCTGAGATGACTTCTATATTAACCGATACGCCTGAGATGACTGCTATATTAACCGATATGCCTGAGATGACTGCTATATTAACCGATACGCCTGAGATGACTGCTATATTAACCGATATGCCTGAGATGACTGCTATATTAACCGATACGCCTGAGATGACTGCTATATTAACCGATACGCCTGAGATGACTGCTATATTAACCGATATGCCTGAGATGACTGCTATATTAACCGATACGCCTGAGATGACTGCTATATTAACCGATACGCCTGAGATGACTGCTATATTAACCGATACGCCTGAGATGACTGCTATATTAACCGATACGCCTGAGATGACTGCTATATTAACCGATACGCCTGAGATGACTGCTATATTAACCGATACGCCTGAGATGACTGCTATATTAACCGATACGCCTGAGATGACTGCTATATTAACCGATATGCCTGAGATGACTGCTATATTAACCGATACGTCTGAGATGACTGCTATATTAACCGATACGTCTGAGATGACTGCTATATTAACCGATACGCCTGAGATGACTGCTATATTAACCGATACGCCTGAGATGACTGCTATATTAACCGATACGCCTGAGATGACTGCTATATTAACCGATACGCCTGAGATGACTGCTATATTAACCGATACGCCTGAGATGACTGCTATATTAACCGATACGCCTGAGATGACTGCAGTTGAGGAAGCTCTGCAAAAACGAGAAGCTAAAAGTAACAAAAACACGTCAACAAAAAGTCAGAAGGAAAGAAAACAGAAACAAAAGAAAACAGCTACAACAAGAAAACCGGCACCAAAGAAAAAGAAAGCAGAAGAATCAGATTCTTCTGAAAATAAGGAATACTAGTGTTTGATATGTATGGAGCCATACTCGAACAGCAAACCAGGTGAACCGTGGATCCGTTGTATATCGTGCAAACTATGGGCCCATGAGGAGTGCACAAGTGTACATAAGGGGTTCGCCTTTGTGTGTCAAAATTGCAACTCTGATTATTCGGATTAGAAAAATGTCTGAAGTGATGTAATCAACGCGGATTTTGGTGCATGACAAGGAGTGTTTGATATTTGAGTTATGACTGTTGCGTTTTAACATAGTTACATTAGAAGTTTATTCTTGTTTCACAAAGTTAAATGACTGTGTAGTGTTTAGCATATACTTTTCTTTGAATATGTAAACACAGACCTGTTCAATATATACAGCAATAAAATAATATGAAATAGGCACTACCTATGTAACGGGCAAAGCAATTTGATAGCATGTACACGTTTTACCCATCTCAATTTTAAGGGTTAGTAACTATAAATTTGATCAGATCTTAAAGTCAGGAAAAAGTTATAGATACTGTATATCTTTACACAAATATGTAAATAAATATATTTGTAAGGCCTAATAAAATAATACTCTTGTTTACTGCAACAATAAGTAGTGGGTAGGAAGGTCAGCTTTATGTTTTATTTTGTATCTGTAATAAGACTTTGAACTCGAGAACAATGAGGGTACCGACCCCCTTTTAGTACGCCGGATTCCGGCCCATATTAGCCAGTATTCCGTACGCCGGGTTGTGGTACGCTGTACGCCGACATCGCAGTTTTTCATACGCGTACGCCGTATTTTTCTCAAAAAATATTTTTTTCCATCCACAAAATTTAAAAAATGCTAATTTATGTCTCAGATTGCTGGAAATGCCATTTCATAGCACCTAGGTTTCAAAATTTTCCCCCGGACCCCCCTAGAGAGTTCGGGCCCTGCGGTCCCTCGGGCTCGGCCGCTGCGCGGCCTCGCATGGTTCAAATAGTATTACAGATGCCAACCCTCGGTTAGGGAGTATTCCAGATGGCATGCCCAAAAAAAGCCAGTACTCCAGATGCCAGACTTTGAGTGCAGACTTTATTTGATCTTTTTCTTTACACCGAAAATATGAACAAGCTTTTTTGGTGCAGTTTTTGTGTGAGTCCTTGTATTTCAATTTTCGGGGGCTAACAAACTGAACAGTTTTCGGAAAAAATAGATTCGTTTTATTCTCATAAAATATGTCGGCAGCGTTTTAAAGGAGATGGTCCGGTCACGGTGAACACATGTTTATTTGTAATCCGAGCCTTCTCTGACCGAACCACTGTAGATAATCTCAAAGAATCTAGCAACATGTTTATTATTTATTCTAGCATGTCCAACGGAATGTAAGTGTATACATAAAATTGAAAATCAGGGTTCTATTTGTTGGCATAAATACCCATCAAAATACATAGGATGTTTTTTCTATGTTTAATGAATGAGACTCATAGGTAGTAGTAGGTAGGTAGTCGAGGCCGTTTAACCCTTTGTTCGCAGCTGTCAGTATAAGGCCAGTTCCCCACCTAAATTACTTCGAAAATCATGCAGTTTTCCCTCTTTTTTGGTAATTAAGTGACATACTTTACACAGTTTGTATGTTAAAAAAACTCAGTTATAAAACCTAATCAATATTTTACCTAAAAGTACATTTTAATGAAATTTCCCTTAAAAAAACATCTCCCACAACAAAAATCACGCTATTTTTTTCCCCAATTTTGACAGTTACGCGCTTCTTTTTCCCAAATTCAGCACGCCCAGGCCTTTTCACAGTTTCCTTGAATTCTTACTCCAGTCCCCCCACCACCCCACCCCACCCCATCCATACACAATTAATCATTCATTGTATCAAAGTACTTTGCCTGTTATCTAGTCAGTTCCTGTTTCATATTAAAACATTATTGTTACATTTTTAACTTGCTATTAATGTAAACATATGTGTATTTGTCTAGCCTTTTCCTTATTTTATGTAAGATCTCTTTACTGGAAACACATATTTTGTTCAGTCATATACTCTTCTAACTAAAATAAACTCTTCTTAATCACAATTGCTGGTATCATATTTTGTTATAAGGGGTCGAAATTCGACCCATTCTGTCTCAAAAATGTATTTTATTGCAGTAAACCTCACCTACTTGGAACCCATTTAAAATTCGATCGAGAACCCGGAAATCTCGCTGTGTTTTGAACCTGTCCTTTTTTAAACAGTCAAGAGATTAGTCGCCCTTTATAAGTACATTTGTTCATTTTAGAAACGCTAACAAGAAATATGCAACAGAGCTGCGTTAATTTGTTTGTTTATTAAACGAAAACATTGCACATCAAGGTCACTTAATTCGTATTTTCCGTAAAAATAGCGGAGAATAAGGCCTGTGACATGTAACAGACGCACGACGTAGAGAACGCAAACGCGCTTTTTTTACGACGTGTGAAACGTACGATCTATACCGATTACGACGTGCGAAACGTACATCTACACCGATCACAGACGCTTCAAAATTGAAACGCTTCAGAGTCCTAGAAATACTCAAAAACATATAGAAAACTCCTGGGTACACGCAATCCTTCATAAAAATGTAAGCATCCTTCAAAATTAATTATTTCTGTTAACAATGGAACGCCGGTAAGTTACTTTTGGCTTTCAACTGTTAATCACGTCTGCGTGACTTCACCGTGAGACAGGAAGCTGGTCAAAAATGAGACCGGAAGTTTCAAAATGGCGCCGTCCGCAATCTTGGAGACAAAATTCAAGTTTGACGCACTACGAAATTGAAAATTAGTATCGTCAGTTAGTGAGTATTTAACATATTCATTCCCATGCATACATGTACATACGTGTAACCTATAGTCGGGCTTCGCCCGACCTGCCTTCGGCAGGTCGAGCTTTGCCCGTATAATTAAACTAAAACCTGTTCAATATATTTAGTATTGGCGAAAAGGGCGATTATTTATCAAATGTAACGTTTTGGCCCGGGTCTGTAACACTTTGCCCCAATCCCCGGGGCACAATGTTACATTTTGTAAACGTTCTAGCGTGTGATTAAATGATTGAATTGCTTGGATTAAACACATCTTTGGATTAAAAATGTCTGTTTTTTTTTACTAAAACATGAATTACTTGGGACTCGGCCAGTTTATCTCGTCTACAATTTGAAAAGTTTAAAAAGTGTAACGCTATGCCCCGGTCTCCCCTAAAACTGTTTAACACAAAATCCTAAGATTTTTAAAATTTAAGATTTAAAACGCGCGAAGAACATTTGAAATGGAAATTTAGAGCGCGTGACTTGATTTCCACACTATTTTTTTAAAGCGCAAATTGAAATTATTTATGCAATTAATACAAGTTGATGCATTGTTTGATAGTTATAGAAAATAATAAATTAGCATAGTTATAGAGAATTTTATGTCAGTGCCTTTTACTATCAAGTTTATTAGGCGAGGCTTAGAAAACGAATAATGGCGAGACTCGTCCGGGCCATTCTTCGTTTTCGTGCCGAGCCTAATAAACTTGATAGTAAAAGGCACTGACATAATATTCTATTTATCATGTAGAATATCCATATTTTCAGAATGGTACGCTTATCGAGGAAGTCGCCATGTTCTTGTTTTTTGTTTGTTTTATGACGTCAGGCAACGTTACGTGCATGACGTCAGATAGCGTTACGTTCAATAAACGCCGAGGGATTCCGCATTGATTTGCTCTAATAAAGCAAAATTTAATAGGTCACCCCTTTATTAGGCAGAAAAGTGCATATCTGAATGATAAATTCGATTAGAAAGACTTGGTTAAGTTTCTACCACAACTGTTTTTTTTATGAAAGTGCACTTACTTTTCAGATGTTTTACTCAGATGCGTGCTAGATACAAATACAAAGTTAACTCTATAAATTATAAACATCGTACACAGCAGCATAGTGGTACCACACACAAGGAGTTGCTAGTTCCTCACACTTGCTTAAAAAAATCATAGATATTGCTGCATTATGTATGTCGTTATGCCACTAAAGGAACTAAGTATGTCCTCAGGTGTTAATTGTATATTCAGTCAGTGTATTACACGGATGACCCCCACTGATTCGACACTTGTATATATTCCTCTGACTAGGGAGCGTAACATGACCAATTCGGGAAATAGCTGATAAACTGAAAGTATAGCTGTTAAATCATGAACATTTTGTTTTGATAGAAAATCCGGAGATTGTACACTTAAATCCGGAGATCCGGACGTATATTCTTGAAAACCACACTAGACACATTTTTATCAAGCAATAATATTAGTAACACCAGAGTAATGGCCTTTCATTTAGTTAAATAATTAACGCTATATGTATCCCCACGCTTAAAAAAAACACGCCTCCATCTGACCGTCCGTTCATCTGTCCGTCCATGCCAACATTTCAGGTTTGGGGTATTTTATTTGTCCAGACAAGGCTTAGGGGCTCTCTTTGGTTTATGAAGGTTAATCCCTTAAACATCTGGTAGACTGCGTCCATAGAGTGTTGATACCAAAAGTAGAATACCGTGAATGACCTTGACCTTATTTTTTACACTTCATTAATTCTGGTCCATGTTTTTAGTTACCTCCATACCTAAGTCACTTACAGTCTTTAAACTTCCAATCCAACCCAAAAGTAGGTCAACATCACTGACCTTGACCTACATTTAAACATTACTGATATATAATATGGTATACGTATTATGTTCATGGATAGTCTAATAATATACATTCTGATCAATCTGGGTCATCATGTATAACCTTAACCTTACTTATTTTACATCGATTTTATTTATTTACGTTTTTGTTAAATTATTTTACGTCGCCTTCTGGTTTGATGTGTTTCATTATACTTCTTTTTCTTACCGACACTCCTCAAATGGTCTGCCAAAGATATGATAATGTATTCCTGCTTTCATTTAAACTGAACAAGAAAGTAACAGAGTTATTTTTATCCCCACGCATGGGGAAATTTATTGGGGTGGGGTGTATAATACCATACAATAATACGATTAAAACACTACACTATATGCTCAGGGAGGAATGGCTGTAAGCCTGTGACTATTCCCTTGGTCCTAAAAGAACCATAACTCCTGCAAAAATTGTCGAACGTGAATGACAATTTAATATAATCATCTTCTCATGATGGCAAACATTCCTACCAAAAATGGTTGTGGCCAAACGTTTCTTAATAGGCTATATATGACAAAGTCTAGGATATAAATCCAGTGGAATTGTCATATTTTAATGACGCTGGCATTTTTTATGATAGCAAATACCCCTACCAAATACTGTTTGAAACCATTCAAAACTGAATGACTGTATATTGGGGCCACAAGGTTCTTATTAGGCTATACAATGCCTTAGTCTAAAAACTGCCATATATCCCATAGAAACTGTTGAATTACAATGACGATGAAATAGTATCATGTTCTCATGATAAAAAACAATCAGGCTAAATGTGATCTAAATTCTCTTCAAATACTCTTTAAAACTGCATGACTAACTGCAGCCATATGGTTCTTATTATTCCCTAAAATAAATTTTTTATCTAAGTCCAAAAAGGGTAATTATTGCAGTAAAAAATATTGAATCAAATTACGATTAAATATGATCCATCTTCAGGTGATGACAAACAAGCCCACCAGTCACGTGATGGCAAACAATCCCACCAATCACGTGATGGCAAACAAGCCCACCAATCACGTGAAGGCAAACAATCCACAAAATGGAAATTGTATCTCTTAAAAACTGAAGTCCTAGCTGCGGCCACAATCTTTTCTTATTAGGCCCTAACATTTTAAAGTCCGAAAAGGTCCAAAATTGTAGTTCAAAATGATGATTGAATATGATCAACTTCATATGATGGCAAACTATCCTACCGAACTAAAATGACTAGTTACAGCCTGATGGTTCTTATTAGGCTCTAAAGATTCTAAATAAAAAAAGGGGTCATTACCGCGGTGATATTGTTGAATCAAAATGATGATTGAATAAGATCATCTTCATATGAAAGCAAACAATCCTGCCATGTATGAATTGAATTCCTTAAAAACAGAATGAAATTAAGTTACGGCCGGAAATGTTGGACGGATGCCTGACGGACGGATGGACAATCACTTTATTTATATGTCCCTCTGAAAAGCGGGAACAAAAACCAATCCCTTCAAAGATGTGCTGTCTACTATCCAAAACGCATCCAAAAATGAGAAAAAATGGTCCTATAAAAATCACAGCACACAAACTCAATGGCACCGTAGGTCCGCACTGCTCCACAAAGAGCAAATTAAATGTAGAATGCAACATGTTTGAAGCTACACGCCAGGGTATTTTAAAATAATTGTAGTAGAAGTCAATAATTAAAGGGACACATGGCAATCTTGAAGTGTTTGGAAAGGGTGTCTCGATTTATATATCCAGTATCATTTTTACTTTTACCCTGGTTATATTTAAATAAATCACATTTTAACTTTTCACTATTTCGTATTATTATACTACAAGTTTAAATATATTATTCGTGCAATAATATTTTAAAAAAAATAACAATATATATATACAAAAACAAATTGTTTAATACTATTCTTATAATTAATAATAACAATTGAACATGTGCAAGTTATGCAGAAAAGCTAGCGGGACGCCCTTTAGTTTTTAAAAAAAATAAAGATTGCCGTGTGTCCCTTTAAAAAGTAAATATGTTTTATTTTGTATTGTAAGAAGACATGACATGATGAGTGTCTTTGGTGTCACATTTTCCAATGTGGGTCAGGTAGTGCATTTCTGATTGGTTGACTGTTTGAGTGAACTAAAAGCATATTGTATTACAGTCACTGTTTGAGTGATTTGTTTTCTTCAGTTTTGATAACAACTATTTAATCCTTTCTGGATATTTTAGACTCATGTTTCTGCATGATCATACTTGGAAAAACTATAATTGATTGGTCAACTGTTGAATGAATTGATTTTCGATTTAATCCTTTCTTAATTTTAGCATCTCTGATCATACTGCTGAAATACTCAGAATTAGGTAGCGCCGTGGTGTAATGGTTAGATTGATGACAACAATCTATTTCTATACAATTAGGTCATTGTTACCAACATTGCCCTACTTTTTTGACTTATAACGCAAGAGTCCCGTATGGTTCGGGGAGGTCAGTAAGATCAAAGAATTGAGACCACTGCGTGACTCTTGAATGATCGTAAGAGGCGATTAATAGGGTTTTACAAGTAGGAGTTTCAGCAAGACGTGTTTCTCCAACGGTTGTGTATTTTCTGTATCCTTGTTACATAGTTTTGAATGTCTTGGATCCAGAAAGTTCATATCCGACATGGCGCCCTATCAACTATCTTATGTTGCGGTGCCATAAAACCCAATTTATAATTCAGCTCTTGCATCGCAAACTATGATTTCTGTTCTAGATGCAGCCACAGACGTTTAAGTCATCACAAAAACAGGTATGAAAGGTTTCATTTTTCATTTTCTGGACATAATGTTGTTAATAACGTAGTTATGCCTTTATATTTATTGTGTTATGCATTAAAAATGTTCATCTGTTATTGTATTGTGCGTATATATGCATGCAAACATCGCGTCCATTTTTTCGTGAAATGAATTCGGCCGTTTCGATCACAGCTTAAAGGTAATACGTAACTTTCCTCTTGGGGTTAGACAGTTTGTACAATCGAGATATAGTTATAAACTGATGACATCAATCTATTTCTATACAATTAGGTCATTGTTACCAACATTGACCTACCTTTTTGACTTATAACGCAAGAGTCCCGTATAGTTCGGGGAGGTCAGTAAGATCAAAGAATTGAGACCTCTGCGTGACTCTTGCATGATCGTAAGAGGCGATTAATAGGGTTTTCCAAGTAGGAGTTTCAGTAAAACGTGTTCTCCAACGGTTGTGTAGTTTCTGTATCCTTGTCACATAGTTTTGAATGTTCTGTATCCATTTCTCATAGTTATGTCTTGGATCCAGAGAGTTCATATCCGACATGGCGCCATATCAACTATCTTGTGTTGCGGTGCCATAAAACCCAATTTATAATTCAGCTGTTGCATCGCAAACTATGATTTCTGTTCTAGATGCAGCCACAGACGTTTGAGTCATCACAAAAACAGGTAAGAAAGGTTTTCATTTTTCATTTTCTGAACATAATGTTGTTAATAACGTAGTTATGCCTTTATATTTATTGTGTTATACATTAAAAATGTTCATCTGTTATTGTATTGTGCGTATATATGCATGCAAACATCGCGTCCATTTTTTCGTGAAATGAATTCGGCCGTTTCGATCACAGCTTAAAGGTAATACGTAACTTTCCTCTTGGGGTTAGACAGTTTGTACAATTCATACATAGTTAAAGATTGGTGGAATCAGTCTATTCCTATACAATTAGGTCATTGTTACCAACATTGACCTATCTTTTTGAGTTATAACGCAAGAGTCCCGGGGTGGTTCGGGGTGGTCAGTAAGATCAAATAATTGAGACCACTGCTTGACTCTTGCACGATCGTAAGACGCGATTAATAGGGTTTTAGAAGTAGGAGTTTCAGTAAGACTTGTTCCTCCAGCGGTTGTGTAGTTTCTGCATCCTTGTCACGTAGTTTTGAAAGTTCTGTATCCATTTCTCAAAGTTGTTTGTCTTGGATCCAGAAAGTTCATATCCGACATGGCCTCATATCAACTATCTTGTGTTGCGGTGCCATAAAACCCAATTTATAATTCAGCTGTTACATCGCAAACTATGATTTCTGTTCTAGATGCATCCACAGACGTTTGAATCATCACAAAAACAGATAGGAAACGTTTTTATTTTATTTTCTGATCATAATGTTGTTAATAACGTAGTCATGCCTTATTATTTATTGTGTTATGCATTAAAATGTCATCTGTTATTGTATTGTGCGTATATATGCCTGCAAACATCGCGTACATTTTTCGTGTAATGAATTCGGCCGTTTCGATTACAGCTTAAAGGTAATACGTAGCTTTCCTCTTGGGGTTAGAAAGTTTGTACAATTCATACATAGTTATAGAATGTTTGCAATCTATTCCTATACAATTAGGTCATTGTTACTAACACTGACCTACCTTTTTGACTTATAACGCAAGAGTCCGTGTGGTTGGGGGGGGGGGGGGGGGGGGGGTTGATCAGTAAGATCAAAGAATTGAGACCACTGCTTGACTCTTGCATGAGCGTAATAGGCGATTAATATGGTTTTACACGTAGGAGTTCCAATAAGACGTGTTTCACCAGCGGTTGTGTAGTTTCTGCATCCATGTCACATAGTTTTGAAGTTTCTGTCTGTATCCATGTCTCGTAGTTTTGAAGTTTCTGTATCCATGGCTCATAGTTATATGTCTTGGATCCAGAAAGTTCATATCTGTCATGACGCTATATGAACTATCTTGTGTTGCGGTGCCGTAAAACCCAATTGATAATTCAGCTATTACATCGCTAACTATGATTTCTGTTCTAGATGTTCACAGACGTTTGAGTCATCACAAAAACAGGTACGAAAAGTCTTCATTTTTCATTTTCTGAACATAATTTTATCAACAACATAATTATGCCTTATTATTTATTGTGTTATGCATTAAACATAGTTCATCTGTTATTGTATTATGCGTATATATGCATGCAAACATCGCGTCCATTTTCCCCTTGGAATGAATTCGGTCGTTTCGATCATAGCTTAAAGGTAATACGTAACTTTCCTCTTGGGGTTAGACAGCTTGTACAATGCATACATAGTTATAGACTTATGACAACAATCTATTCCTATACAATTAGGTCATTGTTACCAACATTGACCTACCTTTTTGACTTATAACGCAAGAGTCCGTATGGTTCGGGGGTGGTTAGTAAGATCAAAGAATTGAGACCACTATTTGACTCTTGCATGATCGTAACAGGCGATTAATATGGTTTTACACGTAGGAGTTCCAATAAGACGTGTTTCACCAGCGGTTGTGTAGTTTCTGCATCCATGTCACATAGTTTTGAAGTTTCTGTCTGTATCCATGTCTCGTAGTTTTGAAGTTTCTGTATCCATGGCTCATAGTTATATGTCTTGGATCCAGAAAGTTCATATCCGTCATGACGCTAAATGAACTATCTTGTGTTGCGGTGCCGTAAAAACCCAATTGATAATTCAGCTATTACATCGCTAACTATGATTCTGTTCTAGATGTTCACAGACGTTGAGTCATCACAAAAACAGGTACGAAAGTCTTCATTTTCATTTCTGAACATAATTTATCAACAACATAATTATGCCTTATTAATTTATTGTGTTATGCATTAAACATAGTTCATCTGTTATTGTATTATGCGTATATATGCATGCAAACATCGCGTCCCATTTTTCCCTTGGAATGAATTCGTCGTTTCGATCATAGCTTAAAGGTAATACGTAACTTTCCTCTTGGGGTTAGACAGCGTGTACAATGCATACATAGTTATAGACTGATGACAACAATCTATTCCTATACAATTAGTCATTGTTACCAACACTGACCTACCTTTTTGACTTATAACGCAAAAGTCCGTGTGGTTCGGGGGTGGTCAGTAAGATCAAAGAATTGAGACCACTATTTGACTCTTGCATGATCGTAAGAGGCGATTAATAGGGTTTTAGAAGTAGGAGTTTCAGTAAGACTTGTTCCTCCACCGGTTGTGTAGTTTCTGTATATATGTCTCATAATTTTGAAGGTTCTGTATCCATTTCTCCATAGTTATATGTCTTGGATCCAGAAAGTTCATATCTGACATGGCGCCATACCAACTATCTTGTGTTTCGGTGCCATAAAACCCAATTTATAATTCAGCCGTTACATCTCAAACTGTGATTTCTGTTCTAGATGCAGCCACAGATGTTTGAGTCATCCCAAAAACAGGTAGGAAAGTTTTCATTTTTCATTTTCCGCACATAATTTTATTAACAACATAATTATGCGTTATTATTATTTATTGTGTTATGCATTAAACATATTTCTTCTGTTATTCCCCCGTGTGGTTGCCGGGGTAGAATACAACCACTGCAAACACACCGTCACATGCAGAGGGGTAGAACCCCCCATTCATATTCATTTTTGTTGTCATTTTTTGTTCATTGCTCATTAAAGGTCTTCATCATGACCCCTGCATTGTTTCAGGTGCCATCTCGCTCACATCACTAAGAGCAGTGGCAGAAAAACAATAAACGTGGCTCCAGCGTAAATGGAGTTTTTACGATAGAATTTGCAGCAACTCTGCAGTTCAGGGGTGAGAAGGTTCTAGGCCCATTTTCCATACTTTATCTCGATGTACATGGAAGATGAGCCTGGCATGTTCATGCCTGTTAGGCGCCATATAACCTGTAATGTGTTGGTGCGCCTTAAAACCCCAATTCATTTCATTTCTTCTGTTATTGTATTTTGCCTATATATGCCTGTAAACATCGCGTCCATTTTTCTCGTGGAATGAATTCGGTCGTTTGCGATCACAACTTAAAGGTAATACGTAATTTTCCTCTTGGGGTTTGACAGTTTGTACAATTCATACATACTATTAGTTTTATCTTGATGACATCAGTCAATTCCTATACAATTAGGTCATTGTTACTAACGCTGACCTACCTTTTTGACTTATAATGCAAGAGTTCCGCGTAGTTTGGGGTGGTCAACAATTGATACCACTGCTTGACTATTGCATGATCGTAAGAGGCGATTAATAGAGTTTTACAAGTAGGAGTTTTGGTAAAAAATGTTTCGCTTGTGAAGTTTCTGAATCCGTCTCATAGTTTCATGAAAGCCTTGGATCCAGAAAGTTCATATCCGTCATTGTGCCATATCAACACAATTATGTTGCTCAGTCGTAAAAACCCAAGTTATAATTCAGCTGTTACATCGCAAATATGATTTCTGTTCTAGATGCAGCCACAGACGTTGAGTCATCATAAAAACAGGCACGAAATGTTTTCATTTTCTTCACATAATTTTGTTAATAATGTAGTTATGCCATTATATTTATTGTGTTATGCATTAAACATTTTCATCTATTAATATTGTACGTATTTATACATGTAAACATCACGTCAATTTTTCTCGTGGAGTGAATTCGGTCGTTTGGATCAAAGCTTAAATGTTATTAGTACATTTCCTCTTGGGGTTCTACAGTTTGTACAGTTCATGCATAGTTATATATTGATGTAATCAATTCCGATTTGACTTATAATGCAAGAGTCCCGTGTGGTTCGGGAGTGGTCAGTAAGTTCAGAAACTGATACCACTGCTTGACTTTCCTTGCATGATCGTAAAGGCGAATATTTAATAGAGTTTTACACATAGGAGTTTCAGTGGTTGTGACATTTCTGTATCCATGTCTCACATTTTTATCTTTTGGATCCAGATATTTCATATCCGTCATGGCGCCATATCAACTATCTTGTGTTGTGGTGACGTAAAACCCAACTTATAATTCAGCTGTTACGTCACAAACTATGATTTTTGTTCTAGGTGCAGCCACAGACGTTTGAGTCATCACAAAGAGAGGTAGAAAACGTTTTCATTTTCCGAACATAATTTTCTTAACAACATAATTATGCCTTATTATTTATTGTGTTATGCATTAAACATGTTCATCTGTTAATGTATTTTACGTACATATGCATGCAAACATCGCGTCCATTTTTCTCGGGGAATGCATTCGGCCTTTTCGATCACAGCTTAAAGGTAATTAGTAACTTTCCTCTTGGGCTGTCTTTATGAATTTCTGTACTCAGAGCAAAAACGTACTTGATCAGAATATTTCGTAGTCTCTTGTTATACAGGTCATCACGTGACGTAGGAAGGTCACGTGACAACACAGAGATTCGTATACTGGGGTAACGCCAGGCCCTCGTCTCGGTTGAGAGATGACTGCCGCTGCTTGATAGCAATCGCCTCCTTCACGCGTCTTTTGATGTGCACATCCTCTGAGGTAATGACCTTGGTATTCTCCGCTAGATGAAATGTCCAGTTTTCTCACAATGTTCTTTTATAGCCGAGTTGAATCTTGTGGTGTGTTCTTTGTCTGATATCTAAAGATCTTCTCGTTTCACCAACATAATCGGAGTCACATTGTTCGCATTTGATGTAATGCACAACGCCACATGTCTTTAAAGGATCGGTTTTATATTTTACATGTGTCAATTGCTGTCTTAATGCATTAAAGTGTTGTTGAATCATATTGACAGTGAATTCTTGAAAACCTTGTGAAATACTTATGATGTCTGTCTCACGTAAGGAAGTCTTCCTCTTTCCTCTCTCCATTCCCTTCTATTTCCCTATGTGAGATTGACATCAGAAGTACTGCACGGGTTTTTTAAGCAGTACAATGTCAATACGTTTCACAAACCCTTTTGATATGGGTGTCTCGATTTATTTATCCAGTATCATTTTTACTTTTACCCTGGTTACATTTAAATAAATAAAATTTGACAAATTCACTATTTCGTCTTATTATACTATAAGTTTTAATATATTATTGGTGCAATAATATCAAAAAATAATAATATGCAAAAACAAATTTCTTACTACTATTCTTATAATTAATATTAATGATTGAACAAATGCAAGTTATGCAGAAAAACTAGCGGGACGCCGTGAGTTTTTAAAAAATAAAGATTGCCGTGTGTCCCTTTAAGACAGCAATTGACACATGTAAAAGATAAAACCGATCCCTTCAATAAATGTGGCGTGGTGTATTACATCAAATGCGAACAATGTGACTCCGATTATGTTGGTGAAACGAGAAGATCTTTAGATATCAGACTGAAAGAACACACCACAAGATTGAACTCGGCGATTAATAGGATTTTACTAGTAGGAGTTTCAATAAGACATTTTTCTCCAGCGGTTGTGAAGTTTCTGTATCCATGTCTCATAGTCTTTTGTCTTCTATCCACAAAGTTCACATCCGTCATGACGCCATATCAGCTATCTTGTATTGTGGTGCCGTAAAACCCAAGTTATAATTCAGCTGTATGATTTCTGTTCGAGATGCAGCCGCATACGTTTGAGTCATCATGAAAAAAGGTAGGAAACATTTTCAATTCATTTTATTTACCAACATTGATCTACCTGTTTAAATTACAACGCAACAGCCCTTTGTGCTTCCATGGTTGTCAAGAAGACCAAGAAACTTGAATTGATACCATTGCTTGACCCCTGTATGATCGTAAGAGGCGACAAATATGTCGTTACTCTAATGTAGTTTACTTTATAATGTATATCTGTCCCACCTGCAGTGAATGTTGTGCACGGGGAAGTGAAACGTTAACTAAACTAGTTTCTGGCCTTGATTTAACTGTTAACATGTACATGTACTAAAACTATATTTTTCTTTATGCTTCCAGATCATACACCTGTCTTCATTGTAATGTTTCCATGTCTTCAAGATTCTGATACGTCTTCACCAGCCTGTCATCCAGATTTTACAATCGTCTTCATTGTAATACATATTTAGCCTGTCTTCCAGATTCTACATCAGTTTATATGGAAATAGAAAAACTAGTCACCTCAAATAACCAGGTTCTTGCCTATAGATATATTAGTCTTCGGTATTCTACAACCGTCTTGATTGTAATACACCTCAAACCCATCTTCCAGATTCTACAACCGTCTTGATTGTAATACACCTCAAACCCATCTTCCAGATTCTACAACCGTCTTGATTGTAATACACCTCAAACCCATCTTCCAGATTCTACAACCGTCTTAATTGTAATACATCTCAAACCCATCTTCCAGATTCTACAATCGTCTTCATTGTAATACACCTCAAACCCATCTTCCAAATTCTACAACCGTCTTGATTGTAATACACCTCAAACCCATCTTTCAGATTCTACAACCGTCTTCATTGTAACACATCTCAAACCCATCTTGCAGATTCCCGCTGCGGGTTCGAATCCCACTGGGAGCTCGACTTGTCAAGTGAAAAGTATTGATTTTTACGGATGGCGGGAGATATACATTACTGGTTATACCCAGGAAAAATGGGTTGTCTGCCCCTAACACAAAATAATCGACCGTCATATATGGCCTAACATGTGCCGATTCTACATCCATTCTGAAACCACAAGGCATAACGCTTGCATATATTGATGATACATGTAGTTCTATCAAGATTGCTGAAATGGTGACCCTGGGGTCAGACCTGGTCCCGCCCCGGTGTCAGTTTTGCATAAAGTCGAATGTTCTATATAGTAAAGTTTTGACGTAAAACTCCAGTCAAACAAACGAACAAATCTTCCAGATTCTACATCCATTGTCATTGAAATACATATTCACGCGTCTTCTAGATTCTACACTCGTCTTCACTGTAATAGATCTCCATTCCATCTTCCAGATTCTACATCCGCCTTCATAGGAAAACTGGCGTGGCGCAGTCGGTAGCGCGGCGGATTTGTAACCGGAGGTCCCGGGTTCAATCCTCCGTGGTGCCTCTGAGTTCCGTCGGTGTGTTCTTGGGCAAGACACTTTCCCTTAGCCCCGTCCGTCGGACTGGGACGTAAACCGTGCGGTCCCGTGTATCGGTCTATCCTCCGAGCACGTTAAAATAAATCGATAATAAGAGTAGGGCAGGTTCCCGGATTCCTATGTATCCTTCCCCTCTCTCTGGGGCGGCTCTAAATAACCTATACTGTGTTGATGAGCCGTTAAACAACATTCAATTCAATTCATAGGAAAACTGCCACTTAAAAATGACTGATTTATTTAATTTATTCAACACATGTTAGGCTATATATATATTATAATTATAATGTTCTGAAAAAGACAAAATACACCATTCAGCTAACCAACAAACCTGTCTTCCAGATTCTACATCCGTCTTCGTTATAATACATCTCCAGCCTATGCTCCAGATTCTACATCCGTCATCGTTGTAATACATCTCCAGCCTTTGTTCCAGATTCTACATCCGTCTTCGTTGTAATACATCTCCAGCCTATGCTCCAGATTCTACACCCGTGTTCGTTGTCATACATCTCCAGCCTATGTTCCAGATTTTACACTCGTCTTTGTTGTAATACATCTCCAGCCTGTCTTCCAGATTCTACATCCGTCTTCACTGGAAAAAGTCGGTGGATACAGATATAGCCAAAAATGAGCTGAAAATGACGAAATACACCAACCAGCCAGCCCAGCGAGCCAGCCAGCCAGTCGGCTATGGGTGTCGGGAGGCGCGCTCACTTTTCATCAATTCAACCCGTGTTAGTTGCCCTGTCTCAGCGTTGTTATTGAAAGCCGCCCTCTCGGACACGTGGGTTTTCCCCGGGTACTCCGGTGTCCTCCCAAACCATGACAGTGCACTGTCATGTCGTCCGTGCTATCGTCCATGAGAAGCCGGAATGGTTGGTAAATGGTTGCAATATAAAACGTAATTACGCTTTATATAACAACAAGTCCTAGTCACACCTCCTCGTGGTACCAACTGGAAACTATGGATTTTCAAATCAGAAAATCTGTAGGCTAAAGGTGACGGGTCGCAGTTCAAATACACATTACTTATCTATGAAGTGTATATTTGTTTCATCATACATGTATATATGAGTTTTAAAAAACAAAAAAATTTCATATGTTATCACAATGTGGGAAAAAATAACTTATCCCCGAATACAATGTAAAAACTGTTAAGTCACAAGCATTGGCCATGAAACACACGCATTGATGTGTTAAATCGCGCTCACATGCATATATTCTACTTTCTCACGCATTGTGAAAATGTCCCAAAATGGTCCGCCCTGAATACCCTGTCTGTCAAACCAGCAAGTTCTCCCAATTGTTTATTTTGTTCTGTCTGTGCGATACTCGTGAAATCAAGTCACAGCATTTTATTTCTGGGACATCGAAATAATTATCATGTAACTTAGGCCTAAATGAATTAATTTAAAATGATAATATGAACAGATTAAAGAGTATACATATAACCTAAAATTCATGAAATTCAACCACAGACGGTTCGGGCTCCACGGGATTCGTTCCTGACACCCTAACCAAGGGATAACTGCCCCTTGGAACCCCATCTCACACTAGACTTCCATTGAACCATGACAGTTATTCATTTTTGAGGGATGTATGCCGGGGTACAATAATAGCGTTTTACCACATATAGTGTTGGGAGGTGGATTTGAGGGATTTGAGGAAGATTTTGGTCTTTCACAATACAGTTGGGCAGGATATGTATATATATGTTCGACGAAAGCCCAATTAACCTGCAACAGTTTCTTTCCCATCCACATTACAGGTACTTTGTTCTCCATCTCTTTTGCTCGTTTATTCACCATCCGCATCGGGGGCGTAATTAACGATCATACATAGTTCCGATCTGTTAATCAAGCCTATATCCACCAGAGATTTGAGCCAATATAACGAACACTATAACCTGTACCAAAGGCATATGTTGTCCAACAGAACACATGGCCAATGTTTGTGGGAACTTAACCCATGAACAATAGTGGGCGGAGCGAGAAACTGCATGTCAGAACTACCATTCCTTTAGGTACCCTTTGACTGTCGGTCAACCTCTGTGGCATGCTAACTCGCTTGTAACATAGCCTACACGTTAAACAGCTGAGTACAAGTCTGTATCAGTCATTAATCAGGCAATCTTAGTACAAAAGGACTTGAGAGTTCGAGTTAGAAGGTATCTAACTTTAATTACATATCTGAATCATACACGTCGCATGACTACTTACAAGTTGTGTTTTCTTTTGATTTTATGGCGTCTTCTTTTAGCATCGAGCTCAACGACCGACTGTATAGTGCTGCCACACTATTAGCATGTTTGACAGTATAGATATAACCCGTTATCATCTTACAGGTACTTGGTCCTAATTGGCTCTTTTTGGTCCTGGCTCCCGAGTTTATGGGTCTACGTGGACGGCTAGGTATCTCTGTGATGGTATTATGTGTATAATCAAATGTGTAAAACACGAAACACGTAGCAAATCGTGAAGTATTATCAAGCTTTCAAAACCCCATCCAGATTTATTAATCTATTTAAACCTGCTTGCGTATAATTAAATAAAAGGTACTAATATTAGAAGTAATTTGGAATATTTTACCTACGCCTCAATGTATAATTAGCAAATAGTAATGTGCAAAAACAATTTGTTGTGAACTATTCATATACTTATTACCGGTAATAATAATTTGTGGACAGCCACCTAGAAATAAATATTTTACAGCCAAAATATTTTTTGATAGCGGCTTTCCTATGTAAAATCATTGTTGACTGGGGGCAGCAGAAAATTTGAAAATCTCAAATTCATTTACTTTAGTTAGCTAAACATTACTTTCAGGATGTCTTAATTTAAATTTATTAAAAAAATAAAAACGATTTTTGGATAGAATGCTTAAAAAAAAGAAGAAGAAAAGTAATAGAGTAATCAGTAATCCTTCCGTATAAATACGGTTAAACGTCCATCGAAATTCGGATAAATTATGCTATCCGATAACAAGTTCATTACAATTTGCTTATTTCGTTCTCGACCCATATACATTCACAAATTGTACATATAATGATCATGCTTTATACCTACATTGGCTTTTCCAGTCTTGACGATATTATGACGTCTTCTGAGGTAGACTTTATATTAAGTAAGACTATATTTTGTACCAAAATAAGAGGTGTTATTGAAAATCGCGTTTCTTCCCCCGTTTCGTACCTTGTTTCGCAACAATGTCGCTCATATTTAAATGCCGGCGTAATTCATCAATATAATTAATCTTATATCATGCCATTCTAATATATCAATTTATTGAGAACAGACGATTTATTTTCTGTGACTCCCTTAAGGGTCTAGGGGCTACCTGAAAGAGTAATTGGTGCCAAACAAATACAAGAGAAAACACTAAAAACATTTTCAGTTTCATATGAAATGTGAACGTGCATTAAACAAACGCATATTGTATTCTGTTGGGAACTATTATTTATGAAAATCGTTCAGCTGGTAAACATGACGACTTAGTGTTTTGTTGTTAACGCATCAATATTAGTTCATATGGGGTTCGTGTTGCTAGCAGTTGTACAAACTAGTAAATAAACGTGTAGTTAGATGTTTAGGCTTAACGTAGCATATTAATTAACATACATAATTTAAGCACTTAAAACTAGATGAGTCGTCGAATTTTTCAGCCCAAAATATTTAATGAACAATAATTAAATCGATTATGTGTATAGTTTAAAGCATATGTACAATGCATATGCAAAACTGAAAACACATTACGACGGTTTTACTCGTATTTGGATTGACACCCATTAATCTTCTAGACCGCCTCAAGCCCCTTTAATCTTAGAATATTATCAGAAATGGCGCTCTTTATGTTAATAATAATGAATATATTTGAATGTTTGTTGAATGTTTGTCAGCACAATATAGGTTATTTAGAGCTCTACTACCCAGAGACAGTGAACGGATACACCGGAGTCTGGGAATCTGGCTACTATTACTAACGAATATAATCCTTATGGTTTTGTAAACGTGCTCAGGGGATATACTCCGACATACGATACCGCCCGGTTTAAGTCCAGGTCTGATAGCCGAGGCTAAGGGAAAGTGCCTTGCCCAATAACACATAACGAAACTAAGTGGCGCCGTTGAGGCTAGAACCTTCATTTTAATCCACCGCGCACGTCCATATAAGCATAATAATGAACAGTCTTGACAGCAGTCGGGAAACCATCAATTTCGAATTCGAATTAAAGGTTGTGAAGGAATACATATTGCCAGCAGGAAATACTTGTGCAACCAGGCAAGTCTGGGAACAAAGTGTGTAGGGTGTCATACATAAGCACACAACTATTTATATTATCAAACTAATGCTCGAGACAGATGGTGAGTTGACGAGAGGAGTTCCGAAGATATAATAACAAACAGCATTGCATTCAACGTTCGGTCATAGTCCAATGTTCTATATACGAACCCAGCCCTGATTTCATCATTTGAACTTAGTCTTGAATTTAAAATTTGAAATTAGCCCAGCGTTAAACATTCGAACCCAGCCCTGCGTTTAACATTGGAACTCAGCACTGCGTTCAGCAGTTGCTCTGCTAATGTTGAATTCAGGGTATTGGTAAAATTAAAGTCAAAGTGAAAAAACTATTTAATTATAAGTAAACTAGAATCATTCGATTATGCTGTAATGCTGTTTTTTTCTCGGTTCTATCGTCACCGGCACCACTGAGCTTAGTCAAGACACGTTCCTTAATCCTCGTACATGGGTTGGAAAGTAAACTGGACGGTCCCGTCTATCCGAGTCTATCCTTCGAAAATGTTAAAGGGACACATGACAATCTTGAAGTGTTTATCAAGCATGTGTTTATCAAGCATTGAATTTAGCGTCTCGATTTATTTATCCTATATCATTTTGACTTTAAACCTGCCTGCATATAATTAAATAAAAACAATGCAATAATCAATATTTTACAATGTGTAAAAACATTTTGCTTTATACTATTCTCATAATTAAGATTAGTAATTGAACAAATGCAAGACATGTAGAAAATCTAACGGGACGACGTGAGTTTAAAAAAAAAGAAGATTGCCATGTGTCCCTTTAAACCATAGGAATCTATTCGTTATTATAAGAGACACATATTTGGAGAGGTAATGCAAACTTAAATCCAAAGAAAGTGGGATGGAGCATCTAAAAAGGGAAAGAATCTCGAAAGCACTGGCAATTCAAACTGACAAACACCAAGGCAGATTACAGAACCGTTCGTTGCAAGTTTAAAACAAATAATGTATTGTTCTTTCTATGTGACCTTGTCAGAACCTTGCCGGTATATACATTAAGACATCTTTTATTTTTAGTGAAATTATGTCAGTATATGTTTCGTCTCTAAAGGAGCTTGTCTTCTCCAAACTTTGACTATGTGTTTGGCATGATCAGACAGACGTTTGTGTAGCGCTTAGATCATTCTATAACTACTCGGAGCATGATTCGAAGTTTGTTTTATTAATGTATATGAAGCGATAAAATCATCACGAAAATAATCATTAAATAGTTTTAACTACTTCATACATATGAATGTATTAACAAATAACATACAAACTGTTGGCGCACTCAATTCACCGATACGTACTCTACTACATGTACTAAGGTCTTATCCATGGAGCTGCGGTAATGTTCAGCAGCCTTTGTCTAATATTGCCCAACTTCCATACACTGCAAGTTGCTGTATATAGAAGAAGAAAATTGTATTCATAAATCAATAAGCCATAGGCCCGTGAGATATATTAGATAGAACATATGACATAGCAATAAACATATTTACAGTTCTAAGTATTTACATGTTCATTTTTTTCTACTATAAACGTAATATTATATTATTTGTATTCCTAATTAATAGAAATAACGGAGAAGGTGATACTATTGTGATGTTAAAAAGTATTGCAAAACATTTCGAACAGAATTAATATAACAATCCCAAGGTGGTAGTCCCCACAAATGCAGCAGGATTGGTGATTTGGTCTGTCCATACCTAACGTGCTCACTGCATCCGTACGGCACAGCCACCAGGGTAATTAACGACTGTAAATAGTATTTATGTTAGCTATATTTGCAAACTAATGGACACCATTCAAAATAAGTTTAATATAAAAACAACTGTAGTTATAACACTTTAATTTGGAAATGTAATTACCTACATATTTACAATATATACGACTTAAATAACATGCATATATGATAACCAAATATAAACAAAGTTACATTAAGGACTATTGGTTAGCCATCTTTGAAAAAAAAATATCCAAAATAGATGGGGTATGATTAATTGAAATTTTCATCCAATGCATATTATAGGCATGAACATTGTCAATGATATAACAAGATGACATTAATGCAACACTATTGATGTGAACCTAATATCAGAAACAATATTTATTTGGCAGGAATTGTGCCCTTTATATTCGAAAAGCTTAGTGCAATTTTACTCTAAGATGTTTTGTTTTTTATGTTAAATAAATGTGTCCATAGAATTGTCCATTTATCTAAAAATGGCACACGAGACATCATTCTAAATTAAATACGGCATGTTATCACATCATCCAAATTTCAAAGTCAATCATTGTAAAAAAAACAAGCTATTCTTTCAATGGCATGTACTTTCAAAATAATCTCAATGCTATAGTATGGTGCACTGACAACTATATTTTTGGATGTATTAAACACAACTGAGTGACTGTTGTGAATAGAAACATAGCAACACAAGAGTAATTTATTATTATATTCCTATAAAATAGCACAAACTAAATAATAACATATGAATACGATCAAATTACCTGTTTATCCGAATGTTTCACCATACAGCATGTTTCAATTTACAATTCACCTGCATGCTTTTCATATGTATCATGTGCGTGTGTTGAAGGCACATGACGTATAAAGAAAATCTCATTTTTAACATTGGTGTACTTCGAATTTTGGATGATATGATAACATGGCTTACTTTATTTAGAAATGATGTCTCGTGTGCCATTTTTAGATAAATGGACAATTCTATGGACAAATTTATTTAACATAAAAAACAAAACATTTTAGAGTAAAATTGCACTAAACTTTTCGAATATAAAGGGCACTATTTCTGCCAAATAAATATTGTTTCTGATATTAGGTTCACATCAATAGTGTTGAATTACTGTCATCTATTATATCATTGACATTGTTCATGCCTATAATATGCATTTAGATGAAAAATTCAATTAACCATACCCCATCCATTTTGGATTTTCTTTTCAAAGCACATGCAGACTTTTCCATTGAGATTTGGTGGGTGGTGTAATTCAACATGCATTTTTGTCCAACAAAATAGTGTTTAAATGGCATTCATGTACAGTGTTCAACGTTGCATTTATTATGATCAATGAATGTATTTGAAGTGAAATCTCCCATCAACTTATCTTATTTCTAGTATATATTGCCATTATAAGTAAACTTTAATCTAGAAGGATTGTACGAAAAGTCCAAAATTTCAAATGCAAAATTTAAAGTGAAAGAGTTGTCTAATTTTGTCTAATGTTCAGTATGTTAAATATAAATGTCTAGGCTTTCATATGATGTAAAACAGTTTCTGTTGCAATTTGTCTGCAGTTCAACATTTTTTAAATTTATTTTTATCGCACTATAACGTATTCAAGATAGCTGAAGGTACTCAAAATGTATTTTTCTGTGATATTCAATTTGCTACACTTGCTTATCATCATCACCGTCGCATATTTGAACTGTATTCTTATATACCTATATCGTTCACAAATGTAACTGTATTCTTATATGCCTATCTGGTTCACACAAATGTAACATTAATCTGGTTTACAAATGTAATTGTATTCTGATATGCCTATCTGGTCCACAAATGCAACTGTATTCTTATATACCTATCTGGTTCACAAATGTAACTGTATTCGTATATACCTATCTGGTTCGCAACTGTAACGAGTTGCCCTAATCTTAGCTGTGAGAATCATAGCTCTTATGATTTATATTCTGACTACCTTCCTTCGGAATATAGGAAGAGTGTGCGACACGAGTCCAGTTCGCACTTTCGGAGAGGTTTCTGAAGACATAACACAATATTGCATAAATAACCACCGTACTTGCCCACACCCACGCATTAGAATAACGTGCACGCATCATTCTAAAACAGTTATGTTGCAACGTGTTATTACACTGGCATAGCAAATCCTACTATAAGGAAAAATAATATTTTTATCCGATGTATATATTGTTGTTCCTCATGCACCTTCCTTTATGAGTGGCGGTTCATGTCGTAAGTACCATACATAAGTCCCAAAAGTAACGCGTTAGAATACGTAACGTGTTCCCCTAAATTTCTAACGCATTATTATCGATTTTCTATTTTCTAACGTGTTAGAAACGAGATTTTCCCTATATAGTAATGACATTTCAACATTTTCTAACGCGTTGAGAGGTATAAAAAATTAACATATTATTATATACACGTTTAATCAAATAGTAAGGCGTTTCTTGTTAAGCAGTTTTCACATTCTAGGAGTAACGCGTCAGAAATATATATGTAACGCGTCAGGGAAGCAGCATGTAACGGGGTCATTGTTAAATCCGTAAACCAATGAAAATCAAGTTTACAAACACTTAGCCAATGGCATACCGCGCTTTTGTAGTCTTCGCTCCAGCTAATAGCACAGACGTGGATGGGATCTTATCAAGGTGAAGTCTGCGATAAGCAAATTATTCACATTTTACTTCCATACAAATAGGACAGATTCACCGTATACCGGTAAAGAATGCATTTAGACTCCTTGGGTCAGGGTTCCTAAATGGTTCTTAAATATATAAAACATACATTTTTACCCCTGAGAGTTGAACTCCTGTAATATCTAACTGCCACCAACCTTCAACCCAACTTTGGTGAAAATCAAAATTAATTTACTGATATTTTTGCGCAAATTAATTGTCGTAATCAAGGGCAATAACTCTATAATGCATGTATTGATTGTGCACAACTTTAGAATTCTCTGAGATCTACTTCAAACAATCCGTTATTAACCAATTTTAGTGAAAAAGCTTATCGACGACAAACAATTCACATAAGCCTGTCTGGTTATGGCCAACAGTAAACTACATATTTATAGCTTTATATTGAAGGTTTGATTGTGGTAAGAAAGAATTGTAAAAGTAAAACTATGCTATACGCTATATACATACACAAACAAACAATTAGATTAAAACGTCTACAACATCACAGTTGTGTCTTTTCTCTAACTAACTGCAACTCTTTTGTTTAACAAAACATCTTGGGATTTCCTTGGAATATATATGGAATTAAGTGTGCAGTATATACAATATATAGCGGAAATTCCCGTGTAGCGTTTCTTTTTCCTTTCAGTATAATTAAGAGCGGAATATTAAAATGAGGTCACAACATTACATAATTAATACTAAAAACAATAATTATATTTTATTTGCACAACACAAGTGGAAGCAGTCTGCTAAAATAAATAAGATGTTTAGCCAAGCAACCTGAGCAAGTCCTACCAAGTGTCCAATCTGATTGGAATAACATTAAAGCCGGTGTTCCCCAAGGCTCCATTTTGGGACCACTGTTATTTCTGCTATACATAAATGATATTGTAATAGACATGAATTCAAATATTCGTCTTTTTGCAGACGATACAGGTTTGTTTATTGTTGCAGATAATCCGATATCTGCTGCGTATACACTAAATTCCGATCTCTTGAAAATATCAAATTGGGCAGATAGATGGCTTGTCAAATTTAATCCATTCAAAACTAAATCTCTTCTTATTTCACGTAAAGTCAATTGTATCAACCACCCACCAGTTTTTATGAATGACCAGATAATAACTGAAGTCGATGATCACAAACACCTCGGCGTCTTTTTGTCAAATGATTTATCCTGGCACAAGCACATCGAATATATCAAATCAAAGGCATGGCAGAGGATTAACATTATGCGGAAACTTAAATACAAACTAGATAGAGTGTCCTTAGAAACTATATATACGTCCTTCATAAGACCTATTTTAGAATACGGAGATATTCTATTTGATAACTGCACTCAATATGAAAAATATGAGTTAGACAAAATACAAAATGAGGCTGCTCGGATAGTAACTGGAGCAACGAAACTTATCTCTATTGACAACCTATACAAAGAAACTGGGTGGGAAACTCTCGGAAATAGGCGCCGTAAGCATAAACTCGTTATGTTTTATAAAATGACAAACCACTTAACTCCCAATTTTCTTTCTGAGCTTGTTTCTCCTTCTGTAGGTAATATATCAAGGTATAACTTACGAACTCTACAAACATACAAACTGTCAATGCCCATGCCAACTACCACTATGATTCTTTTCTCCCCTCTGTTATTCGCGAATGGAATAACTTAACCGAAGAATCACGGCACGCCGAAACAGTTATTTCCATCAAAAACTCACTTAAACGTAATCAAAATAGAATTCCCAAACACTATCTCTTCGGAGAAAGAAACATACAGATATTGCATACTAGACTGCGTCTAAATTGCAGTTCCCTTAACAATGATCTGTTTTCCAAAAACATTGTAGACTCGCCTATTTGTACATGCGGATGTGTTGAAAACGGTGACCACTTCTTCTTTAAGTGCAATACATATACTGATATTAGAAATGTATTGGTAAATTCATTACCCCGTCTACCAAATATTACACTGAAAACACTTCTATTTTGAGATCAAAATGTATCGTACGATACAAACATTCTTTTATTCGGTGCGGTACACAATTATATTAAAAACTCAAAACGTTTTAACTATTAGATCGATTATTTTCTTTTGTTGAATTCCCAAATCAACTACACCCCCATTCCCTGTGTCGCCCCAAACCCCCTATTTTTAAAAAAAAAAAAGGATTTACAATGAAGATTTATAAATAAATATTAACAACAATTAAATGTATTTGCAGAATCTATTCATTTAATTTTTTGTCTGTTTGAATTTCGTATTTTTCAAGTTACTTTCTATTTTTTCTTTTTGTTACTTTTTATTATTTCAATTATATCTAAGCATTATTTAAGAATGTATATATATATATATATATATATATACCAAGAACTTACAAACATTTTTTTTTTACACTAAGTAATTTAAGTTCTCATACTTCCAGAATGTATATTGTGAAAATATCTAATTATTGCTGTTTACTATGCCATCAAGTGTGTACAATTAATATCATACCTAGGAGAAGAACATCATAAGTATCTTACTTTCGTTCTAATCCTTTTTCTTCTATTGTGTACAAATAATATGTTGTAAAAAGCTTGTGAAATAAAATATGTTTAAACAAAGCAACCTGAATTTCCAATAAGAAATGCACCAATAATATGCTGTTACCTTTAAGGCATAGATGTGTTACCGTTAGTGTAGATCAAAACTCGTGTTACCTTTAGTGCATCAGTTGTTACCATTAGTGCAGACTTCTGTGTTGCCTTTAGAGTAGCTTGTTACCTTTAGTCCCGAAAGTGTTATGTTTAGTGCAGTTGTTATTTAGGGTTTCAACAAATACCATACCTGTTTTATTGATGAATACCATTTAAGAATGATGTCCCCTTTAAATTTGTGGAATCATATTGATAGTTGATTAACAAAAGAAAAAAATTAGAACTCTAATATTCCTTACATGTAACTTGCAGTTTAATATGTTTACACTTTTATCTAGATTGTACTATACTTTAATAATAATTACTAACTTGATAAAGTATACATTGAGCCATACTCATCTTACATCATACTCAAGGTCATGTGTGTATTAACTAATTCACATACTTATCAAGCATGTATTAATAATCCAAGGGTAGCACTGCCTAGACAAATGTGTAAACATATTATACTGAAAGTGTCATGCAAACTATTCAAGATTATTGGAGTTCTGTTTTTTTGTCTTTTTCAAATGCAATCTCAATTGGATTAGCCAAAAGGAGACATAATTCTTAAAACAAAGGAAAACACTGCAAAATGAAACAAACTTTAGTATACTCATACTAGTAGTTCATACAATCACTGTGACTTTATTTCTATAAATCAGAAAATTATCATATTTATAAATATACCACATATGGTAATTTGCATAGCTCTCAAAATGACGGCTTCCATATTCGTTTCGGAACAACCTTTAAATGGTCATATCTTCTTTATTTATCCTCCGATTTCGATAATTATTTCAGGCCCGAGTAAAGTTTTCTCTTTAAAAATCATTGTTGTATTGAACAATAACTAGGGTATAGTAGTATATATACTTCAAACGTTATTTTAGGGAGGAAAAGGAGCAAATTAACACGTAAGCTGTACTAAATGCAAAACTGTGTTGACAATTCATTGGTTTTTAGAAGTAAAACACAACTAATGAAACACTGATTTTAATTCTTAATATGTTGGTTTCATACAAAAGCTATATTGGGAGGGCCTCCTCAACTGAAACAAAAGTGAATACCTGTCGAACAGTGATTTACAGTTACCTATACAAATTTAGTCCCCCTCCAAATTCAGTACATAGTCATTACGTGTTCCCACCTTAATTCCATTAAGCGATGTAAAAGCTGATATTAGCAGGATTTTATAACGGATATTTCGACAATAAAACATGTTTAAAAACTAAATTTTACTGAAAAGATGCGATAACCTGTTTAAAATTACCTATTAAATGTTTTAATTTTACAATATGCAAAGTTTTTTTAGCCGAAATTTTATTTCATTCCCCAGGCAACCCCGTTGTCGCTTCTTGGAAAAGGGGTTAGATGGAGTATGAACGTTAATACTCGGATCACGTAATGAGGCTGAAAATAGGTCCTTAAGTTTAGACTGAGCTTGATCTGTGACATAGCTACCTTATTCTTAGACGAAAAATCAACAAATACGCACACAAGGAAAACAAATCAAATTCTAACATATTATCTGATGCACTTTTTCAAAATGTTTCCGTGACTGAATTGTATTAAATACGGCATCTAGCCATATCTAGACTGCAAGAGTCATGTACTCCGTGAATACTGTAATTGATTTTTTTCGTTAAAACCTTCATATTTTTTCTTTACAAACACGACGAGTTTAAATAAAACACCGGAAACTGAAACAATTAAAAAACAAACACATACATTGCGTTTGAAAATACTAGAACAAGGTAAGCAAGATAACCTTGTCGCATTTTAGACACTTGTAAGTGTGGATGAGATGAAAGAGCACAATGGCTGAGCCGTTAGTCACCTCACACTTATGGCGGAAGTGTGGATAGCATCTGTACTATTTTCAACATGTGCGTTATTCCTGACACCAATAATGTTTTATTTTGTATTATTCCATAAATAATCTACAGAAAACTTAAAATCCTATAACAATGCGTGCTATTTTTATTAACGTATACCTATACAGTCTTTATTCATACTGATTTTATAATTATAATCATTCAACGCCGATGATAACAGCGGATCAGACGTACTCCCGCCACATTTTATCCAGTCTAGTAAAAGTTCTGTATGTCTATTTTGTAAAACCGGATACAGTCTATTCAAAATAATACTCAATACTGATTGGTCATACCTATGACATTCTCCATAGACGTCATTGTGCTTACATTCTGTGTAATGTGGTATGTTTAGTAGGCCCACCATACAACCGTACGTCAATGCGCATGATACCCACGGGCGCATTATATGTTCCAAAACAAAACCACTGTTATAAACAAGGATATTAGTTGCGTAAACTTCTGTATAGTTTCTAAAAGCGCAAGGCGTTTCACCAAGCGCGTTGAATGTCTGTATGCTGGTGCCAGTTGCAAGTGACATCTTATTATCCCGACCGCTCCAAGTAACAGCAATGCCATGAGTTTTCGCGACACGAAATGATTCGGAAAGTCCTGTTGCATTTCGGATGCCTACTGAGGAATCCAACCACCATACGAATCCGTATTCGCTTAGTACTGTCTGAAATATAGTTAATAATAAATATAGTTTACAAATTACAATCTAACATATTTTATTAACATACTCAATCCTGATTGGCTATTGAGGTTATAGAAAATTTCTTGTCAAAACTTCTGACGTTACATCCTTCAATTTGCGACAATATTAACACGTTGGAAATTTGTTATTTATTAAATAAAGTGCAAAATTTGACGGAGTTATAAATTCTTAGAAAACATACACGCATTTGTGATGCTTTTCTTTCTAGGTTCATCCAAGATGTTATGCGACTCATGTAATTATACCGCACCTCGAAGGTGTCGCACCAAACTTATCAAAAACATTTACCTTATACCTTACAGTCTTTGGTATTATAAGATACGTAGTTTATCAAAACTGTATGCAGAGTTTCATAATGGTTGAAACGAGTGAATAAAGAGGTCCATATTTATCAAGAAGAAAAACCGGAACCACAACATGCCAAATTACGGGGAGAATAAATGGGTCACTGTAATGATGACTGAAAAAAAATGAGAAAAAATGAAGAAAAACAGGAATAGCACATACAACTTTACCTGTATAATGATCGGCTTCCACGCGAACCCCCATAGATCACCCACGTGATCTGGATATTTGCCGAAGGGAAATGTCCGCACCTCACAATCGCATTCATGCTTTATCTAAAATAAAAAAAGTATTAAATATAATAATATAATAAAAAGTAGACATGAATGTTTTTTTTTTAATGTGCGCTGGATTGTCATTCTGCAAAAGAAAGGAACTATTGTGCTTGACATTTATTTTAAAACAACAGAACATATTTAAAAGAGACACATGACTATCAGGATCTCTTCAAATCTCGAGACGGCCTGTTAAATTGTATGACAAACATTACGTGGTCCGAGTATTAACGTTCATACCCCATCCAACCGCTTCGTCATGAAGCGAAAACAGGGTTCGCTGGGGTATAAAATAAAACCTAATTTCGGCTTAAAAAGTATGCATATTGTAAAATTAAAACATTTAATAGTTAATTTTAAACAGGTTATCGCATTTGTTCAGTAAAACATGTTTTAAACGTGTTTTGTTGTCGAAATATGGGTTATAAAATCCTGTTAATATATGCTTTCCCATCGCTTAATGGAATTAAGGCGGGACCACGTAATGATGTATAATTGCAAATCATTATTAATGCTTATTTGAATACGTCAAAGCACGTTTGGGATATTATTTGGTGTTTATATTGCACCAATAATATATTTAAACCTATGATAAAATAACTAAGTTAATATATAAACATCTTTACATTTATTAGATTTGTTTTAATTTAATTAAATGCAAGCTTTTTCAACACGAGACTGGATTGCTAAATCTAGGTGCTAATTCTAAGAATTCAAGATTGTCAGTTGATCAACGAGGAAGCAGACGCAGTATTTGTTATGTTACATGTCTTTCGTATAACACTGCTACCAAACAAAAAGTGTTCTCCGACCCCATATTTACAAGGAGACATTGATATTGTTTTATTGACATATCAAGTACTTCAAAATAATCGTGTTATTGATTCTATACCAAAATATTTGTTAAATAAGTTTAAACCAATAAAAAGTCGAGAATATTATTTTCAACCAAATTAAAATAGTTTTAGACCTTTATTGATAATAACAGTCATAATTACTGTGACCTAAAACTCCATTTTTTGCTATGCTCCGTCTGGTCATGTCATCATTGGTAATGTTGATAATGATAGATAAACGGATTCTGTAATTGTTTTCTAAAGGTCCAATTTATAGATTGCCTGCAATTATTGATTCTGACACGTATGTAACTTGAAAAATCCTTTGCGGATTTCACATCATGGTAGTTTTTCCGGAATTCAGGAGCACTAATTTGAAAATTTGAAATGGCTAATCCACACTATATATACTGAAAGGAAAAAGAAACGCGACACGGGAATTTCCGCTACATATTGTATGTATACTCAGCTGCAAAAGAAAGTGGACAGTGAGTTTTGTTTAGATTTAATTGTATACATTGTTTTTAGAATTAAATTGACAAATTCCAAAATGAATATGCCATGTTTGGTACCAAAGTTTCATTCTATTGCCAATAGCATGTTGTCATTTGTTTTTCAATAGGTCGAATCATTGTTGCTTGATAAAGAGGATAGGATGTAAAGTAAAATTTTCAAAGTGTCCAATTTCTTTTGCAACTGAGTATACAATATGTTTCTGTTAATCGAAAAAAGACTAAAACAACACGTAACACAGCAAATAGTATTCCTGCAAAGTTTCGTTATTGACAAATATAATAAGAAAAGCACATCATATAATAAACAATATACATAATATAATAAAATATATACATAATATAATAAACTATCCACATAACAAAATACTAAATGTAAATAATGCAATAAAGAATGTACACAATATAATGAAGATGCTACATAATAGAAAAATATATATACATAACATAATAAAGATACCACATAATATAATAAAGACACCACATAATATAATAACATAAGTACATAATATAAGAATGTAAGTATATAATATAAGAACGTAAGTACATAATATAATAAAATAGGTACATAACATAATAACGTAACCACAAAATATAAATAAAATCCTCATGGACAGACAGCTTTGGCGTTCCATAGAACTGGCTCAATTTTTCAAAGAGCAATTTCAACATTTATGAATTTCTTGTTACAATGTGTGCTGTGATTAAAACATCTACAACATCACAGTTGTGTCCTTTCTCGTACTAACTGCAACTTTATTTTTACAAAAAATCTTGGGATTTCCTTGGAATATATATGGAATTAAGTGTGCAGTATATTCAAAATATAGCGGAAATTTCCGTATCGCGTTTCCTTTTCCTTTCAGTTTATATACAACCGTAACACACATACTCGTCAACGACGACATCATTGATCTTATGATTTAAAAGATCTTTGCTGTAGCAAAAACTACGCATTTGGTCTGTAACAGTATAAAGCATTTTACTAACGACATAACCTGTCAGACAATTACATGATTTGGACTTGCAAAGACATTGGTGATTCACATGTATTGGTATTATAGGTTATTGAATTTGTATGGCTAAATATTACTTGGAACGAGTTGCTTTGGCGCAGGACGACGAGCTATTATTTGGAACGAGTTGTTTTGGGAAAGGACGACGAGCTTGAGAGTCGTCCTGCGCCAAAGCAACGAGTTCCAAGTAATATTTAGCCATACAAATTCAATAACCTTTTTATTGTATACTTTCATATTGTTTTCGATCAATGCTAATTGTATGACTATTACTTTTCATTATATTTGTGTTATTTTCATAGCTTTCGATGGAATTCCTATAATGTCATTCAGTTTCATCATGTGTGGATGATTATTTTGCGCGAAAAAGACGTCGACGTCGGATGACGTCATTAAAAACAAACGTCAAGCGATTTTCTAACGTTTGTTTGCCATTCGATAATGTTAAAAATAGTGGGTGAGTGACCATTTCAATTATTTTATCAATTTCTGCCACAAAAGGTTGAACAAAAACACGTCGTTTTTTTTGTTGACATTATAGGCAGAATTCCGTTGAAAGTAGTTCCTTATTTCTATTTCGCGGCTCTTAGCAAGCGCGAGAAAAAGTTCCGGTGCAATATCAATGTGTGCAATATCGTAGAATATTGCACACTTAGCTCAATGCAAACTAAACGGGACAATATGAAAGTATACAATAATAGATAATATCTTCATGATGTATCGAATTATTGTTGATAGGAAAATTGTTGATATCCCAATGGGTAAGAACTGTGTATCTCTTGTCGCAAAACTTTGTTGCATTGCTACGAAGTGGATTTAAATTTGAATCTTTCACTAGATACTCAGGCAAGTTATTAGGGTCATAATTTCTTTTGAGTAACTTTCTAACAGTTTTGATAAAGAATAATACTTATTAAATCGACAATGACCAAAGAAAGATCTTACAACGTTCGTAAATAAATACTGATAAAGGTGATCCTTTGGAAACAGCAAACACAACAAGAGAATAAAATAGCAGACTCGGTTTTATTAAGTCTATTCATGAGCGGTAATGTAAGAAGAAACATCCCTAACTTCCCTATCCCCGGATTAAGCGGTATTTAACTTCAAATATACCTTTTATTTCGTTTCATAAAGGCTGGTTAAAGACTCGATTACTAGTTTATCTTTAAACATAACAATTTGTTAACACTTTGTAATATGACTAAATACGTCTGTTGTACATATTGAATATGAAAAGTATTTTAGAATAACCTGCACATTAATTATAAGTGTAAGCAAATGTACAGTCATGGAATCAGTTTAATTATATTGAAAGATTCCAGCATGAATGTATATATATTAACTTATTCTTATACTTTACTCTATGTCAAAATTTCTCTCATTGTGTATTGTAGTAGTACGTTTGTGTTACTGCGTATATGTGTCCCTAAATTACTGATTGTCATGTATATATTATTATCGAATTGTTTGAATGCTAATATGTAAAATTATATTGAATGCTCTCCAACTGGGAGTAAAATAAAGAATCAAATATTATTTTATTTTTTTCGTGTTTTACTTATATTACTTGTTAATGCTGCCTAGTTTGTAAGATGATGTAGCCTGACAAGAATTTGCCCGTTTAATGTTATTACGTGGTCCCGCCTTAATTCCATTAAGCGATAGGAAAGCTTATATTAGCAGGATTTTATAACGGATATTTCTACAATAAAACACGTTTAAAAAAAATTACTAAATAAAATGCGATAACCTGTTTAATATTGCCTATTAAATGTTTTAATTTTACAATATGCAAACTTTTTTAACCGAAAAAAAGGTTTTATTTCATACCCCAGCCAACCCCATTTTCACTTATTGGAGAAGGGGTTGGATGGGGTATAAAAGTTAATACTCGGATCACGTAATGTCAATGACAATAGTGTAATAGAGATTTTGTGCATTTCGCGTAATTTTGTTTCTACATGAGTTTTTATTCATGTAATTGCGTGTTTTTGGCTTCATTCTGTGAATGCTATATTCCCTATGAGACATTTGCGGTAAGAAATAAAAACGTCTCCATTTGTAACTTTCTAATTTCAATAAATATATATTTCTTTTGAGTGGAGAAATGCGTTGATTAATATCAATGAATAAACAAACCGTTTGATGTTGGTTAAACGTCAGACCTAAATCGTAATAAATCAGTTTCGGTTGTCCAATTCGCGGAAAGATTGTCTTCTGCAAATGAACTATGAGTGCCTTGGACGCTGAGTAATATTTGGCAGACGCAGCAGTCACAATCACTGGTATGTCCAATAAGCTTGGTTGTACTAAACTGCTGTTGGCAAGTCCAAGGTCGGCTAAATATAGACCGGCATCACCGATTGGATAGTTTCTAACTATTTGAGCATTCTCTTTCGAAGATTTGTTTAATGTGTCGCCGCATTCTCTGGGCTCTGTTATAGGGATGTTCGGGGACTCTGAAACAGATGAGCATAACTTTAAACTGTGTTCGTATGTGCAAGAACAATGATTAAAAAGAAGAGTTTATAAGTTAAAAGGCGTATTCGTTATACTGCAGGAACACTTTTGTGGAAAGATGGAATCTGAAAATGAAGGTAAAGTTTAATGTCTTTTTTAATCATGAGAATTATTTCAATTGGGGCTCCACTATATGCACGATATAATAAGTAAACGTATGTAATGAATTGAATTGAATGTTGTTTAACGGCTCATCAACACAGTATAGGTTATTTATAGCCGCCCCAGAGAGAGGGGAATGATACATAGGAATCCGGGAACTGCCGTACTCTTATTAACGAAAAGTTTCCTATGGTTCTTTAACGTGCTCGGAGGATAGACCGATACACGTGACCGCCCGGTTTACGTCCCCATCCGACGGACGAGGCTAAGGGAACGTGTCTTGCCCAAGAACACACCGACGGAACTCAGTGGCACCACGGAGGATTGAACCCGGGGCCTCCGGTTACAAATCCGCCGTGCTACCGACTGCGCCACGCCAGCCCTCGCGTATGTAATGAAGTTGTGCACGGTGTTGGTACAAATTAGCGTTATGCGACATCGTGAACATTGCATGTGTTGATTTTTATACTTTTAAAAATATAAGTTGCAGACATGAGTTTTTCAATGTTAAATAAGAAAGAGGTTGTATTTCACAAAATATATATGTAAGCATTACTTTTGAAGACGGACGACAAATGTACAAGGATAGCTAAAAGAATTGAATTGAATTGATTTGGTGTTTTACGGCGCACCAACACAAACATGTTATATGGCGCCTAACAAGAATTAACCCGCCATGCCCAGCTCCATTAACATCAAGATAAAATATAGAGAATGGGCCTAGAACTGCAGAGTTGCTGCAAATTCTATAATAGACACTCCATTGACGATGGAGCCACGTTTCCACGTTTGCATACGCGGTGTCATGATAAAGACCTTGACCTTGAATGAGCATGATAAAACATGACAACATGAATATGAATATGGGTGGTGATGGTGGTGGTGGTGGGGGTGGAGGGTTGGGAGGGGGTGGGTGGGGGTGGGGGGTGGTGGGGGGGTGGGGGGGTGGGTGAAGTCTACCCCGGTTATTTTTTTCTTTTGGCTTACATGTTACGGTGTATAATTGTTTACTGCATATGACTCGTGAGATGTGCCCGTCTGATGGTGACTTCAATTAGGCGAACCCGAGAACTGAGCAGACTTTACTTTTTTTAAAGAACCAAAATGAAAATTATCTCAGAGAGAGGCTCTAAATAATGTGTAAAGCTGTTAAAAAACACACCAAATTTATTCAATGCCATTCTCCTCACATTAAAAATAATGTTTGCCATACACTGTCTGGCATAGTGCACTATTATAGTAATTAAGTATGAAATAAATAATTGTCATTGTTGTGGTCTTTAACATATGTTAAGTTTGTAAATATCATATAAATACAATATTGTATTATTTAGTTTAGTTGTATTATAAGCCCTTCACGTAGATGAGTATCTACGTACAAAATATATGTTTTCATTTGCATATCTGAAACTGAACAATTGTGGAACACAATGTCATTTTGATCTATTTATCTGTTTTTCAATCTTTTGAAATATAACTTTTGTAATTAACACAGGGACACATGACAATCTTGAAGTGTACATCAAGCATTGAAATTAGCGTCTCGATTTATTTATCAAGTATCAAATACTTTAAACTTGCTTGCATATAATTAAATTAAGAAAATCCTTTTTTTCCCCATCTTATTCTATCATAGTGTAATAATAAATAAACAGTACAATGCAAACAATTCGGGATTAACCTACTTTTGTAATTAATATGAATGATTGAATAAACAAAAGTTATCTAGAAAGAACAAGATTACCATGTGTTCCTTCAGTGCTTTAAATTATATCCAGAAAGAGAAATAAGTCACTCTGATAACGTAATCTCACTTAGCGCGTCTTTAAACATGTGTTGCTGTATTTAAATTAGCATTACTTGTCGGATAGAGCAAATGTCACTAGTCTTGCCTGGTAAAGTAAAATTTATCGGGTTGAAGAGTGCATAAACATTATCTGCATCATATATATGTATGTATATGGTGAACACTTGTTTTTGTGTTGCCTGCGTAGCCTAGTAAACTTAGGAATCGATCACTTTGCCCGTCTCACTTTGTCTGTCGTCTATATTGTCCTTGATCGTCATCCGTCCTTCACACTTTAACCTGCAAGCTGGCCTTGGCTGTAACTTGAACAAGTATTTGACCTATGTTCATGAAACTTCATAAACATCTTCATCGTATCTAAAGGAAGGTGTGCAACATATATGTGTAAGAAGCTATGTTGACCAAAACAACACAGAAATATGTCAAAAAATAATAATTAAATAAAAATATTCCGGTTTTGAGTGTGTGTTTGTGTGGGGGGAGCGGGGGGAGGGGTGGGGGCAACATAGCAATGTGTAAGAATTGATCAAAACAACACAGAAATATGTAAAAAAAAAATGAATTTCGAGTGGGGGGAGGTGGGGGTGGGGGTGGGATGAGGTGGGAAAGAGGCGGGGGTGGGGACGGTGAGTTAAATTAAGAGACGGTTTACTTAACAAGGAAACAATTATACATGGTTATATAACTACCATAATATACTGTCCATAATTATACAGGGTACAATGTAATAAGAAACCGTAATCAACTGTTTTTAGTGATACAAAATTCACGAACACATTGTACTACCTTTGTGCACAATATGCATTAGAACAGTAACAACCGCAAAATCCTGGGGTAAGAAAATACCCGTGCGTAGTGTGCTAACTGGGCAGGTCGCTACCACCAGGCAATCTGGAATCTCTTCTTTGGTCAGACACTCGTAACCCCTATACAAACAATTTGTGTAAGAAGCTATGTAAGAATTGACCAAAACAACACAGAAATATGTAAAAAAATAAAAATAAATAAAAATATTCCAGTTTCGAGTGGGTGGGGAGGGGGCAACATGTGTAAGAATTGACAAAAGCAAAACAGAAATATGCAAACAAAAACATCGAGTTGGGGGTTAGGGCGGTGGGGTCGGGGGTGGGGTGGGGGGGGGGGGTGGGGGATGGGTAGAGGCGGCAACATATATGTGTGTAAGAAGCTATGTGTAAGAATTGACTAAAACAACACAGAAATATGTAAAAAAAAAATAGAAAAAATAATAATTAGAGTTTCAAGTGGGAGGAGGTGTGGGGGTGGGGGTGAGATGCGGTGGTTGGGGTGGGGAGGGGGCAACTTATATGTGTAAGAATTGACTAAAACAACACACAAATATGTAAACAAAAACAAAAACAAACAAAAAAGGGTGGAGGGGGTCAGGTGGAGGGAGTGGCGGCGCTGGTGGAGGAGGTAGCCCATGCCCCAATATGGGTGAAGTATGAATAAGATGCATAATGCTATAAGAAATTCCAAACCAAAATTATAGATATATACATGCTTACATGCAAACCTAGATCTGCCTTTATTGCACATTTTATGGGCCATCACAATTTGGGTTCCATAGGAGCACAGGGATTACAGGAACCAAAATTACTTATGCAGCCCTTAAGATAATGCTATAAGGAATCTAATGGCCAAATATGGTTGTGCTAGGGTAAGAAATGTAAGAGATATAGACTTGTAAACACAGCTTGCACGCACAATTTTATGTGAAATGGGACACATTTTATGGGCTATCATAATTTGGGTTCCATGGGAGCCCATGGGTTACAGAACCGAAACTGCTTAGCAGCCCTTACGATAATGCTATAAGGAAGCCCATGGCCTAATTTGGTTGTGCTAGGATAAGAAATGTAAGAGATATAGACTTGTAAACACCGCTTACACGCCAACCTTGATGTAGGACGCCGACGCCGACGCCGGGGTGATTACATAAGCTCTCTTATTCTTCGAATAGTCGAGCTAAAAAGCAAAACATTACAACAGGTATGTATAACTGAAGTTAGAACTTAAAATAGCAAATCTGAAAAAAACTAACGTTTTAGATTTAAAGGGTGTGTGGGAGGCACCCCTTCCGCATGGATCTGCACTTTGGACGAGGTTCACATTTCTACTTTCCGGAGGAGTTTTTATTCAATGTAGGCTTAGTGACCTGTTCACATTATTGCGACCAATTATAGTCTTCCATGTCTATAATCCGACATATTAAACCGTTTTTGTTTTGTAAGGGGCGGTGGACTTACAACCGAAAGACCCGGTTTCACCGGCAGTTTCCGAGATTCCTATGAGACAGCTACCCCGGCCAGCTCCGCCCCTTATAGGGAAAATGGTTGTTGGGAGTGGGGTAGGGGGTCAGGGTGGGGGTAGCCTAATAAATTGGTTTAATATTCTGACGTAAATATTGCTGCATATGATGATGCTCGCCAAATAAAAAAAATATGAAAAATAGCATTTATCACATACAGTATATGCTGCCCAGCTGAATTCAAAGATTGCAGCATATAGACCATCAAAACACACACCAAGAAGTTGAACAATGATCGATCTTATTAACAATAGGCTATTTTTTTCAGACTTAAGCGGGCGCTCTATATTCCTCACTTCACCGAATAGACTAATCTACAAGAGAAATTTTAAATTAGAAATGATTTAATTCAATTTTTTTATTCCAATCATGTTGAAGGAGAAAAATCAGTACCCGCGTAAGCCTACCAAGGATTTGGGATGTGTTTATTTTTTATTTGTCTCTCTACTGACACTGGTGGTGATGGTCGCTGTTGAAGACATGCCATGCCATCAGTCCGCAATGTGGTAAATGAAGCGAACGTAGATGATCGCTGACAAAGGAAAAACGAGTCTACTTTCAAATCTCCATATAAAAATAAATAAATATTTATTATATGTTACCCTCATGCATATTATTTACATACTGAGATTTGTAGATTGTTACAGAACATTCTTTACTCTAGAATGTTCGATGTTGGCATATAAAGCTGACCTTAGTAAAACTTCGCGGTTTCAGTATCAGTATTCAATTTGGAGTATCTGGTTCATTATTTAATTGAAAATTTACAAAATATTGGATGCTGTAAATTAAAATGTGAGAGGATAACAAATTAGTTATGTCTATAATAAAAGTGACAGTGGATTATTTGGACATTTGAACAATTGTGAATGAATAAACCAGGAAAGATTTGAAATGAAATTGGATTAAAGGGACACTTGACAACTTTGATTAAAGGGACACTTGGCAATTAAGATTAAAGGGACACTTGGCAATTAAGATTAAAAGGACACTTACCAATATTATTTGGACTTTATTCGTATATCGGATTTTAAAGAAGTACTGGATCCAGTTTATGTATTATCTGTCAGTGCATATGTTTCATTGTAGTATTTGAATAAATTTGTTGATTTTATTTTAAAAATAGTTGTTGCTGGTTTTACTTCCTTTCTTGCTACGTGTTACCCGTAACATATATTTCATTCAATCCAGCTTTATAAGAATTGGATAAAGCCTTGAACAAATGGCTTCAATGCAAATATAAAATGTTTAATAAATGTTATATGAATTTAGCACCAAAACCGATACCCCCAGGAATGTAATCATCTGTTCATATATTGATTTATCTATTACCCCGCTTTGCTTTACCTCGAGTTCAGTACGTAGGGAATAAGGATCTTTCTGTAATCGAGATAAGACCGTAACTTCCTTCAAATCCGTGTCAGGCATATAATCCACCTGTATTATTAATCATGTTGTAGTTATAACTTCAAGTGCGCATTTATGCTGATTAACTACACAAGAATTTTACCACATCGACTGCAAAATTCACAACGTTCATATTTCAGCGCAACGTAATCTCTGCCGAAATTGACTAGAAAAAATACTAACCTGAATAAGGCAAATCGACACTGTCGTTAACATTATAGTCGTGGCTACAGTTACCTTTGCACATGGACCGCATTCCAAGTGACATATGATTTCTTGCGGAAGACACCTTCCCCTGGCCTCGTCCGTCGGATGGGGACGTAAACTGGGCACCGAAGACGTTAAAGTAGCATAGAAATATATTCGTTAGTAAGTGTAGGGCATAATACCGGATGCTGCTGCATCATTTCTCTGTCTCTGGGATGGCGCTAAATAACTTATACTGTGTTGGTGAGCTGTTAAACAACATTCGATTCCATTCCAAGCGACCAAGCACGAATTGTGGAACAGCCCAAACTGGGATGTGGGAGGATAAAAACCTAGTTATTATTGTTGCAATAAACCAATGCTTTAATAATGCTTTTATAAAGACCTTTAGCGATCAATGTTTATCGCTATATAGATTACATAACTATATATACTCACCAAAAATAAAAAGTACCACTTTTTTGCTGGTATTCACATAGGCCAGTTTCGGGGGGCGTAGGAAAGCTTGAATAGCGCTTTAATTAAACAATGTTTGATGTTTTTTAAGCACATTTCACTGAGTACTAAATATTCCTTTAAACAATTTCAAATTTTGCCAAGCAATACTCTTTTATGGATGCTATGGAAATCTTAAAGGGAGGTAATTTGATGATTTTTGATTTTTGATAATCAAAAGCTGCTACCTACACAATCGGTGTTGTGTTTTTCTGTTTGTTTTTTTCGAAAGCAATGTATAGAGAATATTGTCTTGGACAAATTAGGGTAATGTTTGTAGATTTCATGTTTTTTTTACCAAAAATGCATGGTTTGTGAAAAAGGGGGATAACTTCCTTGTGTACTGAACTTTTCAAAAAAAGATTGTTCAGACTATTGGTGGTGGTCGATCTAATTATTCTTTATACATCATTTACTTTTTCCAGTTTTGCTGTTAAGAGACGAAAAAGGGGTACTTTTTACTTTTGTATACATAATCCTTCTCCCCGTTTATGTACGCTGTCGTCCAAGTCACGCTGTCGCCCAAGTCGATTTCCCACGTTGTATTAAAGAGACAAATGGCAATCTGGATTTTTTTTTAAACTCGCGGCGTCCCGTTAGTTTAACTACATATCCTCAATTTTCAATCATTACGTCAATTACTTATAAGAATATTATAAAGCAAATCGTGTGTGCATATTATTAATTGTTGATTATATTGAACCATGAACTACTTAAACCTATAGCACGAAAAAGGGGAAATTCGAAATGTTTTTTAATTATATGCAAACAGGTTTAAAGTCAAAATATACTGGATAAATAAATCGAGATGCTAATTTCAGTGATTGATAAACACTTCAAGATTGCTGTGTTGCATTTTTATCTTCGTTATTATCTGGAAGTTATGTAGGAAAACTAAAACATCAAGACTGCCTGTGTCCGTATAAGAGAAACTGCGTATAATCTGCAAGCTGTCGACGCCGCATATCAAATGATCTATATGTATTTTGATTGCAACCAATATTGTCTTTGTATGCATTTTTAAATTGTATTTTCTCCAATATCAATACCCCCATCCCCCTCACGCCTCTCCCCCACAACATGATGTGTATAGTCCTCTATTTGAGCCATCCATGTAGATCGGCTTCTCACAGTTCGCACACTGAAGCTAGTTAGATTATAATATGGTAAATTCGGATGTTAACTTTGCCAGAACTTCTTTTCACATGGCTTGACTTTTTCATCACGTGTTCACTCCTAGGAAATCTGTACGCAGCGAACACGGTACATTACATTATAATCAGATCGATATTTTGCAAGTATAGCGTTTACTTATTCACCTTTTTTCTCCCCCTATGTATTTGCAATTGTATTTTATTACACTCAGCCATGAACATTAGCAATTTTAAAATATAGAAAACGACTATGGTGTACGATCGGGGTCAAAACTATAGATGTAGGTACACCTATAAAAAGTATAGGTACACCTATACTTTTTATTGGTGCACCTGTAAAATTGTAGGTACACCCATAAAATATATAGGTGCACCTATAAAATATATAGGTGCACCTACAATTTTACAGGTGCACCTATAATTTCTTTTTGACCCCACATAATTAGACGTGCGCACAAAAGTATCGGTGCACCTATACTTTTTCCTTTTGAAATGACTAGTCAGATTGCCGCTTACAAAAAGGATATGATAATATTTACTGCTGTATGGGTGGTGTCGCCTGAAGACTCCACGTTATGTGGGAAAGGTAAAATATCTGCTTTCACTGTCGATTTATTACAATCGCAAATCCTATTTGATGTGCAAACCTAGTAATCATTGATTAAAGGTAAACCTAAATAAAAGAGTAATGAACTTAACAGTATTAAATAGGGTATTATTTATCCATGGTTATGTTATATATGATATATGTGTATATATATATAAAATGTATTATCACGAAAATGATAACCCACCCATTTACAATTTTCTGACACTGGTCCGACCACACGTAACATTACCCAGTATAAGCTTGTCAGGCAATGGTTTCAAGTGACTACTACCATTTTTAAAATCCTAGGTATGATGCGGTCGGGGATTGCACCCACGACCTCCAGAATGCCAAGGCCACTATTCACTACGCTTAGGTTATATGAAACAAAATCGTGTGTGTATGTAGTTCTAAGGATTATCGTCCCTCTACCTTTTGAGCCCCGAGAAGAATCCCACGTTGTCTCGGCACACAGACATAATAACACAAGAAAAACTTGATGCAAAGCATCAATTCGGCGCCAAAATTTTGAAGAATTAAAACATACGTTATTAAATAACAGTACACGTGTTTATCAGTTATTTTAACTATCTTATCATCAGTACTAAACCTTGGTATATTTAGTGGTCATGGACATAATATTAACAAACGTTGCTATGTTGACTTGGTTAAATGTATTTTGAATTAACTAGGTCATTCAGACAATTTTCCAAACGGTTTCGTTGCAGGACTTTCCTTAAAATGTGTTAAATGAATTGACTGCATTAGGTTTAAATAAATAGTTTATGGAAAGATAAGGTGATGAATGCCGAGTGATTACAAAGTCGTTGTTGAAACATTTGGAGAGAAAGCTAAGTAAGCCAAGAATTAATGGACAATGCACTTCACATATCTGTTTGATTTTTTAACGTCGTTTTTATGCCATGAAGGGCCAACAGACGATCAGTTTTAGACTAATTGTTTTTGTTTTGTTATTAAACCGAGTACTGTATCACATGAACCATCTATACAGGTAACTGATAATCTACTCATTTGAATTAGTGGCTGGAGACGAGGGACAATAAGACACAATGTTGCATGTCAATCATTATAAAGGGTGTACGCTATAGAAATAGTGTCATGTTTAAAGACAACATGGTACTGTCTGAGGATCCAACTGACCTCTGGATTCAAAGCCCAGTGCGCTACTAACAGTGGTAATGCCGACTTTTTCAGTTGTAATTTGAAATGAATCTGCTATTTAATAGCACTTGTGAATATGATCATGATATTTTTATTTATACCCGTAAAAAAAACTAAAAAAAAACACACAAAAATATACAGTTTTATAAAAAAAATTGGCACAGGAAGAAAACAATTTAATAAAATGGGTATTCAAGCACATGGACAGGTAAAAATTTAACTGAGATTATTGAAATTTTAAAAAGAAAATTGGTAAATGTTTATATTTATGTTTGTCGGTCTGTCCTAAGGGTCTGGTGCTGATTCTAAGATATCCAGGCACCAAGTGCCTATTGGACTGCTACAGTTAGGATGATGTTCGACATTTCCATGAAAATGGGAGTAATGCAGAAATGACCGCGCTCGACATCTCCATAAACATGAGAGAAATGCAGAAATGACTGCGGTCGACATCTCTATGAAAAGGAGATAATGCAGGAATAACAGCACTCGAAATCTCTGTAAAAGTGAGAGTAATGCGCAATGACAGCGCTTGACATCTCCATAAAAATGGGAGTGATGCAGAAATGACAGCGCTCGACATCTCCATGATAATGGGAGTAATGCAGAAATGACAGCACTCGACATCTCCGTGAAAATGAGAGTAATGCAGAAATGACAGCTCTCGACATCTCCATGAAAATGACACCGCTCGACATCTCCATGATAATGGTAGTAATGCAGAAATGACCGCTCGACATCTCCATGATAATGGGAATAATGCAGAAATGACAGCGCTCGACATCTCCATAAAAATGAGAGTAATGTAGAAATGACAGAGCTCAACATCTCTATGAAATAACTGTATTGCAGGAATAACAACGGTCGACATCTCTGTAAAAGTGAGAGTAATGCGCAATGACAGCGCTCGACATCTCCATAAAAATGGGAGTCATGCAGAAATGACAGTGCTCGACGTCTCCATGAAAATGAGAGTAATGCAGAAATGGCAGCGCTCGACATCTCCATGAAAATGAGAGTAATGCAGAAATGACAGCGGTCGACATCTCCATAAAATGGGAGTAATGCAGAAATGACAGCGGCCGACATCTCCACGACAATCGGTGTAATGCAGAAATGACAGCGGTCGACATCTCCATAAAATGGGAGTAATACAGAAATGACAGCGGTCGACATCTCAATGAAAATGAGTGTAATGCAGAATTGACAGCGGTCGACATCTCCATGAAAATAGGAGTAATGCAGAAATGACAGCAGTCGACATCGCCATGATAATGGGAGTAATGCAGAAATGACAGCGGTCGACATCTCCATAAAATGAGAGTAATGCATGAATGACAGAGGTCGACATCTCCATAAAATGGGAGTAATGCAGAAATGACAGCGGTCAACATCTCCATGAAAATGGGAGTAATGCAGAAATGACAGCGGCCGACATCTCCATGAAAATGGGAGTAAAGTAGAAATGACAGCGGTTGACATCGCCATGAGCACATGTAAAACACTGGGCGTGATACATACACCCGTGAGGAATTTCCTAACTAGGCATGGGACCCTTACGAGACATTTTGAAATGTCAACTTTGGTCGGACACCCGCAACCCCCCATAACAAACCGTAAGGATATACTTTAAATCGAGAGAATTTATTTAGTGTAGATTTATTTAAATCTTTTCCATTTATTTAAATTTGGTGCAGTCCATGTTAAATAGTGAAAAAAAATCATGTTTTTGATCTAAATATGTTTTTTTAAAACAGCGCACTATTGTTCCATTTCATAATTTCAGTCCTTATTTATTTTGAAGAACTTTGCCGCGATGTGTTGGCGAACATTGCCGCAACTTTGCAGCGAACATCACCACAAGCATCGCCAGAACAGTGCAGAGAAACATTTTATGCAAATGAAGTTTGATGCAAAGTTGCAGCGAACATCGCCAGAAGATTACAGCTAAAAGCATTATGCAAATGAAGTTTGCTGCAAAGTTGCCGCACACTTTTACCATGCAAATGAGGTCTGCGGCAAAGTTGCGTTGAACATCGCCGGAACATCACCAGAACCTCATTTGCATATTTGTTCGCTGCAACTTTGCCGCAGACCTCATTTGCATGATAAAAGTGTACCGCAACATCGCCGCAAACTTGTTCGCCGCAGCTTTGCAGCAATGTTTGCCGCAGAGTTGCAGCAAATAGTCGCCAGAAGCCTATATTTTTGGTAAGGGTAAGGTTATACATAAGTTAATTTTATAACTTAGTAAATGACATGATCCACCCAATTTAAACAAACTTGAAAGGTCAATGCTAAGATGCTTAACATAATGTTTCATGAAAATTTCAGTGTTGGTTACTGAGAAGAAGACAGATGGATGACAGCCTATGGTAAAGCTGATCTTGCACAAGCCAGTTCAGCTTAGAAAACAATATAAAATGCAGTGTCCAATCTAGGATCTAAAAAGCAGGGAGGATTTTCCCCCCTTCCTCTAAAAATGTGGGGGGATTTTCAAAAGTAAAGGGGGATGGGTTCAAACAAATCTATTACACCCTTTTCATAACACCATTTCGACTGCAAGTCGCATAATTTTGAATATTTTTGATTCCGAGTCTGCGCTCATAAATCTACTTTCGTTTTCAATACATTAGTCTGCATTTGACAGTCAAAATGAAGCATTACAAAATTAGCGATTTCCCGTAAACGAAATTTAAATGCCAAAACTTTCCGATATATCATCGTATTTTCTCATTTCTTAGCAACATTTAATGTAATTTGGCAATAATAATTAATCAAAACGATTTAAAAACGAGAACAATGTGAAAACATTTGAAACGCAGATATTACGATCGATAAATTTCGTTAATTTTTCTAAAATTCGTATTACGCATTTGACTCGTTTTCAGTCAAAATACAGGGAGACATATTTTTAATGAAATGATTTTGTATAATTTTTGAATTATTGGTGCATCATTTCTTACAGAAATTCAAGAAATCGCTAAGCAGTTTTATCTCTTGTGTTTTATATCTTATTCTGGTGCGTTTTATAGCATGCTTTAAATGCCATTTAAACATTTTTAATTACAATCCAAACATACTCAACTATCAGTCCTTTTGATTCCCCATGCCTAAGGTCATTCCCCATGCCTAAGGTCAAAGTACTACCACAGTATGTCCGGCGCCCTCAAGGGGCGCCGAACAATAATTGTTTGTGCTCGGCATTATGTGTGGACTTTAAAGCAAAATCACATTTATATAAATTCCAACATCCAAAATGTGTGTTTAAAGAGTCTAAAGTTTGCATTTAATTGATGCGTTAACCATATCCGTGTACGAAATCATTCGTTGACTCACCTCACGGTCTGATAATCGGACTCCCCTCAAAATCAGGGGCGGTACCAAATTTATGGGAGAAGCTAACGCTACACGATTTACCGGAACGGAGTTGATTTACCAAAACGGAGCGAAACAGAGATACGAATTACCAAAACGCAGTTTGTTTGATGATTTAACGAATAATGCGCGCATATATATTTTATTTGTTATTCTTAATTAATAGTATAATCCTTGTTTGAGTAAATTTATGGTTAACGACATTGCGTTGTAACCTTCGCCTCTCACCACATTGCGGGTTCGAACCCCACTGGGAGCTCGTACTGGTTCTACCCAGGAAAGTGGGTGGTCTACCTTCACCACAAACAATCGACCGTCATATATAACATTGCATGCGTTGAAAATGACGTAAAACACCACACAAACAAACTAGCTTTTGGAGTAGTTATTTATTTAAAAACATATGTTATAACGTCTTTAAGTAATGATTATACCGCATACAGTAGAGTGGGTCAAGAAGATTTACCGAAACTGACTTTGTTTTTATTAATGATAAACTTATAAGTGCATATCTTTTATTTTTGATATATAATTAATATTATAATCATTTTCGAGCAGACATTATTTTAAAAAATACCGAAAAAAAGCATTTTCACACACACGCACGCGCTTTGGCGTATGAATAGATATACGGAGTGCGTTGTCCAATGGTAGAGCGTCGGACAGATCGAGAGGTCGTGGGTTCGATCCTCGCCGTAGCCATGTTATTTATCATTCAGCAGATAATCAATCCACATTGCTTAGTACTGATTCTACACAGGAAGTGATTAATATAAGTTGCAAGAACTTGTTTCACAATCGATGTACAAAGAAATATGTTTAAATAAATATTTAAAAAAAAATGAATATACATCACTTAGTCAACGGGCATACATGCATTGCATTAACAGTCAACGGGCATACAAACATTGCATTAACAGTCAACGGGCATACATACATTGCATTAACAGTCAACGGGCATACATACATTGCATTAACAGTCAATGGGCATACATACATTGCATTAACAGTCAACGGGCATACATACATTGCATTAACAGTCAACGGGCATACATACATTGCATTAACATGTCTCTATGCGTATGCCAGTTGACTTAGCATCAAAGCAAGGACTTCAGTAACACATACATTTGAAATTTAATAATCGTTCTCATTATTCATTCATTGAAAAGGATTATGAAAAGAATGGTAATACTTACACATATAAATGTAACATATACAATACTACTATTAAAACGAATATAATATAAATAATACCATTTTATTCAATTACGCAGTCACCGATATGTCAGTGTGGAAGCATCGAAAATACACACCACTTATTTTTTAACTGTCCCTTTATGACAACAATCGTACGGAAATGTTGGATACATTAACACCACTTTGTAACGTCTCATTAAATAGACTATTATACGGAGATCCGTCGCTCGCAATCCAAACAAATAATGCTATATTCAAGCTGTGCACAGGTACATTATGTTGATTAAACGGTTTTAATTGTATTTTTCTAACATAAATAGAACTAGTAAGCTTCTAATCCTTTAATATGATTATACAATGTATATATGAAATGTTGTACACCATTGAAACATTTACAATATGTTTAAATCAAATATTATTTTGTCAGTTGACAATGAGGATTATATACAGGAAGATATTTTAAAAGGATTTTAAAAACGCCTCACTGAAAATAAACAAAGATTATACCGTAGTTCCATATCTTATTTCAGTTTATCATCATTCATTTTCACTTTGAATATTGATTATTGACAACTAATTAGTGTGAAAACCTGATTTTGAATAGGCGATATACAAGGGATACAAGGGCTATCGCGACATTAGTATAAAAGTAACATGTAAGAATGAACATGTATACATGAAGCAATAGTTATTAAATATGTGAAATATCCCCCATAAACCCTTTTATTTTGAATATATTCCAGAAGACAATTAAAACTGCAAGTGTTTCTCCGTTCACAAACTATTTTGTGAATGGGTTTAATACGATGCAAATTAGGAACAATTATAATTATTTAATAGTGATTTTTTTTCAGGTACAGTCTAAATCGCGACATATTCATACTCAAACTTCTATTAAAACCCCATAGGAAAACACGTGGTAACGAATAACCGGTAGTGTTTTATATCGTTTTCAGCACATGTTAGTCTATATTTGACGGCCGATTGTATGATAGAAACAGAGCACCTATTTTTTCCTTGGAGAGTACTGTACATGTACAGTAAACCTCATGTCATCCGTAAGAATCGACACTTTCTCACTTACAAGTCGAGCCCCCAGTGGGATTCGAACCTGCAAGGATGAGGGTCGAGAAAGGTTCAAATGCTGCGTCTTTACCATTCTGGCCCAAAAGGGATTGGACGTCGCCCCAGTGTTTTCGGTAAAACTTACACAGATGTGTGGAAAATAGACGCAACATTCTTACAACACTCACCCATCCACAGTGTCTATAATATATACATGTATGCACTAATACTTTCAGTTGTCGTGTGAAATCTTCAGGACGAAAAGTTGAAATTTAGAACGAAATTTGGAAATTTAGTACTAAATTTGGACTTTTCGTGTGATCATCAGGTCGAAAAGTTGATGGCACTAACAAGATTCCGTAATTATTGTTTGCCCATGGTTTATTTACATTTCCGTACGTTTCTTCTTACTTTTTTAAATTTCCAAACCCTGTATAGGAATCCATATGAAGCCTAAAAACAGAGATGAGCTAAGGTTTATGGTTGTGAATCACTGAATAACACTTCAATTTTTAACGTGCATGGGGTATGGCTCTCCCTGCAACGAGAACGACGGGTATACATCCGCATTAAAAGATAGAATACTTTGAAAGTACCTTGCCCGAGTAAAATACTGCGGATGTGCGTTTTTTAAAATCTGAGATTTGACCCTACTTGGAATCGAACCTGGGACCTTGGACGTGTTGCAAATATGCTGAACACTCGGCCACCGCAATTCTGTGTTAATAAACATGTGTAGATACAATCAGGGTTTATATAGTATACAAACTCTGATATAATACGCGATGTTCATAAACGTCCAATGCCTTGCTCAATTTTTCATTTTGAATTGAATTAGTATGAGCTACCAACAGAAACATCATTTTACGCATATTAAAGTATGGCATAATAGTCTAGCGTTCGCATCGCATGCCGGAGGTCGTATGTTGAAACTCCGGCCGGGTCATACTATAGACTTGATAAAAAGGGTACTAGTAGCCCAGTTCAATATTTCCTCTCTTCTAACTTCATGACAGTAGTTCACGACTTCATTTATTCATGACTTCAAACAATATTACATCTAATTCAGGAAGTCGAAGTTTTAAGTTGGGGCAGCCCCAACCCACATACACACCTTTAGACTTCAGACTTCAAACTGCAGACTTCAAACTTCAGACTTCAGACTTCAAACTGCAACTTCAGACTTCACACTTCACACTTCAGAGTTCAAACTTCAGAGTCCATACTTACACATTAAAATAAATAAAACACGAATAAGTTATCGTTGTCGTCAACAGTATTTTTTCAAATTCATGAATACTATCCACGCACGTCTGGAAGAGTAAGCGGGTATACGTAGGGATTTTTTTAGGTAGTAAGCCCACCAATAGTTTGAGTTCAGCGTCGTAGATGCGAGTGTACTAGAGGGGTGTTGTATTCCCTCTCTCTCTCTCTCTCTCTCTCTCTCTCTCTCTCTCTCTATATATATATATATAATGTAAATTCAAGCTCTCGATACATTCCATGTAAAACTATATAAGCATTTTTAAAAGAAATAAAAATAATGTATGAAATAATACGTTGAAAACTCGTCAGATTGCAGTATTTTCACCCCCCCCCCCCACCCACACCCCCCCACCCCTACCCCTTATAGAAAAAGTAGTACGAAATAATTGAAAAACAAAGCTTTATTAAGCTTACTATAAATACACCGAAAACTCGTCAGATTGCAGCATTTTCAGTATATTTTTTCAATTTTTTCTTGGGGGAGGACCCCAAAACACCCCTTCCTCCCCGCCCGAGCGCACACCCGAGCGCACACGCACAGTGCGAGGGAATATACCCTTCTCCATACATAGAAAAACGGGTACGAAAAAATTAAACAACAAATGTTACAAAAATACCCTGAAAACTCATCAGATTGAAGCATTGCAAGTATACACTACTCAACTTTTATAATCGGTCACTTTTCAAAGAATTATATAATTTTTAATAATTCATATTTTCATTTGAAATTTTAACTGGCGTCGTTTAACAAATATCGCTAGCGAATCTGCCTTGATTGGACTAAAACCTTGTTGATAAACTTAATAAAATATTTGTATGTGTTTCGGTGATTTCCAGTTTTTAGTATTCGTGTTATTTTCAAAAAACCTGGTGACCGATTATAAAAGTTGAGTAGTGTATATTGTTATCCAAAATGTATACGCCATTGATATGATCACAGTTAAATCATATTGTGTTGTTAATTTGTTTTTAGAGATTTAGCATATACTTCCCTATAAATACGTTGTTTTTGAATAAACGATACAACATAGACCTAGCTAGTCATATCAATCAGGATTTAGTTGCCGGCAATAAAGCTTTATGTTGTCAGACCAGTCAGGAAGTACTTCCGGGTCGTAGGGTGTTAAAATAGTTCCTTGAAAAAATCCAAAGTTTCTAGTTTGCATGTGTTTTTCCCAAGATTAGTTTTTATTTCATTGTTAAATCTAACCTGTGGTTAAAGTAGTATGTCTGTTGTCATGAATAGTAAGAATTTTACTGTGTTTTTCAGGATTATTTCTTTGGAGAGTATGAGCGCAGAGGTTAGGTAGAGATGTGGTTTTGACAGATGTTTATTTCAAAATACGCATAGTGTGAATGAATGATGCGAAATGTTGAAAAACTGAATCGGTGTTTTATTCCAGATATGGGACCGTTTGCTAGCCAAATGTGTTTAATTCACAGAATATAAGTGTATTTAAGCGAAAGAATGTTGTGGAACTTGTGACTGATCTCCAAATATAGCCTATATTGCATTGTGTTCAATGGGCTGATTTTCATCGGTCTGACACCTTATCACCAGTAGGAACGCCAGCCCTATGGCGTAGGGATATTTATCAAACAAGGTCACGTGATAAAATCGATAACAAAATGACATTATTGGGAAAATTTTCACTGGTCAGATTTATACACCTCTTATTTATAAACTGTGATTATAACAAAACACAATCACAGATCGTTGTTAAAGTAATAATATTCACAAACTACATTGGTCGAACATAATTGGCGTACATTTCGTGTAATTCCCATTAATAGTTAAAGGTATTTTTCAAAGGGATGAATTTAGGTTGTTTTAAGGTTTAAATTGCCAAAAATGCGCTTTTATATCAAAATCGATTTATTTTGTCATTTTAGAAGCGAGAATAAAAACAAATGCATGTACGCGTAGATAAATCTTTCCTCTGTCCATATGCAAATTTTTAATGAAATCAGAGACAAGTACTTTTTTTTTCCCAAAATTAACTAACATGACCCACGGACTCAAAGACGGCATAATGCATATACATTTACAGACGCGACCGGGTACACAATAAATGAAATAATTCCATTATTTCAATACATATATTTCAAATGTATGTATCCATGCATTCCAAATTAAATTTCTGATCTATACAT